>CAJQZP010001459.1:6905000-7246807 GCA_907164705.1 Parnassius apollo | reverse complement strand
CTGTTTCTATCTATAAAAAGAAGGGATAGCTATGGGGTCCCCTCTATGTACACTTATTGAGAACATTTTCATGGATAATTTCGAAAAACAACATATAGTTGTCAATAAAAATATATCATCTCATTATCGATATGTAGATGACATAATTATTTGGTGGACAGGCACAAGGATACAACTGGATCTTTTCCTTAATAAAATAAATAGAGTCCACGACAAAATTAAATTTTAGCTTGAATTGAAACAAGATTGCTCACTTAATTTTCTTGACTTAACAATAACAAGAAAAGAGTTGTTGCATTTTTTTTTTCAAATTTATCGATAGCAAACTCATACCAACACGGTCATCGCCGCTTTTTGTTGTTACATTAATCGTCTGTTCACTGTTCCATTAAGTAAAGAAAATTATTTAAGAGTGCTTAATATAATTTATCAAATTGTAATCTCTAACAGTTTTTCAGGAAATCTCATTAAAAATCTTATTAAAAAGAAACAAAAGCATGTCGTTCGCAATTCTCTGTACGCGGTTCAACTTCGAAGTGTCCGGCGATATGTGAGCAGTTTGACTTACTTAGGCTCTATATCTGAAAAAAATGCTAATACCCTTAGACAAAACGGTGTTATCGTGGCATTCAAAACAAACAATTATCTTTAATACATCTGTATTAATAAAGATAAGTTGAATATTAGTCAGAAATCGAGTATGTATTTTTATACTTGTTTGTGACGAATGCCATGCCGTTAGTCAGACTGGTAGCAACTTCGGAACACGCTATAAAGAGCATTTAGCCGCGTACAGAAATTATACGTTATAATTTATTAATATAGTTATAATTTATACGTGGTGGAGCCATGCCGCAGTTATATTAGTAGTATAGTTGTAGCACGAATGGGTCGGCTCAACCGGGGAAGGACCACGCTCTCAAAGAATACCAGCGTCAAATAGTAGCTTAATGCTGTTGTGTTTCGTATGGTGAGTGTAGAGAACCGGAGACCTTTTTTTACTGGAAACGAGGCATTCCATCTTAGTCCTCACGGTTGACAACGCATCTGCATTTTGATTCATAATCGAGGATAGCTGTAGATGTCTATGGGCCACACATCACACATCCAATAAAATAAAAAATAAAATATTGCAATCCTGATAAATCCCATTTTTCTAAATATCTCTTGTACACTGGACACAACCTAGCCAACGACCACTCCTATAAAGTCTTACATACTTCTAATAAAGGGCTGTGTGTGCTGAAATAGTAAGAGGTTTAAAAAATAATAAGATATGCTCAAAGATTGAATTAAACATCTTTATGTCTGCTCTCTAATAAAAAACAACCTCGCAATATGATCATTCATCACCCTCGCGGTGATCAGCAATTTGTTGCGTGGTTGGAGGGTAGGCGGACGTTTCGCTGCGGTTTGTTGTTTATTATTTCCTGCAAACGACTGCATACGTCAGGTGGTGATTGGTCGCATGTTTTATGGCATGACGCGGCTGCTCGCTACTTTAGTGGAAGGCGGTTGCGTCAGCGAGTTGTATAAATAGTAGTTGTTTTGGCTCTTAACGGCCCATAACGACCAAATTTGATATAACCAAATATGTTAGTTTGAGTATAAAGCATTAAATACCTAATGGTAAATTTAAGCAACTCTTTTCGAAAAAGCTGTCAGCGCACCTAAAATTCCAAAGATGTTGGGGATGGTCATGGACGACGATGATCACTTACCATCAGATGAGGCGTATGATTCGTGAAAGCTTAATTTACAGGCTATATATTATGAACCACCACGGGGCACATGCTTTCTTTCAGTTCTGATAGGGTATTAGGGAAAAGAAATGTCTGTCACGCGGCCTTAATTCGGGTTGGTGTTTTGCAAATATTTTCATAATATTATATTAATTTATTCGACATTTATGTATCTTCACGAAGTTTTACTCCACCGACGAATACGTGATAAATCAGCACTTAAAATTGCAATTAATAATTTCATTAGTGCTAAGTACATATGTACATCATCAAGATTGCATATCAGCACTATTTTCACATTTTATACTCCAAAGTAAAAGATATTGAAATAATTCTCCTCGTTTTTATTATCTTTCGATAATTCAATATTTCATATATTCTTGTATGTTTATTGACATTATTAGATATTGAAATTTAGTGACATTCAACGACATCAAAGTAACAGGCATTCAGACCCTCAATAAAACTTTTATTTCTAATAATCGTAACATGTAACGTCCAACGGTGGGTCCCAATGATTACATCCATACGTATACAGGTTGTAAATACTTATATATACATAATAATATATGGTAGCAGCGACCAACCTATAACACATGTGTAGTAATGGGGGCATTGGAAAGGGAGGTAATGGAAATAAACAAACGAAGGCTCGGACAGGGTTGTCTTTTTATATCTGTTTAAAATTTACACGTATAAGACATTAAACATTTATTACCTCAATTCTACAGCACCATAAAGAGGAAGCGGGTTCGGGTTACTCGCGTCTTGTGAAATTTACGGTGAGCGATTCGTCATTTTTTAAGATTTTGGGCATTTAAAATATTTTATTTTGCCTATTACTAAAAAAGATTATCTTATTAACGAAAACAAAACCAATCAAATAGCTGAAGTGATAATGGATCAGCGATATAGCTCTGAAAACTATTAACTGATGATTTAAACGATTTCCGACGGGGTAGAAAAGTTCACTAGTGGCAGTGTAGTAGTGCCGCAGTCACTCTTACACTTGACTTGTGGCACTGATTCGTGTCTGGATAATTGTCCGTCTGCAATTTACTTGTGTAAACTGCCTCTACGAAACACGTGAAAATCAAAATATCTGGGTAACGTATTTTTCTTTAGAAAAAGAAAGAAAGATATTATTTGAAATGCGTCGCATAATTTTTTCTCATTATATACATTTACCGCGTTCCCTTAAAAACTAGATCCCTCATTTACATTAAAATTAGTATGACAATTAGTATAAAAAACTTATTAAATATTCAATTTTTCGACCAAGTTATTCGCTTTGGCTACACGGAATACTCTAGTTGTGGTTTTGTTGTACAGAGAATTTTGGTTAAAATTAAACCACAAGTGCACCGCGTGCAACGGTTAAGTCACTATTCGGCTTTTGTAAAAATTAAGTGCTCTCTAGTGGATTTTACTGCCGCTATAATTTCAGGTAAATTAATAATAAGTTTTATATTTAAAAAGAAAAATATTTCTTACTTTTTGTTACACAAAGCGGAAAGGAATTATGGTCACAAAAGATATATGTATCTACATTAAATATCACTGCATATCTAATTAATACGTGAAGGGAAAACTTTGATCCTCTTTTTAAGCATTTTTAGCGCAAGAATGAGTGTGAGAGATACGTCGTAATTAAAGCTTATATGGATAAGGAGTGCGGAAAGCTAAAATTCATTTATAATGTGTTTTAATTGTTGTCAAAGAATTTTAAAATGAACAAATAACTACTAACGACTGACTGGTTGAACTGTGAATTTTGTGTTTTTAAATGTTGTTTTTCAGTAGTCTGTGGAGGTATAGAAATCATTACGGGGCAATAAAGCGTTTATTTTATATTTGTACATTAAATATCTGTTTTCTATGTTAATGTGGTGCTCAAATTGAAATAGAGCCTAATAAACAAATTTAAAAATTTTATAAATTACGGTCGACGTCTAGACGACCACTGGTTTAAATAATGAGAAAGTTTATGTAAATTCTATTACAAGTAAAATTTGTACTCCTGTTTTTAAAATACTTTATGTTAATAATTGTCTGGATCTTTTATAATTAGATTGCTAAATTAACTGGAACAATCAACATTCAAGAATGTTTAATTTTTAAAGCCTTTTGACTGTGTTGTAAAGATACAGTAATTTAAAACATTGTTACCGTGAATTATATTTCGTCGCGTGCTGATTACAAGCTTCCTTTTATTTTTGAGGGGGTTATGGAGCAATAAATCTGCTGAAGCTGCTTTAATGCGTGTCGGCGGACTTCACATGTTTTAAAGTATTTTTATAGGTTAACGTATATTTGTGTACAACAAACGCGTTATATGCTAAGGGAAGCGATTTTTATAACTTTTCATATATAAATCGAATCTTTCATCGAATTCGGCAGGTACCCAAAATCCCAGACGAATTTGAATGGCGTCATCAAATTCGGCGTGGAGAAGGAGGATGAAACAACTGACTTACCCACATTCTATCAGATCTAAATTCAATCCGTTTTTGGCTGTATTTTAAATTTATTGCTAAATTCACGCGCAACTATGTGTTTGTAAAGCTACATCCCTTTCCCACACATACACTAGGAATTGCTACAATATCGTAGAGGCGACAGTCAATAATTTCACAAAAACGCTCAGACACTGTACAATCGTTTGAAAACACTTGTTGTATAAAATTAGATATTTGTTTTCTTTTTCCATTCCTGTACCCGTAAGAGATTTCTATCGCGATGATGAGCGGAAAGGAATCCTATTTCCATTTCTTTTAATATCAGGTTTAAAAATCTTTTTAGGGATTAAATACTACCAAAAAGTTTTATTTAAAAGACGAGAGACAAAGGCTTATCTTCTGAAGGCGAATTTTTGTTTTTGATGTTTTATAAGTTCAGTCTGATTGTGGTTCGCTTAAAATTATCCTTAATTTTTTCTTGAAAATATACCTTAAAATAAGTGAAGTAAAAAATAGTGAGCGATTGTAATCCAAAGAATAAGCTATCGCAAGCAAATCGTGTTGAATCTCTGTTGTCTTAAATAACATTGTTAGCTCGCGGGCTAAAAGGCTGCGAGCTCCGAGTCTTATGTCGAACTGGCTAACAGTACTAACATTACGTAAATAGCTAGCTCAATAAAATTGGTTATGACAAATTCCACGTGCTCCATTGTAAAAGTAACACTAAAAGGAAACATGCATGTCCAAGAAATTTAAAATGTGTAATAGTAGAGCAGCGAAATTATTCCGCTTCAAAAATCCTCTCAAAAACCAGCATTAGAATGTACTCATGTATGTACTTATATATATATATAAATATATATATATAGCCTATCAAAATTCTACTGCTGAACATTGGCCTCCCCAATAGATTGCCTCATATGAGGATATTTTTCACAAACTGATAGCGTACTAATGGCATACTAATGCTGCTGTGTTTTGTAAGGGTCAGTGTACGCAACCGGAGACCCCTTTTACTGGAAACGAGGCACTCCATCTATGTCTTCAGGGGTGACCACAGCCACAGCATCCAATTACCATCAGGTGGGCTGTGTGCACGTTTGTTATTTATTTATTAAAATATTAGTTGGCAGGTAGATGCTGCTACACATATTCTGTTTCAATTTGCCTCTTTCATTTGCTATTTCATTACATTCTGTCATCTCATACTTTAAATATAATGAATTCTCTTACGCCGCCACTACACTATGCCTTCCCTTATTTTTGATGGCTGAATTCGGTCAGGATAGTATTTCAAACCATAGTAATTCACAAAATTATTCCTCTTTATGGTACTGTAGAATTGAGGCAATAAACGTTTAATGTATTACACGTGTAAATTTTAAACTGGTATAAAAGGTCAACCCTTTTAAAGTAAAAAAAAAAGGTCCGAGTCTTCGTTTGTTTATTCCCATTTCCTCCCTGTCCAATTCCCCATTACTACATATGAGTTATATATTGGTCGTTGCCATCATATTGAGCTAAAATAAAAAATATTTACACCCTGTATACGTATGTATGTAATCATTGGGACCCACCGTTGACATTTCATGTTAAGATTATTATAAATAAAGTTGAATTGACGGTCTGAATGCCTGTTGTTACTGTGATATCTTACATCACAGTAACAACAGGCACTATGATGTCGACGTTTAACATCACATTGCTATGAATTAGGCCCATCTTTAAGGGGAAATATAACCTCAAAGGGCTTAGCAAGATCCTCCGTTATGCCGAATATATTGCAGTATTAATTTTGAAATAAATATATGGTAAAGTAGAGCATTAATGTTAAGGACTATGTTAGACGAAAACACGATTCCGTAAAATTTTCTCGATAGAAAAAAAATCAAAAGTTACCTCCAAAATAAACAATAAACCGCTGTTATTCATAATACTTTAAATAAGATCATGAAACTTTGCATACTAACTGAACTAACTATAAAACAGTGCTTATGTTATTTACTTTTTTTTAAATACCATTATTTTCACTGTAAAAAGAAATTACCTAAACTATCGGCTTCTTGAAGCTTGATTCCTGCCGCCCGGTCAGTTTCGCTTCGGCCTTTGAAGGGAGAGGTTGTGTCGCTTACGATCAGAATACACATTACGCAACAGGACGACGTAAAATTAAAATGGGAAATAACCGTAATAAAAATAAGAAGCGACTGGGTTGGCGTTAAGAAACAGGCATAAATATGATAAACCTAGTGAAATAAGTATCTAACGACCTATCTACTTACAGTATTAGTGATCACAGACATGTCGGTACATAGCATACGACGCGCGGGGAAGTGGGGGCGAAATTAGAATTGGAGCTGACTTACTATATCCTCTTAATGTATACATTTATATTATTTATAATGTATAAAAACTTGCTTTTACTATGATTAATATAATTATTAATTATTTTCGTTTTAATAATGTTTAACTTGACTTTTTTCTTGTTATAATTATAGCCTTCCATTGTTAGCAAACTCTTTGTTGTATGTGTACTTTTTACTCATCGAGAGCACAAAAACTTCCGCATTAAAGAATTTCGATCTTTAATATCAATGCTTAATAAATTTCAGAGTAGGGTATCATTTAAATCGATTATAAAATACAATCGACCGTATTTTTGTTCGCTCCAAAAAACAAAAAAGCTTCTAAGCTTTAATTTTAATTATATTAACTACTTTGAATGATATTTGAATCCATATAAAATCAAAATATATTAATTGCACAAGGAAAAAAGAAATAACCATTTTTGTATCAATCCACTGATGCCATTCTCGTTTCTGAACGCTATATTTACTAAATGATGACCGTGTAGTGTAGGTTGAGAATATCCACCACCCCATATCTTCCCGTGGGTGTCGTAAGAGGCGACAGAGGGAGACAGGCAGGAGATGGGCAGCAGCATCTTACTATATATACATAATTTAATAAAAAACTGCGGTTGCCAACCCGCTCGCCAAGCGTGGCAACTATGGCAAATATCCCCCCATGAATAACGACGCAAACAAACGGCCCCCAGTCCCCGGTGGCCCCGCTATTCCTGGCTACGGTGGCGACCATGGTAACGGCGGGGCAGGGGGTGCTAAGAATCTCCGGTGGAGGTTCGGTTACCACCTACGACGACTCGACCTGACAACATACAACGCACGCACCCTGAGGATTGACCAGAAGATACTGGAGTTGGAAGAAGAGGTAGACAAGTTGCGCTGGCATATTATTGGATTATCTGAGGTCCGAAAAGAGGGGAGGACACGGTAATCCTCGAGTCTGACAACTTGTTCTATCACCGGGAGGGCGACCATCTGTCCCAAGAAGGTGTCGGATTTATCGTCCACAAGCCTCTCGTCAACAACGTTGTAAAGATTGGGAGTGTGTCGACGAGGGTCGCGATACCTGATACTCAGAATCACCAAACGGTATTCGCTGAAGGTTATACGGGTTTACGTACCAACCTCGGCACATCCCGATGTGGAGGTGGAGGAAATGTATGAGGATATTTCTAGAGCCATGCATTCCTCCAAAACCTACTACACGGTGTTGATGGGAGAATTTAACGCAAAACTAGGCACAAGAGAAAGCGGTGAGCTGAAGTTAGTGAAATTTGGAGTAGGGCAACGTAGGGGCCAGCAGCTGGCCGACTTTATGGAGAAAGAGGGACTCTTTATGATGAACTCTTTCTTCCAGAAGCGGCCCCACCGGAAGTGCACCTAGTCGAACCTCGACGGTTCGACAAAAAATGAGATTGACTTCATTATGACGACCAGACGCCAACTGTTCAGTGATGTCTCAGTTATCGCAAGGGTGAAAACTGGCAGCGATCACCGAATGGTTAGAGGCACACTGAACCTAAACGTTAAGTTGGAGAGGTCTCGTCTAATGAAGTCAACGCCCCGTCCCCCTCGTGCTCTGATCCAGAACCCCGAAACATTTCAGCTCGAGTTACGTAACCGCTTTCAGGCCTGTGCCCAGCAGTGGGACGTATTATAAGGCTGTAACTTTACTCTTTTTTTTACTTCAATATAAGCCGCGACTATACTTGCTCTAGTATAGAGCAAATATAGGCGCGGCTTATATTGAACTTGAACTGAAATTTGGCATACTTAAGTAACTTTGAAAATAAAGTGATAATATGATACACCTAGTATCATATAAGCTGATCTGATTATGGATCTATATGCTATGCTTGTAACTCCTATAAAGGCTTGTTTTAAGAAAAAAATATTTCATATTACATTTTTTTTAATTCTGCGCTTAATATTGCAAATAGAAGAACTGTGTAATTTTATAAGAATTTAGATCTAAATATAACAGAAAAAAATTATAAAAGTCTACTAAAGATAATATATTTTTTCCGTAATTAGCTGCCCGGCGCTAACTCGTAAATCCATGCAATAATGGAAACGTCATGAAAAGCAAACCCTGGGATACTTTCTACTAAAGCGCTTAAGTCTCACTTAAGTAAATGTTTTAAATTAGTACATCTTAATACTTTAAGCAAACAATTTTTCTCCGAAGGGGCTCCAACGACTTGGCTGAAATTGTGTATCTAGTTAATGTTTTACTTTCCAAGTTTATCTAGATAGGTAAAAATATATTTCCTCGAACGCCGAACTTCTACGAACGCTGAATTATTTTACTGACGTTATGAATGTTGAATATTACTAAAATATTACAGAGATTTTCATAGTATACTATTTTAAATCAGAATGCTTGTATATATGTATAATATATTATGTAATTGGTTTCTCGGAAACAGCTGTAATAATGTGGATGCAAAGGTATTTACGTGATATATATTTTCCCAGTTTAACAACATAAGTTACATCCCCTGGAAATTTCTTTTTTAACGCAGAGAAAAGCTCATTCGCCCGGATACTCACAATTAATGAGTGGTAAATTATAAAAAATAAAATCAGATAGATAAGATTATGAATGAAAAATGCTTTATAAATGCATAATATGTAGAAAAGCCATATCTGTAACTCTAACATTTTCTACTGTCTACTTGACTACAAAAATATCTACTGTAATAATAAAATGAACAAAGAATTTTGTGGATGGAAGAAACATAATGTAAAATAATTTTCATACAATTTAATTGCTTCTGAAGTCGTAGCTTTAATTCTTCGATACACTATTTAATGGCCCAACTCTATTTCAAATGTTTAATTTTGAAAAGTTAGTGTTAAGTGGACTAAGCTATATCACAACTTCAAGATAACTATGAGAATGTCGTCGTAGTATCTTAACAGTTATAAAAAAATCATTTTTTTTTTTTGTAGAAAATTTTCTGCAAATTTAAATGGCACAAATGACGAAGATATTGCGTAGCATAGAGACAAAAAACGTAAAGTCGAATTGAGAACTTCCTCTTCTTTTTTTTTTGTTTGAAGATTGCTAAAAACTCCTCGTTTAAGTATGTACATTCCTAATACCTATTTATTTTCGTTCAATACGCAATAATTATTTTCCACATAAAATTCTTGGGCGTATTTCTAATAACAACTAGAAAATAAAAACTATTAGCACCTGCCAAGTGTGGTAACTGTAAGCTAATATCCCCCCTATGAGACGGTCTAAGGGGAGGCCTATGTTCGGCAGTGGACTTTTATAGGCTGTAATGGATGGATGGATAGGAAAAATTCACGATTATAATTGAAATGAATAAATAAAATCGTCGTTATTATTAAACTACATGTAGTATATACTCGTAGCAATAATATTTACATGGATTAAAATATTTTTATAGTAATATTAACGATATTTCAAATATCAATATTCATTTCTTATCTCTACGTTATATTATAAACATCTCATGGGCTCTTGGCGGGAATTAAAACACAATTGGATTGGACACCACTCCATTATTATTGTTTAAATAACGATTTTAAATTATTTTTAGTTCGTAAAAGTAGGCGATTTTGTGTGAAATATATTTAGCGCATTGTAAAGTTAAGGGAAAAGTCAAAAAGTGCGTCATTATTATCATCATCAGCTTGCGGCAATCTATTGAGCTCTCTCAGAGCGCGCTACTTAGTCCGGCTTCATGCATCCAGTTGCTGCCAACCGCCTAGCGCAAGATAGCCGCTTTATCTAAGAGGTAGGTATAATATATTTGTATAAGAGTGAGTATGAGAGTGAGGGAAGAGAGAGTGCACCCGAGCTTGCGCATACACTTGGTCACTATAATCCTGTCCTGCGCCGATGGCTAGCCTCCATTGAGGCAGGCCGCCGTGGCCGAAATTTGGCCTGGAGGACATTATTATAATATATTTCAATGGTTCTTTGGACACTAACAGTGCACATACTCCACAAACTTAAAGTCACCCAGCGAGTGATGGAAAGCTATCCTCGAAGTTTCTGTAGTGATAAGATTTATAATGAATTAAACTATCATCGTAATCACAGCTAGATTAAGCAGCTATCAAAACACTGGAAAACTTTGTTATACGACATTCGATTAGTATTTTTTACAATTAAATATTAACGCAGCTTCACATCCTCAGGTGCTTTCAACTTGTAAACCTCGTTTTGCTTTTTTTTCTAATTCCTTTTAAAAGGACATTATTAATAAACTTTCGAAATTTATTAAGTTCGACGAGAAAGTTAGATAGTATTAGAATTAAACTTAAATAAATTAAACTTAGATAGTATTAGAGTATCCATCCAAGTTTAAAATTTATATTATTTATGTTAAATATCTTTCAGAGTAAAAATGAATGCCAGATATAAAGTAATAAGACCGGTGACAGATACGAGTAGCAGCGTCGAACGTTTGAGACGTCTAGTACCGCGATCTTTAATTCGCAGGCTTAATGTGACGATTAAGGCATTTTTAAAGGTTCTTTTAACAATAGAATAAGTAAGTAATAGAGTATTAATATCGATTAAAAATCAAAATGCAAATGCATTGTCACCCCTGAGGACTCAGACAGACTACCTCGTTTCCAGTACAAAGGGTCTCTAACTTTCCATTCACTATACGAAACACAGCACAATTACGCTGCTGTTTTACGCTAGTATTGTGTGAGAGAGAGGTCTCTCCCCTGTCCTATACCTTAATATAGCCCTAGCGTAACTCTCCCACGTATTAAAGTACAATGTGGAAGGCCTGGCAGAATTAGTAACCACTATTCTGAGTCTTTTACTTACTTTTGGAATCGATGAATATTTTAACAGTAAATATGTGAATTGGTAAGAGATGCAGAAAGGCGATGGATGCAGGTGGCTCAGGACCATGCTTTGTTGTATTACTTGGGGAAGGCCTGTGTTCAGCAGTAGACTTGTGAAGGGCTATTATGACGATTATGTTATAAATTACAGTAAATTTGACGTACTTTTGTACGCCGCGCTGCTAAGCACGGGCTTCCTGAAAGGTTATGGAGCAATTAGTCTCAGTGCTGCTGCAATACATGTTCATTTCTTAGACATGCAGGTTTCTCTATATTTTACTGCTAAAAATGCAGTAAATCATCACTAGAAATAACAATCAACAATTTTATTGATGTCTCTGGGAATAGTTCCGGGGTTGCGCGCATAATGTGAAAAATACCCCTCCTGACTCTCCTCGTTAATGCAATCGTTAGATGCAGCTATATTTAGATTTTGTGGTAGTCTTGTGATGTAATCTTTGTATCATGATTGTCTCTATCTTCACTATTCTGTAAAAGTCCACCGCTGGACGTGGACCTGCATTAATCAGCTTGATTGGTAGGAGAATTGACGATCGCAGTACTGGTCGTCTCGCAACTTTGACGTTGCTGCCAGTCACAACTATGGGTATTTTACGTTTAACATAGCTGCTATTGAAGCAAAGTTACGTTAAATCTTAATATGTCCCACTATTTTTTATAGTATAAGGGTGACAAACGAGCATACAGTCCACCTGATAGTAAGTGGATGCTGTGGCCCATAGACATCTACATTTATCTTCAATTATAAATCAAAATACAGATGCGTTGCTAGCCCTGAGGACTGAGAAGGAATGCCTCGTTTCCAGTAAAAAGGGTCTCCGGTTCTCTACACTCACCATACGAAACACAGCACCATTAAGCTGCTATTTTACGCTGGTATTCTGTGAGTCGGTCCTAACCCGGTCAAGCTGATCCATTCGTGCTGCAACCACAATATAGCTGCAGCATGACTCTACCACGTTAAAAAGCCACTACTAGCCACCTTTCCGAGAGGGCTGATCTTCCACACTTTTATGAGAGGGTATCAGAGCAATTTTTAAAATGCAAAACAACATCGCACTCTTATTGTTAGACCTATGTTTTAAGTATTTATTACTATTAATAATCGTCCCTTTGCATGATCATCTTTGCATCCATTGTTTGCATGATTACAACAATGAAGAGGCATTTGTTATACCTAAGTCTACATACGTAAGTCTCACTACTGGGTAAAGGCTTTCTCTAATGTTCGAACAAGAAAAGTTTGCTGCGCTAATCCAATGCCAATTGCTGAATTGCGTATTTAGGAAATATTTATTTTAATTTAATAGACAGACAAAAGCCCTTACAAACTTTTCTTATCCCCAAGAAAATGTAAAATCATTACTAAAAATTGCAACTAATAATTTCTGTGTTGACGGCGGAATTGGAACTCGAGGTTTGTTAAATACGTGGTAGAGCCAAGCTGCAGCTATATTAATAGTATAGATGTAGCTCGAATGGGACGGCTCGACCGGGGAACAATCACGCTCTCACAGAATACCAGCGTAAAATAGCAGCTCAATGTTGCTGTGTTTCGTATAGTGAGTGTAGAGAACCGGAGATGCCTTCTACCGGATACGCTGCATTCTACCTTAGTCCTCAGGGGTGACAACGTATCTGCATTTTACTTCTTAATCCAGGAAAAATGTAGGTGTCTATGGGTCACAGTTGTGTGCTCGCTTGTCACCTTAATTCTATTAAGAAAAAAGGATGCTCGTGTATTGTAATATAATGCGAGGACCCAGTCGCTGAGGTATTAGTGCACATATCATATGGTTATAGTATGATTATATTATGTAATAGATGCTGATAAAGACTGTAGACATAAAAATATTTATGATTTTAAATATTCGAACAAAAAATACTCGACCGTATTTTTTTCTTAAGCCTTTAGAAAAGTTAATAAGCATTCAAAAGTAGAGGAGAGAGTTATTAAAGCAATTTATATCATGAAGGTTAAATCCCAGCTTTACCGTGAAAAACTCGCACATGTAAAATATACTTATTTAAATTAACTGTTTCTGTTTTATGCTCTTTATTAATTTTTGGACCTGTTTATATATTTTACAGAATAAGTGACAATCGAGCTTACAATCTGGATGGTAAGTTAGCTTCTGCAGCCGATGGACACTTTTAATCTGCTTCAAAAATTGAAGGCTATAGATGAATTGTTACCTATACCTTAAGAACTAATATGAAATGTCTTACTCCCTGTAACACCTTTCCTACCATTTAAATCGAAATACAGCAGTGAGTGCACTCTTGCTCGACAAAAACAGGAAGAGCGCTACGACTATACACGCTACCCAGACGGACTCCTAGGACCTAGGCCTTATATAATATTCCTAAAAAAAGACCTATTACCAAGTGTAAATAAGTAATAATGCTCTCTATAACATTTCAGTAGAATTTGGGTTCGGTTTTTTAAAATGATACAAATTTTTGGTCATCAGAGCCACATTTCTTAGTTCTTAACGCAGTCCTCCTGATAGTAAGCGGCGGCTGCGACCGATAGACAGCCTACATTTATCCATGATTAAGAATAAAAATTCGGGACAAAGATAGAATGCCTCTTTACCACTAAAAACGGTCGCCGGTTCTCTACACTCACCTTACAGTAACAGTAGTACTACTACTAGTGTTATTCTAAGATACTCTCCATACGAAACACAGCAACATGGCATAATTCTTTAACGGTTGAATATGTCAGCATTTGTGTTACAACCATGATGTAGTTGCATCGTGGCTCTACGAGATAAAGTTAAACGTGTAGGAAAGTTAAGCGGGTGCACTGAGTACAGTGAGGTTGGCACGTACTGAATGAATTAGTATGATTTGTCTTGTAGTGGTGGTGTACGAGAATCCATCACCCCATTTCTTTTTTTTATATAGAAGAGGGGGCAAACGAGCATGCGGCTCACCTGATGTTAAATGACTACCGCCGCCCGTGATCAACCGCAACACCAGGAAAATTGCAAGTGCGTTGTCAGCGCTTTAGAAAGGAGGAAGCTCTTTTCTTGAAGATCTTCAGGTCTTATCAGTGGTAAACTATTTCACAGAGAGGGAACGCGAAGAAAACTCCTTGTGAAACGTACAGTGGTGGACCGCCAAGAATCCAGATGGTGTGGATGGTATCGGGACGTTTGCCGCGTAGTGCGTTTATGAAATTTGGCAGCTAGGATTAATCCGAATAATTTCTCAGAGCACTCCCCATGGTATATGCGAAAGAAAATGCAAAGAGATGCAACATCTCTTCGCGGCGCCAGTGAATCGAGCTGATCGGAAAGCACTCGGTCGTCGACGATTCGAGCCGAGGGCATCGTAGGAGGCGACTATAGGAAATGCAAGAGACACCATACCTTTCAATAGATGGCGGTATGGCTATTCAATCAGATGAAATACCCAGACAGGCAACAGGGACAGTCAAAGGTGCGAAACGTCTAGTTCTGTGATTGCAATTCGTCTGATTTGTTCGGCGATTTAGGCGAATACTTCCTACAACAGGAGAGGCCTATCTCCAGCAGTAGACTTTTACAGCCTAATGTAGAAGAAGAAGAAGGAGAAGTATAAGACATCATATAACGAGAAGTCATAACTTATTTTAACGTCATATAGTAATATTCCATCATCATCATTACAGCCTATCACCAGTATACATATTGTTACGAGCTTGAGGTTCGTGACAATAAAAATTGCCGATAAAATTACCTAAATTAACACTTTAATTTACTTTACACAAATTAAAACTTAAAACACTAATAATTAAACACACTAATTCACTTTATTCCGCTCCGAAGCTTCGCTTGTCTCGCCAAATCCAATACTGCCCCGATCGCATCTTGCAGCGCCTATATATACAAATTAGCAATGAAGCATCCGGAATATTCAAGTAAATGCGCGCAAAGCGACGAGTGTTCGAGTGTAGATTTTCTAGAAACTTAGTTCTTCGGTTTGAGACTAGATGGCGCTGCCGATTGAAAGATTTGTGATTTCATTTTCTGCAAAGCTCCTCTCGCTCTCGTTCCTGACACTAGATGGCGCTAGTGTATGACGTTGACTTATTCACGCAACACTTCCCCTCCTAAGACATGCTCGTCCCAAGCATTATCGGTCCCATAATAACGCGCCAAGCGCTCCACATGGACGATCTTAGGAGTCCCTCTTGCGCCTTTCAGTAACGGCTCCGCAATGTCAAGGGATGTCCTATCCCGTGGCGCACCAACATTGTACAATTTCGATGCTCCTCTACTCCGTGTCTGTGGTCCCCTCACAGCCGCACAACTTGTACATGTACGACACCAATTTTCGACATCGTCACGATAATGGACCCAGTAAAACTGTTCTTGAACCTTCAGTAAAGTTCGTTTAACTCCCAGATGGACTCTTGAACGACCATTATGGCACAGCTGTAGAACATTCGGCACTTTAGCTTTAGGGACAACCATTTGCAAATGACAGCTGTCTCCTCGACCATTGTCCCATTTACGGCACAGGACTCCATCCTGAAGCAGCAAGCTGTCCCATTGGGCCCAAAAGCTTCGTGGTTGAACTCATCGCTGAGACGTCCCTCCACTTAGGCTTGGTAGAACGGGCCTTCATCCATTCCAGGATCGGCTTGATGTCCGGATCTTCCTGCTGTGCATGTCGTAGGCTGTCCTTCCACCCGTTGCTGAGGTGGTCTGTCCTGAGCATCCTCACGGATACCACTTCCTTACTCTCTTGCCTACTACAATGGTTGCAATCTTCAGGACAAGGTCTTCCTGACAATGTATCTGCGTTGCCGTGAGATTTCCCGCTTCAGTGTCTGATAGTAAAGTCGTATTCCTGCTGCTGCTGGGCGGTGCTGTTAGCCGCACTTCCTTTCTGAGACCGTTCACCTTCCCTTCCTAGGGTGTGCTTAGGGCAGCTGGACCGAAGATGGCCCCTTTCCCCACAGCAATAGCACCTAGGGCTGTATCCTTTATTGTGGTCGCGAACTGTAGCTGCTGCAACCTCCCTAACGCGATGGGAACGATGATCCTGCCGCACGGCTTCCACTTCCAGTGCTTGGGCCAAGGCGTCCTTAAGCGTCTCGTGGTGTCCGAGCCTCACAGCAGCTCTGACTTCCAGGTCGCGGATGCCGTCGATGAATGTCTGCACCAGGTTCCCTTCAATGAGCGCAGGTACAGACCCGTATGCTTTTAGCACCAGCTTCTCCACTTCTAGAGCCCACTGCTGCAGGTTTTCGTTGATGCGCTGCACACGATCTTTAAGCTGCGCACGAAAGACGTGTTCCAGGTGAGCGTCGCCATATCTCGCCTCCAATGCCTCAAGGAGTTGCTCATAAGTCACTTCCTCACCGAGAGCTTCCAGAACTGTTAAGGCCTGGTCACGCAGGCCTAGTGTGAGAGCAGTCATGGCCTGATTTTTATTCCAGCCGTTCGCCTTCATAACAGCTTCGAACTGGATTTTGTAGGCTGACCAGGAAGAAGTCCCGTCGAATGGTGGCACCTTGAACCCACGTAGCGAAGGTGTAGTAGCTACTACGGGAGCTGTAGTTCCCTCCCCAAGTTTGAGTTCGTCAAGTGATTTCCTCATGTCAGTCGTTACGTTGTCAACCCGATTGTTCACTTGGTCAATTCGAGTTTCAGCTTCTGACAGGCGGTTTTCATGTTGAGCAACCTTATCCTTCACCCCCCTTATCTCTTTCCCGAAGGTAGCGTGAAGGTCCTTCATGAGAAGCATCTGTTCATCTGTTCCTCCTGTCGGCGGGCCTGTTCTGCCTGTCCGCTCTGCAGCTGCTCTTTCAACTGACGGACCTGTTCCTCCTGTCGGCGAGCCTGTTCTTCCTGCTGCTCTTTCAACAGACGGGCCTGTTCCTCTCGTCCGCGCTGTAGCTGCTCCTGTAGCATCGCCATCAGAGCACCTAAGTCAGGTGCTGCAGGTGTAGGAGCTACTGACGGGCCCGCAGCCTCCGTGGCTGGGCGTTGGCCCTCCGACGTCTGCGGCGTTGCACCACCAAATCTACTCTGGTCCGTCTCCTGCTGGCGTTGACTTCGGGTACGGACACCCTCCGATTCCTCCTTTGGTAAAATCGGTATGATTTTATCCCACTTCTGATACCAATTGTTACGAGCTTGAGGTTCGTGGCAATAAAAATTGCCGATAATATTACCTAAATTAACACTGTAATTTACTTTACACAAATTAAAACTTAAAACACTAATAATTAAACACACTAATTCACTTTATTCCGCTCCGAAGCTTCGCTTGTCTCGCCAAATCCAATACTGCCCCGATCGCATCTTGCAGCGCCTATATATACAAATTAGCAATGAAGCATCCGGAATATTCAAGTAAATGCGCGCAAAGCGACGAGTGTTCGAGTGTAGATTTTCTAGAAACTTAGTTCTTCAGTTTGAGACTAGATGGCGCTGCCGATTGAAAGATTTGTGATGTCATTTTCTGCAAAGCTCCCCTCGCTCTCGTTCCTGACACTAGATGGCGCTAGTGTATGACGTTGACTTATTCACGCAACAATATTTTATTTATTTTTTACTTATATTTGGCTTTGAAAGAGAAATAGTTTACTTGCAACGATAATTCCTTCAAGAGGATAAACGTAGATATTTTATGTAGTAGACGCTCAGGGTCGCATCCCGGATTACTTTCAAAACAAAGTCACTTTGTTTCGACAAAAGACAGCTAAATGTTTTCTATCAATAGGAGCTCGTATAGCTCAGCAGTTTATATTTAGGACCTTGTTATTCTTTGATACCTTATAAGTATAATAATTTCTTATATTTACGCGAACACTATACATTTAAATTATTAGATTAAAACTACTTTTACGGATTTTATCGCGTTTTTTAATCCGTAAAATTAGTTTTAATCAACCTTGTAAGTAAATAAGTCAAAAACTAATTTCATTGAACGATTTTTTGTCCTCTACAAGAATGATGTATTGATATTTAACTGAGTTCAATTTTATTTGGCGACGTCAATATCGGAGGATGTTTTTAAATTTCACTGCATGTTTTTTTTTCTTGACTTTTGTTAGTACGTTACAAGTTATCTCCGTCAATTTTGAACCGTTATGATGATATTCTAATAATTGTTATAATGAGCTTTTATTATTAATATTTAGATATTGAGTTCCAAAGTATAGTTATTTAAATGTTAGATTTTTATTAATTTTATCCATAGCTTGCCAATAACTTAATTTGTGCAGATTTATTGAGATTTGATACAACCAACTTTATTAAAAAATAAAGTTCTAAATGACCGTCGTAAACCTTATTGCGGAAAATTTATAATTACACTTACAATTTCACTTTATTATGGTTCGAGAAAATCTATACGGAATGCATCTTCAAAAAAGGTTTGAAAGTATAGAGAGCGAGTATAAAGGCCTCACAAGCATTCCGTCTAAAAATTATTTCTTATATTAACGTGAATACTACACATGAAATAAAACTAATTTTAACGCGTTTATTTTAAAAATTTTGAACAAAACGTCGGGAACGTTTTGGGGCACCTTACAGCACAACGATCACGAGAAGGACTGAGTTGTTTGACGTCCTAATGTTATAGTCAACGAAGTTTATCTTCAACTTTTAAGTATTAATTTTCGGTCCGAAGATTGAAATCTTGCTGTAGCATGCTTGGGCTTGGATTCAGTTGAATTAAAAAAGGTAAAATTAAACTCGTTAAATTCCGTAAAATTTGTATTTTCCATGCAATTCATCCAATTTCTTAAAAGTGACAACACACCAGTAAGTTTCTTTGTTTGAAGTTGGGTTCAGGTCTCAATGGACTGCAGTGGCCACTTACCATCAGGTGGGCTGTAAGTTCGCTCGTCACTTCGGTTTTATAAAAAAAATATGGAGAGAGCTTAGCTACCACGGCTCTACAAAAATATAAAAGCTTTTTTGTAGTAATAGTGCGGTGCAACAATACATAATATATGTATGTATATGGACGAAGATTTCAAGTTATTCATGCTTGTAAGCACAATATTTTACAGATCGCATATCCAATGGATCCCTCATTAATATTCCGATTTGATACTAATTTACTCTTTCGATTTTCGCCTGTAGCTCTCATACCTATATTAAACACAACTTTTTTGTTTTATATTCTTTTAAAACCTAATTACTTCTTTTTTTCATTTTTCTTCATAAATAATAATAAGAATATTTTCTTGCACTCTGAATAGTATAGAGCAAGCATAGGCACAGCTTATATTTTAAGAACTTGAACTGAAATTTGGCATACTTAAGTAACTTTGGAAACAAAGATATAATATGGTAATGAAGCTTATCTGTTGATGGACCTGGATGCTCTCCTAAGAACTCCTGCAAAAATTTGTTTTAAAACAAATCATATTATACTTTTTTTAATTCTGCGCTTTACTTTACAAATAGAATAACTGTGTAACTTTACAAGAATTCCAATCTAAATATAACAGAAAAAAAATGATAAAGGACTACTAAAGGTAATATATTTTTTCTTTTTATTGCCAATCGGTACAGTAGCTAGGATTGATCCGTAATTAGCTGTGCGGCGCTAACTCGTAAATCCATGCAATAATGGAAACGTCACGAAGAGCAAACCCTGGGATACTTTCTACTAAAGCAAAGCGTTTATGTCATATTTTGAATTGGTAGATCTTAATAGTTTAAGCAAACAATTCCTTTATATATTAGTATATATATGGGCAAATAATTGTTTTATCTGAAACGGTTCCAACGATTTTGATAAAATTGTGTATCTAGTATTTTTTTTACTTTCCAAGTTTACCTATATAGGTAAAAATTAATTTTCTCTAACGCCGAACGTAGCTCGATCGTTTTCAACGCAGAGCAAATCTCAGTCACCCAGGGACTTACTTATGGACACTTTAAATGTACTTCAAAAACTGAAGGCTACAGATGAATTGTTACCTACCCCTTAAGAACTAATATGAATTATCTTACTCCCTGTAACACCTTACCTACCATTTAAATCAAAACACAGCAGTGAGTGTACTCTTGCTCGACAAAAACAGGAAGAGCGCTACGACCGTACACGCTACCCAGACGGATTCCTAGTACCTAGGCTTTATACAATATTCCTAAAAGAAGACCTATCACCTAGTGTATAATACTGTCTATAATATTTCAGTAGAATTCATCAGAGCCACATTTCTTAGTTATTAACACATTCCACTCGATATTAAGTGGCTGCTGCGACCGATAGACAGTCTTTTCTACATTTATCCATGATTAAGAATAAAAATTCAGGACAAAGATAGAATGCCTCTTTACCACTAAAAACTGTCGCCGGTTCTCTATACTCACCATATAAAACACAGCAACATGGCATAATTCTTCAACGGTTGAATAGGTCAGCATTTGTGTTACAACCATGATGTAGCTGCAGCGTGACTCTACGAGATAAAGATAAACGTGTAGGAAAGTTAAGCGGGTGTACTGAGTACAGTGAGGTTGGCACGTACTGAATGAATTAGTATGATCTGTCTTGTGGTGGTGGTGTACGAGAATCCATCACACCATTTCGCGCCACGGGTATCGTAGGAGGCGACTATAGGAAATGCAAAAGGCACCATAGCTTTCAATAGATGGCGGTATAACCATTCAATCAAATGAAACATCCAAACAGGCAACAGGGACAGTCAAAGGTGCGAAACGTCTAGTTCTGCGATTACAATCCGTCTGATTTGTTCGGCGATTTAGGTGGACCCCTTAGGTATAATACGTTATCTGCTAGGTGGAGATGAATGTCGTGAAAAAATGCGATCACAAAAATACTATAAGTAACTACCATGAATTCAACCAACGTTGGCTTTTAAAGAATACCACAAAACTTTTCTTTCATTTTCACCAATTGTGCTCTTAGATTAAGGTGCACACTTTTAATTATAGTTTTATACCTTGCTTTATTTAAAACGACAAGCTTGCAAACTATGATCGTACCAACGTTGCAATTAAATCAGCATGAAACAAGTTGAGATTCAGCAACTAGTTACGATCAACTTGTTTCGCAATAATTAAATCCGTTTCGGACAATAACTTCAACTAAGTTTAATTGTTGAAATCATATGAACCATTATTTCAGGTAAACTGTACAGCAAGTACATGAATAAGTACAAGTACCTACACAATTTTCCTATTTTATTGTATTCTATACCTCGTATATATTAAACTTAAAAGTAAACAACAAATAACAACATATTTTGTCAGCTGCTTTAAGTAGCCGATAGCTTACAGTATAAATAATTCATTTACGCCAAAAAACCACCCAAATTGAGAACTTGAGAATCAAGGCAAATCTTTACCATTTCAGGCGAGGCTCTTGTTTTGCAGTAAATATTTATGGGTTGATGGTAAGTATGAATTAGAAGATTATTTTAAATATGAAAACAAAAGCATGTATGCATTAAATAAAACTAGATATGAAAAACAATATTTTGTAAAAAGAATGCAGTCAAGTGCGAGTCGGACTCGCCCATGAAGGGTTCCGTAGCAGCAAGTAACATAATATAAAAGTTCTTGTAGTTCGTTGTAACTTTGATCCATGTTTTAATAATAGTGTATTTTTTTTTAAATTAAGTTATTGATAAGTAAACATTATGATCAGGGATATAAGGTTTATGTTTATGAAATTAAATGTTACTTTATTTTTATATTTGAATTGATTGAATGAAGGGTAAATAGCGGTTTACGATTTATGACGTATTAAAAAAACTACTTACTAGATTTCGTTCAAACCTTTTCGGTGGAAGTTTACATGGTAATTTACATCATGTATTTTTTCAGTTTTATAATTCTCTTATATTAGAAGTTACAGAGGGGACACACATTTTACCAATTTAGAAGTGTCTCCCGCGCAAACTATTCAGTTCAGAAAAAAAATTATTTTAAAAACCTTAATATCATTTATAAAGACCTATCCATAGATACCACACACGTATGAGTTTAATAAAAAAAAATTGAGTTTCAGTTCTAAGTATGGAAAACCCCAAAATTTTCTGGTTTTTTTTTTCTACTTTTGTGTGAAAATCTTAGTACGGTTCATAGAATAGGTCTACTTACTAAGTTTCAACAGCATAATTCTTATACTTTCGAAAAAAGGTGCTGTGACATACGGACGGACAGATAGACAGACAGACATGACGAATCCATTAGGGTTCCGTTTTTTGCCACATGGTGACGGTACCCTAATAAAAAAGGACTTAACACAATGACGATAATTTCATACGAATTTAAGCAACTATCAATTTACTTTACGAAAATTCTATCATTTGCTTCAGAACGTTGCAAAGAAAAAATATTTCTCGACGTTTCATATTAAAAACTTTCTTCGTCGTTTGAATAATCTTTTAGAGAATATTACAAAGGTGCACTATCATGTGAATTGCATTGCAACAACTAGCGAGCTGTTGTACTACAAACGTTTCATTTCTCATTATTTAAATCTTTTATTTAAAAGATTTTCGTATTCAATTGCGGTTTTAAAATTTTTGTTTAATTCGTATTTGTGTGATAAGCCTATACTGTTATGTTTATTATTAAGTGCTCATCGAATCAACAATGATGAAAAATGTATAATAAAAAATAGCTTCTTTAAATTACTATTTTTTTTTTTAATTTATATCAGCTAACACGCTCTCAGTGCGTCGAGCTAATTGCTCCATTCAGGCAGGTGCCCAGCACTGGGATTTATAAAGCTTGTAATCTTAACTTTATGTCGCAACCTTATGATTACTATAACGGCCGATTTATAAAAAGATTTTTAAATTTTTAGAAGTTCGCTAAATATTTAAAAAGGAAAATCTGCATTACTACCGTTAAAAATGATCTAGATGAAATGGGTTTATGGGATCTTGTGTCGAAAGCCATTTATTATGACGGCAATGAGAAAGTCCAAAAATACTTTACTTCATGGACTTTGATAGTTGACAAATGAACAATAATCAGCAACGGGAAGTAATGTGGTGGTGGTATGGTCATCTGGTGCTCAAACGTGAATCAACCTAAAATGGAAGAGGTCCATCATCAGTGGACAGTAACGAAATGACAAAAAAATAGTACGAAAAATATCTATGTTATTAAAAAAAATATATATTTTATAAAGTATAATGATTCTGTTCCATTTTGCTTAAACGTACTTTTTTTAAAGCAGATGGGACCTCTTAACCTATTCTTTTATATAGCTTGGGGATATAACGTGTAGAAATTTTTGATTAATTTAATTTTGTAAGTGTAAGTCTAAATCTAACGTTAGTAATATACATAATGTAAATATTATTACTTCGTTCACAAAAGACTAAAGGTCAGTCGACACTGAGACGCGACTCGACGTTGCTTGAAGAAGCCAGCGATTGCGCACCGTGCAGCTTGCTGCCGCGAAAAGCATCGCGAAATCGCGAGCCGCATCGTGAAGTCGCTGGCACCTGCATCGCTCTTGCACGCTACGCCTGCTGACGAAACATGGCTGCTTGGTGATGCGCCGCGCTACGCCGCGGGGCATCTCAAGCGCAGGGCGGCGCAACGTGGCGTAGCGCGACGCTGCGTAGTATTATTTCAATATCTCAATAAAATATGTATATTTTATGTAGTAAATAAAGTTTTATTTTGTATCACCATCGCATCACGTCTCGGTGTTCACTAACTCTAAGTCGTTAGAATAGGTCATTCATTTTAAAAGAGATTTATTTCAGTCGATTTACTTATTAAAATATACCGAGCGATAATGATAAATAACAGTGTAAAATAAGATAGAAAGTCTAATAATTTATACTGAGTATGTAGATGCCTGTTATAGTTCGTGAATGTAACTGACACGTAAATTTGCTCTTTTCCACGCAATTTCACTTTACGTTATGTGCTTCATATTAAAATTATATTCAAAAGAATAAAATTATAATCACTATGTAATAACTTTGTAAGAAATAAATATTTTCTGAACTAAAACCTCTTAACTTAATTTACAAATTAATACTTCAAAATAAATATGCTTTGATAATAGATACTTGAGAAATAAGAGGCATTTATTAATTTATTTATTCATTAATTAAAGTTTATTAAAAGTCCATAGCTGTACAAAAGCCATTTCCATAGATAGCTTAGATCGTAGGCGTATTTGCCATAGTTTCCACACTTAACAAACGAGTTCGCAATGGCGGTATTTTATGACTTTTGTTGTTATGATGAAGATGTTGTTGTCAAAAAAATATCATCTTCTATTTCACTTTCCCTTTGTGGGCCTCTCACGAAACCTTCTGGATGATATGTGGGACAGTATTCTCTTGTGCTTCCACTCAACGCCATAAAGGCACTCATTCGCTCTAAATTTCTTGTACCCCATATTATATTTATCTGCTATGATCGGAGGCAGGCTAGGATTGAAGTATCAAAAAAACGGAAACATTAACAACTTGCCCAAGATCAAAACAAAGAATGAATGTGTTTTTAGAATTCCGTACCCCATAATGTTCGATCCATATTCCCCATATTTCGATCATGGGATTACTGTTACGGGCATAATTTTTTATACTAATATTGTTAAATAATATAATTTATTTATTATACATACAACTTTCTTCAGTATCAAGCCCATTCAAATAAGCCCTAAAAAGCAGCACCTAGCTACGAGTACAACGTGTGTGGCTATTAGCATGTGAGTAGTAGTGTTTTAAACATATGCGTTACTACATATGACATGTTTTTATTCTATTCCAGAATTAAATTTTTTGTGTCAGTTTATGTTTTTCTTGATGTGTTTTCTAGAACATTGTATATATTGTTGAAATAAGTTTGTAAAGATGTTGTATGGATACAGATGTTATAACGTCAGGCTTGTTGATCGAAACGTCAGCCGTAAAATACTCTGACCGGGTACGAGCAGCAGCGACAAAAGACATCGTCGGCTTGGCAGCGCCTGATGGACACCGTTTATTCCATACATACTTGTTCCTCTGTTTTCTCCCTGGATAATTACGCGAGAGCAAATATTTTTTAAATTGCAATGTTTATACACAAAAGACTAGAAACTTCCCGTTGTTAGACATCCAGCAAACAAATTCAACTTTAAGTGCAAAGCAATTTTAAGTGTCGACTTAGTACTTGCTCGACGGTAAAGGAAAACATCGCGAAGAAACCAGCATGTCTGCGAAATAGGAAAGAACTTTTCGAAGATAGGTGTAGTTCGCTAACACGCATTATGGCTGCAGCAGACATTTCCTTACCCTAAAACCAGCTCAGAAATGAGGGGAGTGAGTGCCCAGTAGTGGTATGTGTACAGGTTGTAAAATTTTGTTTGAAGCTGACTTCAGTTGTCCGTGGACTGCAGGAGTGGACTGTAGGTGGCCCGAAAGTTTGTTTTTCACTTCAGTTTCTAAAAATATATGAGATATTTTAATTTGTTGTCCGATTTTGCCTATTATATTGATATGCTTTAAGGTGAAGTGGGCGCCAGAGGCAGATTTTTTACCCTTTATAGGTGTGCAGAAAATCAATTTTTTGACATTAATAACTACGAATTCACATTTTTCTATTAAATGAAATTTAAAGATATTTTTTTGTGAATTATGGTGGCCAAAACATGATTGTCATATTTTGGTTCGATTCAAAAAGATCGCAAAGTTTCCTCAAAATCACAATTAGGTACGTCCACTAAGAAAAAACAGTTTCATTCGAATGTAATGAAATCAATTTCTATTGAATTCAGGCTATGTGTTCACTAGTAATACGTGAGTGAATTATGGGTTTATTTTTCAATAAAAGAGTTCATCATTTAAAAAAAAATCAAATGAATATTGTGCGGTTAAATTTTGAATAGCGCGCGGGCCGACCAAACAGGCCCGCCATCCGCCAGTCGTCCGCAACGCGTCGTAGAGAGCACCCGTATATAACTTTATCACGCCCGCTGTTGTCGTATAAACGTAACAATATATTTAAAAAATATTGGTAACCGTGGTATGCCATTGAGAGGTAGTGAAAAATGAGGTTAGGTTAGAATTAGGTTTCCTTAGTCCTAGTATCCACTCAAACATTGAGCTGGTAGCCAGTAATAAACATAAATATAGGTACTATAAATCAAGCTGATATGTAAAAATTTGTTATATGTATGAGTAAAGTGACCATTTATTTTTTTCCTCAGAGCGGGACACCTTTAAAATTATTATAGTTTTAATACTTTTGAATGTCTTCTTGGTCTAACGGTTGTAAACGCAATTGCTGAACATGTGGTACCGGGTTCAAAACCCGAGTTGGGCCAAGAATCATTTATTGGGTTTTTCTGTCAGAAAATTCTCAGTAGCAGCCCGGAATATTGATTTCGAACTTATTGAAGTTGGCGGGGTTTCACCACCTTGCTTCCGGAAGCCGTTACTAAAATTCAATCTGGAACCCTTTATTATAGTTTTAAAAATAAAACACATTTATTTGTTTGAATCTTTTAATGATCAAAAGTGAGAATGAGAACTTAGAATCATATCTGGCTGCTGGCTTTTTAATTTTCTCTGAACAGCAAATAAATACTAATTAGAAACAACTATGTTATTTGATAATTTATTGTAGATTAATTAAAAATTGTCACGTCGTTACTTTAAGTTCAAAAGTGTAGGTTTTCAGAATAATGACGTAACTAGTCAGGCCATGCTGGCAAACCTGGTACGCGCGTTGTCATAACTTCTAATATTGGCACGGGTGACAGATTTTGAATAATGCTACGCTTTTATTTGTCAAAACGGGGCATTTTTACGTATTTTGGGGACAGCGGGACACAAACACGGGACCGTCCCACCTAAAGTGGGACGTATGGTACGAATTCCCTGATTCCCTAATTCGTATGTTACAGATATACTTGGATAAAGTGACGGCTCCGTGGCGCACTGGCTTGGCAATGAGTGGCTGCCCTGGGGGCCGCGGGTTCCTCGGAATCCTGCACGGAACAAGTATTTGTATGGCCTACAAATAATTTTTTCGGGTCTGGATGTTAGTCCCCGTGCAATGTTTGTTTGTAAACTGCCTCCACGATACAGGAGAAAATCTTAGTGTGGGGATAACGTTATAAAAATAGTGGTAAAAAAACACTTGAATGCCTAGGTTGCCTAGCTTATTTTTATGTTGAAAAGTACTTCATCATTTTTTTATTTGGACATCATCGTCCAAGACGCTTGGAATAAAAATTTATAAAAAATAAATATTTGTTGGTACTTATTAGTTTACGCCATTCTATTTATTTAAAGAAAAGCTATCTAAAACTCCTGTGTTTTGAGGCGAATAAAATGATACCTTAATAGTCGAAATCTATCCATCCGTTTGTAAGATACGAGGTAATAAAGAAATTTACAAACATACAACATAACCTTTCCTTGGCAGTCGGGTAAAAAAGCTAAAGAATTTATCAGAGGAGTTAAAAGCAATACAAACGCGAAAGTAGTTTAAAAGAACTACTTAACCTCGTCCAATTGAAACTTTGAATCCAAAACTCCTACAATAAACTTTATTTCTTCAGAGTAATTAAATTTATTTATGTTACGAAACAAGTAATGTGATAATATATTTCAAAAGTAGAGTAAAGTTAGGTAGACATTTCTCAGTAAGAGAAAAGTAATAAGTAATAAAAAAATAATTGTCTAATTTATGATTGTAGAATAAGAGTTATAGTATAAGTAAAAAAAATAAAGAGAAAATTAAGAAACTGCTCTTTTGATTTTATAAAACAAAATATAGGCAATAAGTTAACGCTCCTGAGCAAATTTTTAGTAAGCTTTCGCTTTTTTTTTAATTATAACGTTATTTTTTACATACATAATATGAGCAACTTATTAAAAATATTTAACCCGTTTCCCAATATTTTGGAGGTTTTTTATATTATGTTTAGTTTTTATTATATTATGTTGTATGCTTTAACTCAAATTTTTGCATAGTTAAACTTTATAGTAAAAAACGCATTTATTACTCAAATTGTTGAATATTCGAGTATGAAACAATCCAGTGAGTTTAGAACTACTTACGTATAGTAAATGCTTTGAGTTTACCAATACTCAAAGAGTAAATGTAATAGTGTTCCATTTCGTTTACGGTGGATTTTGTGTGTTCATAGAATTAATTGCGAAAGTAATATCAGTTTTGAATTTAGGTGAGATTAATCATTGCGTTAACTTAATGGTGTATGGAAACGTATATTTTAATAGCTGTGTTCGATTATCTTCTGTGGTATATATCAATTATAGTATAGCCATTAGTAATATTGTTGAGATTATTTTGAATTTAATATTAGTTTTAAACTTTCAAGACCTGATTCAATGATTAATAAAAATAAACGTAGAATGATTAATCAACACACCATCATTTCCGTAATAATTCTTCAACACGTTCCCCTTAATAAAGGTGTTATCCCTAAACCAATGAATAAATAAATAATTTGAATGTCAGAATTTCAGATAATAATTTCAGTTTGAAAGACGTTGACACACAAATCATTCATAATTATCTTCTTCTTCTAATTCATGGCTTGATTTTCTTACAAAAGAACAGAACTTGAAAAAAAAGGAAAAAAGCTAGACCAGAGACAGGATGCGAATCACGGAACTCCGACATCACGCCCGACCGACATCCCACCCGAGCTATAACAATCGTTAGTGATCTGTCGAAATTTACCTTCTTATATTGCAGCAGTTTTTTTTATTGCCTGAAAACACGGACAAAAGGACATTTTCTAAAAATAAATCCTAGCTAGATCGATTTATTGCCCCCGAAACTCCCTGGACACTAAATTTTATGAAAATCGTTGGAGCTGTTTCCGAGATTCCGATTATATATAAATATATATATATATATATATATATATATATATATATATATATATATATATATATATATATACAAGAATTGCTCGTTTAAAGGTATAGGATATGAAGTACATAACGTAAAGTGAAATTGCGTGGGGAAAAAAGCAAATTTACGTGTCAGTTACATTCACGTATGTTCGATTATCTTCTGTGGTGTACATCAATTATATTATAGCCATTAGTAATATTTTTGAGATTATTTTGAATTTAATATTAGTTTTAAACTTTCAAGACCTGATTCAATGATTAATAAAAATAAACGTAGAATGATTAATCACCACACCATCATTTCCGTAATAATTCTCCAACACGTTCCCACTTAATAAAGGTGTTATCCCTAAACCAATGAATAAATAAATAATTTGAATGTCAGAATTTCAGATAATAATTTCAGTTTGAAAGACGTTGACACACAAATCATTCATAATTTTCTTCTTCTTCAACTCATGGCTTCTTTTGATAGAATTCTGCTTAAATTTAATAATTTTAATTTTAATCAATTAATAGGTGAATTAATTGTGCAAGTCTCTTGATGATCTTCTAAGGAGCAACCAAAAAAGTTTAAAACAGAACAAAAAATTGTGTTTTATTTTGAAATGGCTATTGTCAAACAACTCGAAGGAAAGAAACAGCGATATGTTTTTTCATACAAAGATGGATATCTTTGTATGAAATCATCACTTCATCATCAAAGATGATCCCATTGGCAATGATGAAATCTAACACTCTATCAACGCCGTTAATTCAAACAATAAATAATAAAATTCCTTCTTAAAAATATCATAACTTGTTTTTTAATTTCTTATCAAATATTCAAAATAATTATTTTAAAACATTTCAAGGTATTCAAAAAATTTCTTTTAGAAAAGATGATACACGTTTAATTATTGTCAGTTACTTTTATACATGTAGCGCATTTTGAATCTGGCATCGTGTTATGATTGACGACATCCAACATAATTTATCAACTTGCGTATGGAAACTGATAAGAGAGCCTGTCGCCGATGTCAAAACCATATGACGCCGTTTGGGTGGATGTTTATTCATGGGGTAACGCATATGTTTAAAACACTACTACTCACATGCTAATAGCCACACACGTTGTACTCGTAGCTAGGTGCTGCCTTTTACGGCTTATTTGCATGGGCTTGATACTGAAGAAAGTTGTATGTATAATAATTAATTATAAATTATAAAACAATATACGTATTAATATAAAAAATTATGCCCGTAACTCGATTAAGTAATACTCTGATTAAGTATGCCGTAATCGAACATTATGGGGTACGGAATTCTAAAAACACACTCATTCTTTGTTTTGATAATGGGCAAGTTGTTAATGTTTCCGTTTTTTTGATACTTCAATCCTAGCCTGCCTCCGATCATAGCAGCTAAATATAATATGGGGTACAAGGAATTTAGAGCGAATGAATGCCTTTATGGCGTTGAGTGGAAGCACAAGAGAATACTCTCCCACATATCATCCAGAAGGTTTTGTGAGAGGCCCACAAAGGGAAAGTGAAATAGAAAATGAAATAGAAGATGATATTTTTTTGACAACAACATCTTCATCATAACAACAAAAATCATTAAAAACTGTGATTGCGAACTCGTTTGTTAAGTGTGGAAACTATGGTAAATACGCCTACGATCTAAGCTATCTATGGAAATGACGTTTGTACAGCTATGGACTTTTAATAAGCTTTAATTAATGAATAAATGCCTCTTATTTCTCAAGTACCTATTATCAAGGCATATTTATTTTGAAGTATTGATTTGTAAATTAAGAGGTTTTAGTTCAGAAAATATTTATTTCTTACAAAGTTATTACATAGTGATTCTACTTTTATTCTTTTGAATATAATTTTAAGTACATAAATTACATACTGATGAAAATTAAATAATATTTTTTGATCTTATTGACAGAATAGAAAAAACTGAACTAATTATTTGAATAAAAAATCATGAGTGTAATTAGTTTTATTAAAATTTACGTATTTTTAAAAATTACTAAAAAAGGGCTTGAAATAATAGATTTTCTCACAAAAGAAGGGAACTTGAAAAAAAAGGAAAAAATCTAGACCAGAGACAGGACGCGAATCACGGAACTCCGATATCACGCCCGACCGACATCCCACCTGAGCTATAACAATCGTTAGTGATCTGTGGAAATTTACCTTCTTATTTTGCAGCAGTTTTTTTTTTTTTATTGCCTGAAAGCACGGACAAAAGGAAATTTTCTAAAAATAAATCCTAGCTAGATCGATTTATTGCCCCCGAAACTCCCTGGACACTAAATTTTATGAAAATCGTTGGAGCCGTTTCCGAGATTCCGATTATATAAATATATACATATATATATATACAAGAATTGCTCGTTTAAAGGTATAGGATATGAAGCACATAACGTAAAGTGAAATTACGTGGGGAAAAAAGCAAATTTACGTGTCAGTTACATTCACGCAGTATAACAGGCATATACATACTCAGTATAAATTATTTGATTTTCTACCTTATTTTACACCGTTAGTTATCATTATCTAATTATTTTAATAAGTAAATCGACTGAAATAAAAGCGTTTAAAACGATCGAGCTACGTTCGGCGTTAGAGAAAATATATTTTTACCTGTATAGGTAAACTTGGAAAGTAAAAAAATACTAGATACACAATTCCATCCAAATCGATGGAACCGTTTCGGATAAAACAATTATTTGCCCATATATACTAATATGTTAAGGAATTGTTTGCTTAAACTATTAAGATCTACCAATTCAAAATATTTCCTTAAGTAAGACATAAACGCTTTGCTTTTGTAGAAAGTATACCAGGGTTTGCTCTTCGTGACGTTTCCATTATTGCATGGATTTACGATTTAGCGCCGGGCAGCTAATTACGGATCAATCCTAGCTACTGTACCGATTGCCAATAAAAAGAAAAAATATATTACCTATAGTAGTCCTTTATAAAAAAAAATCCTGTTATATTTAGATTGAAATTCTTGTAAAGTTATATAGTTGTTCTATTTGTAAAGCAAAGCTCAGAATTTAAAAAAGTATAATAATATCAAATCGGAATATTAATGAGAGATCCATTGGATATGCGATCTGTACAATAGTAGCCTACAAGCATGAATAACTTGAAATCTTCATCCATATACATACACATATTATGTATGGTTGCACCGCACTATTACTACAAGCAAGCTTGTAGTAATAGTGCGGTGAGAGGACCTGACGGTAAGAGGACACTGCAGGCATTGACACCTGCACCCCACTTCAAACAAATAAATCTACAGGTGTGTTGTAACTTTTAAGAAATTTGATGAATTATATGGACAAAAATCAAATTTTACGGAATTTAACGAGTTCAATTTGAACTTTTTTAACTCAACTGTATCCAAGCGCAAGCATGCCACAGCAAGACTTCAATCGTCGGACCAAAAATTAATAATTAAAAGTTGAAGATAAACTTCGTTGACTATAACATTAGGACGTCAAACAACTGAGTCCTTCTCGTGACCGTTGCGCTGTAAGGTGCCCCAAAACGTTTCCGACGTTTTGTTCAAAAAAGTTTAAAATAAACGCGTTAAAATTAGTTTTATTTCATGTGTAGTATTCACGTAAATATAACAAATCATTTTGAGACGGAATGCTTATGAGGCCTTAATACTGGCTCTCTATACTTTCAAACCTTTTTGAAGATGCATTGCGTATAGATTTTCTCGAACCAGAATAAAGTAAAATTGTAAGTGTTAATACAAATTTTCTGCAATAAGGCTTACGACGGTCATTTAAAACTTAATTTTTTAATAAAGTAGACTGTATCAAATCTCCACAAATCTGCACAAATTAAGTTATTGACAAGCAATGGGGGGAGGTTTTGCTTTTTTTTTTTTTTTGGTTTCTCTTGATGTTCGTTGCTTTTGCTATAAAATTTATAAAAATCTAACATTTAACTTATACTTGGGAACTCAATATCATAAATAAATACAATGTACAATAAAATATTGTTACGAGCTTGAGGTTCGTGACAATAAAAATTGCCGATAGAATTACCAAAATTAACTCTTTAAATCACTATACACTAATTAAAACTTAAAAGACTAATAATTATTCACAGTAATTCACTTTATTCCGCTCCGAAGCTTCGCTTGTTTCGCCAAATTCATTACTTCCCCGATCGCACCTTGCAGCGCCTATAAATACACATTAGCACCGAAACATCCAGAACATTCAAGTAAATACGCGCAAGGCGTCGAAAGTTCGAGTGTTGGCTTCTAGAAGCTTAGTTCTTCGTTTCGACACTAGATGGTCCTGTCGGTTGAAAGATTAGTGATGTCATTTTCTCGAAAGTCCCCCCCGCTCTCGTCCCTGACACAACATGATGTTAACCTAGGCGCGCAACACTGCTCCCTCCTAAGACATGCTCGTCCCGAGCATTATCGGCCCCATAATAACGCGCCAAGCGATCCACATGGACGATCTTAGGAGTCCCTCTTGCGCCTTTCTGTATCCGGTAGGTTACATCGTTGATCCTGGTTCTTAGTTTGAAGCTTAGGAGATTTCCCTTTGCTGCGGACTGGATTGTGCAACCGTACTAGTGAACCTTCGTCGAACCCTTTATTGTTTATTTGGCGGTCATACCGGGTTTTCATCTTCTCAGATATTTGCTGGCCCGATTGCCTGACGTGCTCATAAATGTCATTCATTTTATTCCGCAAGTCATTTGCGTAATCGGTTTTACTGCGTGGGGCATCAGGTGGTATCCCGGTGATCAGCTCTGCAGGCAGCCGTAATTCTCTTCCAAAGTTTGCGAAAGCTAGTGTCACTGCTGTACTTTCGTGAACAGCACTTCGATATGACAACAAAAACGGTTGTATGTGCTTGTCCCAATCTCGTTGCCGATTGTCTACAACTTTTGCTAGGTACCTCTCCAATGTCTGATTAAATCGTTCTACCATTCCATCAGATTGCGGGTTATAAGAAGTCGTTCTTGTTTAATGAGTACCCATAACTCGGCAAGTTTTCTAGAATATTTGAGACTCAAAATTCCTTCCTTGATCGCTGTTAATCTCTAAGGGTACTCCAAAACGACAGAAGACTTCATGAACTAGTTTATCTGCAACTGTTGAAGCTTCTTGATTTGGAATGGTGAAGACTTCTGGCCACTTAGTGAAGTAATCCATTACAACCATGAAATACTTGTTACCGCTTTCACTCTCCGGAAACGGCCCCGCCACTTCAATGGCTATTCTCTCCCATGGTGCACCAACATTGTACAACTTCAATGCACCTCTACTAAGAGTCTGAGGTCCCTTTACAGCCGCACAACTTGTACATTTGCAACACCAGTCCTCGACATCGTTTCGTCAGTGGACCCAGTAAAACCGTTCTCGGATCTTCAGTAGAGTTCGTTTAACTCCCAGATGGCCTCCTGAATAATCATTATGGTATAGCTGTAGAACATCCGGTACTTTAGCTTTAGGGACAACCATTTGCAAATGACATCTGTCTCCCCGAACACTTTCCCATTTACGGCACAGAACTCCATCCTGAAGCAGCAAGCTGTCCCACTGGGCCCAATAGCTTTTAGTGGTCGAACTCATCGCTGAGACGTCGCTCCACTTGAGCTTGGGAGCACTAGCCTTCATCCATTCCAGAATCGGCTTGATGTCCGGATCTTCCTGCTGTGCACGTTGTAAGCTGTCCTTCCACTCGTTGCTGAGGTGGTCTGCCCTGAGCATCCTCACGGATACCACTTCCTTACTCTCTTGCCTAGTACAATAACAAACTTCAGGACAAGGTCTGTCAGCATCTGCGTTGCCATGAGTTTTCCCGCTGCGATGTTCGATCTCAAAGTCGTATTCCTGTAGTAGTTCAATCCACCTCGCAACTTGTCCTTCTGGATTTTTAAACTGCAATAGCCAGTTTAGTGCAGCATGGTCAGTTCGTAAGTGAAATTTTCGGCCCAGAAGATATTTGCTAAAATGCTGCAACGACTTTACCACAGATAGCAATTCGCGTCTTGTGACACAATAGTTCCTTTCCGGTTTTGACAACGACTTACTGAAGTACGCTATCACGACCTCTTGGTCACCATTCCGTTGAGACAACACACCGCCAAGTCCTATATTACTTGCGTCTGTGTCAACTATAAATTCTTTGCTTGCATCAGGGTATCCCAAAATAGGTGTTTTGCACAGACGGTCCTTGAGCTCCTGGAATGCGATATTACAACTTTCATCCCAGCAGAAATGTCGCTTCTCCTCGGTTAGCTTATGTAGAGGTTTGGCTATATCTGCAACGTTCTTCACAAATCGCCGGTAATAGGAGCACAAACCCAAAAATGCTCTAACCTGCGTCTTGTCTTTTGGAACCGGCCAATCCTTGACAGCTGCGATTTTCTCTGGATCCGTGCGGATACCTTCTTCCGACACTAAATACCCCAAAAAGTTGACTTGCCGTTTGAATAGTGAACATTTCTTCGGACTCAACTTGAGGTTGGCACTCTGAATCTTCATGAGCACGTGTTCCAGGTTTTTAAGGTGTTCCTCAAATGTACGGCCCACGATGATGATGTCATCCAAGTAGACCAGACAGGCATCGCCAATTAGCCCGGTAAGTACAAGTTCCATCAGCCTTTCAAACGTTGCTTGAGCATTGCACAACCCAAACGGCATTACTTTAAATTGCCACAGACCCTTTCCCGTCGAGAACGCAGTTTTCTCCCTGTCTTTAGGGTCAATTTCAACTTGCCAGTAGCCACTTTTTAGATCCAGCGTGCTAAACCACTTTACTCCTGAAGGCATGTCCAGCGTGTCATCAATTCTTGGCAAGTGATAGCTGTCCTTCTTCGTAAAGTCGTTCAGACTGCGGTAGTCAACACAAAACCGCATGCTGCCATCCTTCTTCTTTACCAGCACCACGGGTGAACACCATGGACTAGAGGAAGGTTCAATAACACCGTCCTTCACCATTCCTTTTTCATGGTTTCTACTTCCTTTTCACGTGCTACTGGCAATCTTCTTGGCCGCTGACGGATAGGTAATTCTTCTCCTGTGTCTATTTTGTGTTGAACTAAGCCAGTCTTTCCTATGTCAGCATCCTTTGATGAGAATACATCGGCGGGATTGAGTAAGAACTTCTTTGCCTTGATCATTTCGTTCGGGGAGAGAACGCTGCGACAGTCTTCTAAAAGTGTGCTCACTCTCGTTTAAGCATCCTTGCTGGGGGTCCCAGTCGATAGATATTGGCACCGACGTAGCCAATCCACTTCCTCACAAGTACCAACCAGTGTGCCTTTTTCTATAATCTGTTCCTGATCACAAAGGTTCAGCACACGTACTCCTGAGATGTTAGTGGTCCTGACCAAGGTTTGAGCCACTTTCCATGGAAGGTCATTGTCTAACCTTTCCACGAGTACACAACGATGAGGTTGTCCAGGATTCCGAGGAAGACTAACCGGCACAATCGTTTCCGATCTCGGCGGAAGAACAATCTTCTTAAGGCTGTACACGTTCCCTGGTAACGCCCCTTCCACAAAAAGTTCCTCTTGCCCACACTTCAAAACACCTTGCTTAACGTCAATCGCACAACAATTCTTCCTCATGAAGTCTAGACCCGGGATGCAGTCGTCCATTATATCAGCCACGATGACATTATGCAGGTAGATCATGTTGTCTAGCTTCAACTCCATCTCTTTCTCTCCACGGACGGGTATACGCTGACCGGTGGCTGTTACCAAATTAATGCGTTCTCGGTTGTATGCGGAGTCCCCAAAGAACTGACTTATAAGTTGGAAACTAACAACCGTACGAGAGGCTCCAGTATCTATGGTCAGTTTACACGGCATTCCGTTGACCCCGCCCTTGATGATCAGACTGTTCCCATCATGGGTTTGTGAGATCAAGATCCTTGGGCTCATTTAATATCAGCCAGCACCCGCCCCACAGTTCTAGCTTTTACTCGTTTCCCTGCTGCTGTTGGACGGGGCTGTTAGCCGCACCACTCTCCTGATATACGACACCTTCCCTTTCTACGGTTCACTTGGGGAGCTGGATCGAAGATGGCCCCTTCCCCAACAGCCATAACACCTAGGGCGGTATCCTTTATTGCGGTCGCGAACCGTAGCTGCTGCAATCTCCCTGACGCAATGGGAACAATGATCCTGTCGCACGGCTTCCACCTCCAGTGCATGGGTCAAGGCGTCCTTAAGCGTTTCGTGGTGCCCCAGCCTCACAGCAGCTCTGACTTTAAGGTCGTGGATGCCGTCGATGAATGTCTGCACCTGGTTCCCTTCAATGAGCGCAGGTACAGACCGGTATGCTTTTCGCACCAGCTTCTCCACCTCTAGAGCCCACTGCTGCAGGTTTTCATTGATGCGCTGCACGCGATCTTTGAGCTGCGCACGAAAGACGTGTTCCAGGTGAGCGTCACCATATCTCGCCTCCAATGCCTTAGGGAGCTGCTCATAAGTCACTTCCTCACCGAGAGCTTCCAGAACTTTTAAGACCTGATCGCGCAGGCCTAGTGTGAGAGCAGTCATGGCCTGACTTTTATTCCAGCCGTTTGCCTTCATAACGGCTTCAAACTGGATTTTGTAAGCAGACCAGGAAGAAGTCCCGTCGAACAGTGGCTCTTTGAACCCACGTAGCGAAGGTGTTGTAGCTACTATGGGAGCTGTAATTCCATCCCCCAGTTTGAGGTCGTCCAGCGTTTTCTTCACGTCAACCATCACGTTGTCAACCCGATTGTTCACTTGGTTGATTCGGGTTTCAGCTTTCTCGATTCGAGTTTCATTTTTCGCGATTTGGATTTCAGCTTCTGACAGGCGGTTGTCATGCTAAGCAACCCTATCCTTCACCTCCTTGATCTCCTTCCCGAAGGTAGTGTGAAGATCCTTCATGAGGAGCATCTGCTCTTAAAACCGACGGGCCTGTTCCTCTTGTCCGTCCCGCAGCTGCTCTTTCAAACGGCGAGCCTGTTCCTCCTATCGGCAAGCCTGTTCCTCCTGTCGGCGAGCCTGCTCCTGCAGCATCACCATCAGAGCACCTAAGTCAGGTGACTTCGGGTACAGACACCCTCCGTTTCCTCCTTAGGTGAAATCGGCATGATTTTATCCCACTTCTGACACCAATTGTTACGAGCTTGAGGTTCGTGACAATAAAAAAAGCCGATAGAATTACCAAAATTAACTCTTTAATTCACTTTACACTAATTAAAACTTAAAAGACTAATAATTAATCACAGTAATTCACTTTATTCCGTGTAGTGGCGGTTGTTTTTCTGTGTTCGTAAGAGGCGACAGAGGGACACAGAAAGGAGATGGGCAGCAGCATCTTCCTAATAATAACAATAACATAATAAAAACTGCGGTTGCCAACCCGCTCGCCAAGCGTGGCAACTATAGCAAATATACCCCCATGAGCAACGACACAAATAAACGGCCCCCAGTCCCCGGCGTTATTCCTGGCTACGGTGGCGACCATGGTTACGGCGGGGCAGGGGGTGCTAAGAATCTCCGGTGGAGGTTCGGTTGCCACCTACGACGACTCGACCTGGCAACGTATAACGCACGCACCCTGAGGACTGACGAGAAGATACTGGAGCTGGAAGAAGAGGTAGACAAGTTGCGCTGGCATATTATTGGATTATCTGAGGTCCGAAGAGAGGGGGAGGACACGATAATCCTCGAGTCCGGCAACATGTTCTATCACCGGGAGGGCGACCATCTGTCCCAAGGAGGTGTCGGATTTATGTCCACAAGTTCTGTAAGTTTAAGATGGGGTGTAGAGGGTGCTGTAGGGGCTACGCACCAACCTCGGCACATCCCGATGAGGAGGTGGAGGAAATGTATGAGGATATTTCTAGAGACATGCATTCCTCCAAAACCCACTACACGGTGTTGATGGGAAACTTCAACGCAAAACTAGGCACAAGAGAAGGCGGTGAGCTGAAGTTAGGGAAATTTGGAGTAGGGCAACGGAACCGAAGGGGCCAGCAGCTGGCTGACTTTATGGAGAAAGAGGGACTCTTTATGATGAACTCTTTCTTCCAGAAGCGGCCCCACAGGAAGTGGACCTGGTCGAGCCCCGACGGTTCGACAAAAAACGAGATTGACTTCATTATGACGACCAGACGCCAACTGTTCAGTGATGTCTCAGTGATCGCAAGGGTGAAAACCAACAGCGATCACCGAATGGTTAGAGGCACACTGAACCTAAACGTTTAGTTGGAGAGGTCTCTTCTGATGAAGTCAACGCTCCGTCCCCCTCGTGCTCTAATCCAGAATCCCGAGACTTTTCAGCTCGAGTTACGTAACCGCTTTCAGTGCCTAGAAGATTGCAATGCAGTGGACGATATGAATGACAAGCTCGTGGAAACTGTCCATGCGGTTGGAGCTAAGTTCTGCAAGACCTGCCGCAGAAGAACACAAAAACTCTCCGATCACACTCTTAATCTCATGGCTGTTAGACGGGAGATGAGGCTGCAATCGTCAACAGATTTTACAGCATACAGGCAACTGAACAGACAGATCTCCAAATGCATGCGGCAAGACTTACGCAACTTTAATACTGCTCGTATTAAAGAAGCGATCGAGCGGAAACAGGGCTCCAAAGTATTTGCTAGAGATCTGTCTGCCAGAAAGAGCCAACTATCAAAGCTGAAGACTGAGTGTGGCAGCATTGTTTCCGGGACACCTGAGATTTTGAGTGAGATTGAGAGGTTCTATGGGCAGCTGTACACATCATCGTTGGAGCCACACGCAAATGTGAGTAACGATACAAGAGCAAGTCTTACCCGACACTATTCCGATGATATCCCGGACGTCAGTCTGAGCGAGATTAGAATGGCTCTCCAGCACCTTAAAAACGGCAGGGCCCCAGGCGAGGATGGAATTCTGAAAGCGGGTGGAACACCGGTACTTGAAGTCCTTCAGAAGCTCTTCAATTCCGTCCTCCATGGTGGCACTACTCCGGAGGCGTGGAGCAGAAGTGCGGTGGTCTTGTTCTTTAAGAAAGGCGACAACGCTCTCTTGAAGAACTACAGACCGATTTCCCTTCTGAGCCGCGTCTACGTGCTGTTTTCGAGAGTCATTACGAATCGTCTCGCACGCAGACTCGACGACTTCCAGCCTCCCGAACAAGCCGATTTACGAAAAGGCTTCAGTACCATAGACCGCATACATACCCTGCGGCAGATTGTACAGAAACCGAGGAGTACAATCTGCAACTTTGCCTGGCGTATGTGGACTATGAGAAAGCCTTTGATTCCGTCGAAATTTGGGCGGTGCTACAGTCCCTTCAGCGGTGCCAAGTTGACTGTCGGTATATCGAGGTGCTGAAGTGTTTGTACAGTAGGGCTACGATGGCTATCCGAGTACAGAACCAGAGTTCGAAACCTATCCAACTGCAGAGAGGTGTAAAACAGGGTGACGTTATATCCCCGAAACTCTTCACCGCTGCGTTGGAATACGTTTTCAAGCTACTGGACTGGAAAGGATACGGTATTAACATCAATGGCGAGTACATCACTCACCTTCGATTTGCCGACGATATAGTCCTTATGGCAGAATCGCTGGAGGACCTTAGCACTATGCTCAATGACCTCAATGGTGTCTCCCAACGGATAGGTCTTAAGATGAACATGGACAAAACAAAGATTATGTTCAATGTCCATGTCACACCTATGCCGGTAGTTGTGGGGCGCACTATGCTCGAAGTTGTTGACGAGTACGTTTACCTGGTACAAATAGTCCGACTAGGTAAGTCCAACTTCGACCTGGAGCTCAATCGACGGATTCAACTCGGCTGGGCAGCGTTCGGGAAATTACGACACATCTTCTCGTCAGGTATACCTCAATCTCTGAAAACTAAAGTGTACAACCAGTGCGTGTTGCCAGTGATGACTTACGGATCAGAGACGTGGTCCTTCACTGCTGGCCGTATGAGGACGCTCAAGTTCGCTCAGCGAGCTATGGAGAGGGCTATGCTCGGAGTTTCTCTGCGTGATAGACTCAGAAATGAGGATATCCGCAGTAAAACCAGAGTGACCGACATAGCCTAACGGATTAGTAAGCTGAAGTGGCAATGGGCCGGCCATATAGCTCAAAGAACCAATAACCGAAGGGAAAAAAAGATTCTCGAGTGGTAGCCTCGTACCGGTAGGCGTAGTGTAGGGCGACCCTCCACTAGATGGAGTGACGATCTGGTCAGACATGCAGGAATTCGATGGATGCAGGTGGTTCAGGACCGTGCTTTGTGGCGTTACTTAGGGGAGGCCTATGTTCAGCAGTGGACTTGTGAAGGGCTGTAATGATGATGAATGATGAATTCACTTTATTCCGCTCCGAAGCTTCGCTTGTCTCGCCAAATTCAATACTTCCCCGATCGCACCTTGCAACGCCTATAAATACACATTAGCACCGAAACATCCAGAATATTCAACTCAATACGCGCAAGGCGTCGAAAGTTCGAGTGTCGGCTTCTAGAAGCTTAGTTCTTCGTTTCGACACTAGATTGCGCTGTTGGTTGAAAGATTTATGATATCATTTTCTGGAAAGTCCCCCCCGCTCTCGTCCCTGACACAACATGACGTCAACTTAGGCGCGCAACAATATTAATAATAAAAGCGCAATATAACAATTAGAATATCATCATAACGGTTCAAAATTGACGGAGATATCATGTAACATACTAACAAAAGTCAAGAAAACAAAAAGTGCAGTAAAGCTTAAAAAATCGTCCTATATTGAATTCGTTAAATAAAGTTGGAGTTCAGTCAAATATCAATACACAAAACTAATAAAAAACATCATTTCTTGTAGAGAACAAAAAAGAATTCTTACAATGAAGTTAATTTCTGACTTATTTATCTTATAAGGTATCAAAGAATAACAAGGTCTTAAATATAAACTGCTAAGCTATATTGATTGAAAACATTGAGCTGTATTTTGTCGAAACAAATTGACTTTGTTTTGAAAATAATCCGGGATGCGACCTTGAGCGTCTTAGTAAAAAAATATTACTTTTATCCTCTTGAAGGAATTACCGTTGCAAGTAAATTATTTCTCTTTAAAAGCCATTTAAATATGAGTAAAAAATAAATAAAATATTTTATACTGGAGATAGGCCGTAATGATGATGATGAAATATTATTATATGACGTTAAAATAAGTTATGACTTCTCGTTATATGATGTCTTATACTTGTTCTTCTTCTTCTACATTAGGCTGTAAAAATCTACTGCTGGAGATAGGCCTCTCCTGTTGTAGGAAGTATTCGCCTAAATCGCAGAACAAATCAGACGAATTGCAAGCGCAGAACTAGACGTTTCGCACCTTTGACTGTCACTGTTGCCTGTCTGGATATTTCGTCTGATTGAATGGTTATACCGCCATCTATTGAAAGCTATGGTATCTTTTGCAACATACTACATACGCGTGCTTATAGTATATTTAAAAAAATTACAAATGTGGTTAAAAAGCTGTATATATTTCTGGTAGAAGTTGAAAAGACAAAGTGGGAGGCGCCTATTTTAAAATTATTATTCAAAGTATAATCTATCTTGTTTTAAGTTTCAAATATTAATAACAAATAATCTGTGTGCCCATTTCTTATCTAGATCATCTAAGTAAATTAGCTACGGGTGTCGTTAGGTGTTTACACCACATGTAAAAATACTCAAACTATTAACGCTGCATTAAATATGCTATACAACTGGTATTGCTATAGCCACTTATCCAGCAGAGCGTGATTATTAAGACAAGTCTTACCTATAATGAGAGGAACCCGTGACCAGCAGTAGAGTTTAAAGTGCTGATGAAAGAGAAGAAGAATCCGTACTAGTCTTGCCTTACTATCAACCTCCATTTTTATTACTAGCAGATTGTTGAATTACAATGAAGTGGATCAATAACCACAATCTCTGTTTTAGTAGTTTAACAGATAAATATTTAAAAAAAACTTAGGCACAAACACAATTTAAACAGCTTTTGTGATAAATTATCTTTATTAAAATATCTTTACTTTATTTTGAGAAACAACTTGCAACTAATATTTTCACGAAAATCACAAATAAAATCGCAGACGAAAATGTCAGCAGAAATGGCACTATTTATTGGCGCCAGTCTACGTGACGTGACGTTTAAATAATAGTCGTTACTTTAAATGGCACCATTTATAACAATGTTTGTTACAAATATCTCATAGCCCATATTTACCAGCTTGTAGTATATTAGCTTTTCCGCGGTTTCCCTTGCGTGAACTTTACTTTATAACTCGCGGCACATAACTCTAGCGCTGAACGAAACGTGGAGGGGATAGCTGCGTATGTCGCATGAGTACGGGGGACGGAATGCGACTGGAGAGCCAATTAGCGCGAGCGAACGATAAGCACAGCCAATCATACGCAATAATGCGCAATATGGCCAATCATACGCAATAACTGTCACCGCTAGACTTTCCGCGAGTTGTACCAACATCTTTAGTGTCTCATGCCAAAATTCGAGATCACCTCGTTGTCTATCACAAACTACCTTCTCAGCGGTAAGCGGTAGCAGTAATAATAAGTTCGCTCCGTAATTTTTTCCTGCGTAAATATAAAATTTATTAGCTGTTGTTGACAACAACCACCTATTGGCAGACCTCTGTCACTCTTACTATATATCTAGATATATAGTAAGAGAGATAGATAATTATCTACAATCGCAAGTCACTGAAGGGTTACGTACGCAGTCGGGGCTAGTGCGTTCTAGGCGATTGATGAATTTTTAACGTTGTTTACGTAAATAGTTTTTCGTAAATAATTGTTTCAATTTTTGTTTAGTATATTAAATTGTAAGATAAAATAGCTCAAAAGTTTTAATGTTATTTAAAAATTATATATATTATATTTATTACCTATTTCATAAATAATAATGGCAAAACCTCGAGCCTACTATAATTGTTGCGTGGATGGATGTTAAATGACTAACGTTTCTGTTTCAAATATATCATTCTTTAAGTTACCGAAAGATTTTAGTAAGAAGTTATGGAAGATGAATTTATTTAATTGTTTTGGTTAAATAGGTACTTATAGCAAAATAGTAATAATTAAAATGACATTGGGACGTCAAACATCTCAGTCCACCCCGTGACCATGGGTGCTGTAAAGCACCCGAAACTTCGGGAATTAAAAATAAGTAAAATCAGTTAAATAAACGCGATAGAATCCGTAAATTTAGTTTTATTAAATATTCTGCTTTTAATAAATATCCTATACTTCAGAGGTGCTCCCACATAAATAAATAAATCACCCCTAAGAGTTGAAAAATAAGGGATGAAATTTTCACGAATATTTAATAGTTGTTGTTTAATTCCACACATTGCGGGTGCTTTTGAAAAATAAGTCAAAATAGGTTAATTAAACGCGATAAAATCCGCATAAAAAGTTGGCCAACCATATCTTAATCACAGAATATGTTTGTTTTGTTGTGAGGATGGTTCATACCTATTTTAGATTCCGATATATAGCAAGTTGTTAAAAAAATAAAATCACAAAATCTGGACCCAATAGCGCAGAATAAATAATAGTACGTACAGCAGTTGCACTCCTTTGATGTTGACTGCTTGTCGACGTATAATAGCCTACATAATTATTATCAATTAGATCAATAGCGCAAGCAAATGAAATAAAACTTTATCGCTGCGGGCGAATGTCCGTATTACTTTGCATCTCTTCCCCTTCCAACGTCACGGCGGACTTTCCGTGGTAACAAAGGGCTGGCAATAAAAGAGTAAAGCAATACATTGTGAAATGTTAATTAAGTTACTTAGGTGATCTACCTATTCTGACTACGATCGACTGACCATATTTTCGCACCTATGTGAGTTATGCGATGCCTAACGCATGCAACTTGCAAGACTATTCGTCAGGAATCACGATGCTTGGCTCGGAAGAAAAAGTTAGATAATGTAAAAAACAAATGAACCCGAAATACAATTCCTAATAGAAATGTCATCGTATGCTTCTTAGTTAAAAATCTTGTTAACATAGTTTTAATTTATGTATTTTGTGTTATTATAACTTAAAATATTTTTATTACAAAAGACGAGTATATGTATGTAAGTAGATACTTGTGTAGTGAAGTAAATTTCAACTAAGTTTTGTAATAAAGTACTTAGCTATTACTTCTGTAGATAAATTATTATTAAAAAATAAGTTAAATCAGTTAAATAAACGCGATAGAATCCGTAAATTTAGTTTTATTCAATGTGTAGTGTTCGCGTAAATTTAAGAAATCAGAATATTTAAATTAAAATCGTTTCTGTCGTTTACGAGCAATCGGTGAACATACATAAAAATATATACATTGAATAAAGAACCTTCTAAATGATGCTTAAAATCGCTCATAAATCTGTCCGACTTTAGCTTCAACGTTTATACGAGTATCTCGCTGGCCACCTGACATCAATAAACATAACTGCCATTCCCTAGGTGGTCAGAAAATGACCGGGATATTATAATTCATAAATCCCTCAACGCTTTTGGTTTTTTCTGTAATAGAATAGTCTAGTCTTGGTGTGTTTGAAAAGTTCATATAACATCATATACATACATACATAAACACTCAGGCCTGTCACCCAGAGGGGTAGGCAGAGACTATGGACTTCCATTTGGCACGATCCTGACATACCTCTTTCGCCTCCTTTACATGCATATATCTACGCATACATGCTCGTCGGTTAAGGGTACTTCTAACGTCGGCCCCTTTTCAAAATATCGCCAATTTGGTCGATAAACTTTTTTCTAGGGCGTCCCTTCCCGACTCGGCCGTTCACATCTGCCATATAAATTTGCTTTGTCACTCTTTCCTCATTCATTCTTTCTACATGGCCAAACCACCGAAGCATTCCTTTCTTAATCCTGGTCACAACATCATCTTGCATACCACATTTATCTCTTATCACGCAATTTCTCACCCTGTCATTCAGATTTAACCCTAGGATACTCCTTAAAGACCGCATTTCTACAGCATTTATTCTACTTTCGTGCTTCTTCTGCCACACCCAGCTTTCACTACCATACATTAAAGTAGGGACTAACACAGCATTATGAATTACCATACGTGCCTTTTTTGACACATTCTGGTTCTTCATAATAGAATGTAGTGGCCCATTCACTCTATTCCCTGCATTTACTCGTCGTTCTATATTCCTATCATATCTACCATCCCTGCTAAATACACATCCCAAATACACAAACTCATCCACTTGCTGAATTAACTCTCCTTCTATTTTTATTTCATATACCGTTTTTCTTTCTTCTCTTTCAAAAACCATCACTTTCGTCTAACTTGCGTTCACTTTCATTCCCCTTTCTTTTAATTCCCGGTTCATTTAGTTAATATATATATATATATATATATATATATATATATATATATATATATATATATATATATATATATATATGTATATTTATATATTCTGCTGAATATTTGCTGTATATATATACAATGCTGCACATTCATTGCTAGACCTGGAATCTAAGACGAAACAGCCTTAAGTATTATGTCAATGCACTATTGTGCATTTCTGCATCTAAGGACATTTTGTGTGATTACCCGTTAACAATGATTTAATTGTTACAGAAATAGAAACATTTTTATTCAATATAGATTGTAAATAATACTTATTGAATGCTACTTTTTAATTTACCACTGGTTCGGGAAAAACCAGCAAGAAACCCAGCGGGTTTCTTATTAAATAAAAATATAACAGATTACATCAGCTTACCACAAAATAAACAACCTGGGGTTATTATTATCTATAAATTATATTGTTATTATCCTTGTTATACAAACTTAGTTTAATAAAGTTTATGAACTTTGTTGCAAGTCTAATTTTGTATATTTTCTGGGATTTATTTGTAAAAGCGTATACATCGCCCCAATAATGAATTACTGACTCGGTGGAGTCGAGTAACTGGTACTACTAGCTTCTGACTGTTCCTAGTATATACAGAATGAATATCACTTAGTTCTGTAAAACTGCTTTTATTTTTGTGTACGTATATTAACATTTTCATAAATGTATTGATGGACCAAAGTTAATATTTTAACTTCCTCGAATTTTGGTCTGAGCGACTCTTTAGGTTTTAAATCATAGATTGCTATGGTTCTCAACTGTAAAACAAATATAATTTCAGCTTCAGTCGCGTGTCCCGACAGAAAAATATCATACGACATTATGCCGTGGAAATACCTAAACTAGTGTAGTTTATTAAATTTGTATAATGTTTATAACTAGATCTTGATTTTATATTACAAAGCATCTTGCTTTGTAATATAAGATGAAAGTCTGTTTAAAAGACTATATATTTCAGTTTATCGAAGTTAAATGCACAAGCAAAGGACATACCATATCATTACTTTGGCAATCAAAATGAAATCAACAGATATACACATTTAACAAAATTGCTACTGCAGCAGGTTTACATCTACACAATTCCATAACCTATACTTAATAGTCAAGTCATAAGTTCTGTCAAAAACTTTTAATAAAATTAATGATACATTTTTTGATAATTATATAAAAATTATACATGACATGAAATGTAATTTAATTTAGAATACAATTTTATTTACATTATTCAAAATGCCCACCATTATTTTGAATACATGCCCTTAATCGCCGCGGCTATTCATCAATCGCAGCACGGACCACACTCATATGTATTACTGCCGCTGTTTTAGCCAAAGATGTTCGGAGAGATTCCAAATTCTGATGAAGTTTAGCGCAGACTTTCTTCTCCAAATTTTGCCATATCTTTTAATCCAGTAGGCTTAAATCTGGACTAGAACTAGAACTAGACTGGCCCACAGTCTTCATTTCCGATAAAGTCGATTCCATGGGCGGTCCACCAGTTTTGCGTGCTTCGTGCCCTATGAGCTGGTGCAGAGTCCTGTTGGAATATCCAATGTCTGTTTTTGAACATTTTTTGAGAAAGAGGTTCCACTATGTTTGGTAAGGCAGTATTTTGGCACACCTCGGCACTGGTTTTCACACATTTTTCAAAGAAAAACACCCCAGTTAAGCCTGAATATAAGACTCCAAGCCAGACCATGAGTGACGAAGGATCATGTGCTCGTTGAACCCTCGGAATACACGTGCTGGCTTCTTCACAGCTGTATGCCCATAGCAATGGGCATACAGCTTATCATTATGTTTATTATAACTTTCCTCGATGTTAAAAATGTTTTCATCCGAAAACAAAATTTCTCAGTATTTTTTCCCGCGCACCGCCGTAACAAAGCGCGGGATCTATCCAGCCTAATTTTTTTCAAACGCTCGTTCAAAAAATGTCCGGTCTTCTTACGATAAGCTCGTAGTCTTAGTTCTTCATTGATTACTCTTTTGACCGTGGTTCTGCTTAGGCCCATCTGAAGAACTAAGATTTTTGTTTACGAACAGGATTTCGTTGGATTCACGCCTTCACTGCTTTGATGATCGCGGGTGTCCTAACCACTCGAATGTCGGGGTCATTTTGGCCAATATGGCGCATCTGTCGAGCACTTTCCGAAGTACTAAGTAAGTATATAACAAGTATACTAAGTAATAATATATACAGGCTGGTCCAAACAGTGAGGTTATAAATTTTTTTTTTGATTCCTCACACCTAGGGGTATCCGAAAATACCCTATGTATGTTACGCGATTTTTTGTAGTTTTCGAGTTATGATTTTTTTACCCTTTTTTTGAAAATATTCACCCTAAACAGCTTAACATTAAAAAAAATGTAATTGCGAAATTTTTTCCAAGTTTTTTGTTTGTAGCATGATGCTTATGAGTTGCCCTATTATGCATAAAATAATTAGCTTCCTAACATTCACCGAAGATACAATAATTTTAATCGAACCTTAAAAAATTTCTGTCAGGAGAGTGGGGCTTGAATTTTCAACATTAAATGAAAAATAGTAATAAATGATTTCATACTTTCTAATTAATTTTAAAAACTTGGCAGTACCTTAATCTTTCATAATAACATAAAAAAATGACACTTAATAGGCCAGTTTTTCTGTTACAGACTTCTGAAGTCACTCAGGCAGGAAACTACCTGAATAGTTTATTTGAATTAAAAAATCTTTTTATCATTTCTAGGGCTAAACTAAGATAGTAAATGCTTCAGGTTATCAAAAATAACATCAAGTGTCTTTACTTATTGTTTAAAATTTATAGACAACAAGGTATCATTTTACTACGTTCTGGACAAATGATTTCAAGATTCATAATAAAAGTAGTAAATAATTTAAGATAAATTTATTTAAAGCAAATTTTCGAAATGGCGGCCATTAACTTCGATACACAGTCTACATCGTCTTAAAAAATTTGCTTTTAGTCTTCGAAAAGCATTCGTATTTTCTTTGATTTTTTCTGCGCACTGTCTCAATTTTTCCCTTAATTCATTTTCCGAATTAATTTTTCTACCATACACCATCTCTTTGTAGAATCCCCAAAGTAAAAAAAATCTATAGGATTTAAATCTGGTGAGCGTGCAGGCCATTCGATTGGCCCTGCACGCCCAATCCACCTTCCTGGGAAAGTTCTGTTGAGGTGCTCCCTCACTTGTCTTTCAAAATGGCAAGGAGCACCGTCATTTTGAAATATCATATCCCTCCTCGTTTGTAAATTAACTTCAAACAATAAACCATTTAAATTATTTTGTAGAAAATTCAGGTACTGGGACCCGTTCAACCTAGACGACAATTCAAAGGGCCCAACCATTTCTCCATTTATGACTCCTGACCACATGTTGATACTAAATATATTCTGAACATTTGACTGCCTTGCTTTTTTTGGGTTTTCAATGGCCCAACTATGATGATTGTGAATGTTAAAGACGCCAGTCCTTTCAAACCGGGATTCATCCGTCCAGAGTATCTTGTTAAAAAAATCGGGGTCTTCCGCAGATCTTTCCAGCATTATTTGGCAGAAAGCAACACGCCTTGGATAGTCTGCGTCGTTAAGTTGTTGAACACGCTGAATATGAAACGCGTGATATCCCTCTGGAAAAAAGATTAGTATTTTTATTGAAGGTTGTCATTGTACACAATACTAGAGGTACGTACAAATAGAGCACGTGAACGTGAAACTAAAAGTTGGGATTCGCTAGAGTGGCGTCCTAGCGCCTATTTTTGAATTACGAGCGCTTGTTTAAGGGTCTCTACATCTCTCTCTTTTACACGCACACACAACACATTAGACATCGACAATTCACAGTAAATTAAATTAGTGATTTGAAATGGCAGTGCAGCAATGTGTTGGGATTTTGAATAAAGAGGTCTACAAAATAATAAAATGCACTCACCTGATTTCAGTATTCTTAAAACTGAAGTGCTTGGGATTCCAGTCCTTCTCGTAATCGCTCGTGAACTAGTAGAAGGGTCTCTTTCTACTTCTTCAATGATTACATCTCTTCTTTCTGGATCCACTCTGGGTAGTCCCTCGCGACGTTGATTACGCCCAGGAACGCGTCTAGCCATCAGGGTTTCGTGGGTCTTATTAAAAACCCTGTAGCCCGGGTAATGCTCTAACACTTCTCCTCGCCGCTCTAGTTGGTCTCGATAAAGCCGTGCCGCTAATGCGCCGTTTCCTTGGGCAACGCCGTAGAAATAATGCATCTCTGCGTATTGACTAAGAGAATAACTCATTGCTAAAAGTAATCCAAATCACTAAGCAACTCAAGGTCCATAAAACAAGCACAGGTCAATTGTAAGGCAAATGAAGAATCCGGGAAACAAAGCGAAGGTAGTCATATAAGAGATCCCAATAAACGTAAACGTGAGTAGTGGGTGCACGCGGGAGAGCAGTGAACGACTGGCGGGACCGAGCGAGGTGAAAAAGGGACGCGGTCGGTGTGGCGCGGGGCGCGGGGTGCGGCCTGGTAACAAAATAGAGCGCAAAGCAGGAATGTTTACCAGAGCCTTTGTTTAAAATTCCTTTGTGTGTTTGTGACTGAATGTGCTATCATTTAGTTTCAGTGAAATAAAAAAAACATGTAGTTTGTAGTAAAATGATACCTTAATAAATGTCACGTCTTAACAATAAGTAGTTTTCTTTGCTAACCTGAAGCATTTACTATCTTAGTTTAGCCCTAGAAATGATAAAAAGATTTTTTTAAATCAAATTAACTATTTAGGTAGTTTCCTTCCTGAGTAACTTCAGAAGTCTGTAACAGAAAAACTGGCCTATTAAGTGTCATTTTTTTAATGTTATTATGAAAGATTAAGGTACTGCAAAGTTTTAAAATTAATTAGAAAGTATGAAATCATTTATTACTATTTTTCATTTAATGTTGAAAATTCAAGCCCCACTCTCCTGACAAAAAATTTTTAAGTTTCGTTTAAAATTATTGTATCTTCGGTGAATGTTAGGAAGCTAATTATTTTATGCATAATAGGGCAACTCATAAGGATCATGCTACAAACAATAAAACTTGGAAAAAATTTCACAATTACATTTTTTTAAATGTTAAGCTGTTTAGGGTGAATATTTTCAAAAAAAGGGTAAAAAAACCATAACTCGAAAACTGCAAAAAATCGCGTAACATACATAGGGTATTTTCGGATACCCCTAGGTGTGAGGAATCAAAAAAAAATTTATAACCTCACTGTTTGGACCATCCTGTATATTGAGTATATTAAAATTATATATCAATGGAAACGTTATTAAATAAGCTATCAGATTATGCATATGTTACATATATGTATGTTATATATATATATATATATATATATATATATATATATATATATATATATATATATATATATTCTATATATATATTATCATATATATGTTACAAATAGTTTGATATCACTCGACGCCATATTGACATATGCGCATTTTATTTGAGACGCCAGATAAAATGCGCATATGTCGCATATGACGCATGCGTTTGACATATGCGCATTTTATTTGAGACGCCAGAATATGGTGTTTGGACACACGAGGGGCTAACTATACGATGTCGGCGGGTCCTCTTACGATCTTCGTAGCTTAAATCTCTGGTGAATCGTTTGATAGTCCGATAAACAAATCGTAGGGTTATTTTCCTTTTTTTTTTTTTGAATATTGAAAATCTCTTTTGGTGCGTAACCATAGCGGTGCAATGCGATAACCTGCGATAAGAAAGTATTCAAAATTTTTAAATAATAAGGTTTTGACAGAACTTATGACCCGACTATACTTAATACTTGTAAAATAATACATATCTCTTTTGCGTAACAATGTAGCATAAACTACCTATTTTCCTTTCTCTATGATTGAAACGTGGAGTACCTCGGAAGCTTAATGTGACACACAATTTTAAGATTAACTGCGACGGAAATGAAACAATCAGTATGAGAAAGATCTTGTGATATCTATAACTTAGGATGGCAGATAATAAATTGGCGAGAGCTTTCTTAGATAGTTCTGTGAAATTAATTTGTTATTATTATCTAATTTCTACCCGGTTGTAAAACTTGCATCATATTGAGACAAACAAGAACAGTTTTCAAACTTTACTGTTTTAGAGTTCATTTTTTATTCATCACCAGCTCTTTAAGCACTTAAGCTTAATTTTCAAAAGCATTTTTTGCCATAAAACTGAATTTACCGCAACTCGTAACAAAACTCTTAACAAACTTTCAAAAGGTATTGTATATATTGAGGTATTAACATGATATGAATAAAACAAAAGCATCTTATTCAGGCCCATTGTGCTGGAAATATTAATATTCAAATAAGATACCATTTTGAGTTGTCTTCAAATTTAAAGCAAGAGGGTGAAAAGTTTTAATTCTTTTTATTTTAAATGTTAATAATATTTTTACTTACACAGATAATAGAAAGTTGTCTTGTACAAAAGTGTTCCCTAAAACTTTATATTAATTATTTGTATATCTAACATTTGCAATGTTTAATATTAGCTATTTATTAATATGCATACAATATAGAAACTTAACTAAAATAATAATTAAAATTATAATATTTACAATTAATACTAATTATACAGAATATAAAAAAGAAACAATAATATAGAAAAACTAAAACTAAAAATTTAAATAGTCAAAAAGTCCTGCTCCCCGCGTGGTATCGTACCAAGAACGCTGGCTACGTTTCCTCGCTGAATAGCTATACTTATCCATTGAGCAAGAAAAGAACCAGCCCCCTCATCACCAGCAGCGACGACCAGCCATGGATACAGTTCCTTTAGGAACTCCACCGCACGTGGACCGCACGGACCGATAGTCTCTACAGCAAATTGCCACAAATATGTAGTCATTTCTCAAAGACTCATATTTGAGAATTCATTTTATAATAAACTGTTTGTTACCATTAGGTTACATTTAGGGAGACGGCGTCGTTACTGTTGAGAAAGAATGCATGGGTACGGTGTAAAAACATGTTGCAAACGTAGTAATGTCAAATTACTGACTCATACATGCTTTCTAGTGGCGGCGTAAGAAAATTCACTACCCCATATAATCTCGTGGGTGTCGTAAGCGGCGACAGAGGGAAATAGAAGAAAAACACTATCTTCCTGTTAACAACTCAAAATAATATAAAACTGCGGTTGCCAACCCACCAGCTAAGCGTGGCAACTATGGTCTAATTCCTTATGACGCAATCTGTGAGGGAGGCTGTTGGAAACTTTACGATATTTTATTATGGGGGACATTCAGATGACGTGAACACTGTTTTTATTACCCACGACGGAACGGAGGTGCAGGCGTTTTGGATTAGAGGTTGTTTTTGAGTGCAAACTAACGTTCCCATTCATCTCCAAACTTTTTGTCCGATTTAGATACCATTTTAAAAGAAATAATTTACATCGAAGAAATAAATATTACCAATAAATAAAAATACATTTATTTCTCAATAAATTTTTTAATAAATTATTAGTGAAACAACAAATTATATTTCATTTATTTTCATATATTACATTACCGGCCATTTTAAGTGACACACGAGGGGAACGTATATAAATAAATCATCTAAAACTAACAGGTTTGCTTAATAAATGTTAAATCTTTGCACTAGTATCCACACATAAATAAAAACCTTAAAATCAAAGTGTTAATTATCAGGAAATCCTCTGATTTTATACGTCTGATGCTAATCCAACGCAAGACATAGGCCTATACAATAATGGGCTAAAAGATTTAAATAACTTCGAATATTTGCAATATTGCAATGCAATACTCTGGATGGATGAACTCCTTTTGAGGCTAAGGGTCCTTATGTGCGTCCCCGCAAATAATGACAGACAGTTTGGTATCGAAAAATAACGCTATTGCTTCTCCCATCCTGTGTTCTATGGTTAATACCGTTCAATAAATACTGTATTTCTTTAAAGTGAAATATAAGGCCACCACTCTTTTACGTATTTTTGCCGCCAAATAACAGTCCTTTCACTGCTGTGTTCACTTCTGATGGGTATAGGGCGTCGATATAATAATAATAATAATAATAATAATAAATCATTTATTTCGGACAACTTGTACATCCATATTGTGTTAGTAAAAATGGCTTACAAAATATGTTAGTATTTTATTAATTGGGATTAAAAATTATACTCATTAAAATAATAATAATAAATTAATTATCTACAATTATATTTGTTACCATAAGTGACCATCAGGGGAAAGGGTATGTTCCCGTGATCGTCACTCTTTGCACAAAGCACTTCCAAATTGGAGATGTAAATCGGTTTGCTAATGTCTTCAGGATGCTATTGGAACTGTTCCTCACTCTGCTAATCAGGGAGCTTGTTTTTTTACGAATGATGGCATCGAAGCCATCAGTTTGGTATTCCGCAAACATTCCCGATGCACTGCAAAACCGTGGCAGGCCCAACATCATCCTAAAGACATTGTTGTACTGGATTCGAAGAGTGTCTAGCGATTTCTTGGTATGCTTGACCCACAGATTTCCCGTGTACATGCTTTGGCAGTATGCCTTAAATAGCGTCACTTTAACCTCTTCTGTACAGCGAGAAAATCTGCGAGTCAACATGTTACCTCTAACCGCCAGAGCCCTTCGCTCCCTTTCAATATCATCATCGTCTTTGAGGCTGCTAGTAATGACATGCCCCAGATATTTAAACTCAGTCACACGTTTGATGTTCACGCCATTAAGGGTAATATTTGTCGAATTATTGGGACATTTACCAGCAGCCTCAAAGATCATGTATTCCGTCTTTTTTACATTGTATGCAAGCCCGTGCCTAGCAGCATACGTCTCACAGACATTCAGCATCTCCCTCAGACCACCGACCGTGGAGCTAAGCAGCACCATATCGTCTGCGTAGCTTATGCTGTTTATACTGACGCCATCAATCCGACACCCAACACGCATGCTACTCAGCCTCACGATGAGATCGTTTAGATATACGTTGAAGAGCCCAGGAGACGTCAATCCCCCCTGTCTCACCCCGCACTCCAATACATACGATTCCGAAAGAGAGTCTGCCCATCTTACAAAGTTGGTCTGATTGGCATACCAATACTTTAATATATTTAGAACTCCAACCGGTACACCCCTATCACCAAGCTTCCTCCAAAGCAAGTCGTATGACACAAGGTCAAAAGCCTTAGAGAGGTCCAGGAAACAGGCATATACCGGGGTTCCGCGATCGGTGTAATAACGGACGGTATGCTTGACACTTACGATGGCGCTTTCCGTGGATAGTCCGGATCGAAACCCGAACTGGGCGTCATGGATATTTAAATAACTTTGCAAGCAAGAGTCGAGCAGACCGTCCAGTACCTTAGCAATGGTTGTTGCTAGTGAGATGGGGCGGTAGTTCCCCATGTCCGAGACATCTCCTGTCCTGTTCTTCACAATTGGCACCACTACGGTTTTCATTAGGTCATGTGGCAAGTGTGAATGACTTATGCATAGTGTAAAAAACATAGACAGTACCCTCGGCAAGTGAACCCCCGCATACCTCAGGTGTTCAACACTAAGTCCATCGTACCCTGGAGATTTTCCACCAGTCATCTTATTTAATATATGCCTAATTTGCTTTGCAGTGATATGATACTGGCGGTCCACCCCCTAAGCAACCGGGCATAGAATTACTAGACGCGGTCGAGGAGCCATGTGGCGAGCGCACCCTGAAATGATCTCCAAGCGTGTTAGCTATATCAGTAGGGTTATTAATCCCGCCCACACTCACTGGGAGACCAGGCCTAACCTCTTGCCTTCCTGTAGCTTGCCAAAATTTATGAAAATTTTTAGCTGCTCTATGTTTAGCCAAAATATCCATTTTTAATTGTTCCTGATTATTCTGGCACCATTTCAGGCGACTTTTAAAAATCTTACGCGTCTCGTACATTTCTTCGTAAAAAATGCCCGAGGTAGGTCGATTGTATAGAGCCCAAACTTTGAACTTAAGCCTGGCCTCCGCATGAGCTGCACGAACATGCTTGTTCCAGCCACATAGATGTTTTCTCTGATCATATTTACAGCAGCGCTCCCCACAAGTCTCCTTAGCTGCGCTACACAATATTTGTACAATATTTTCATAGAATCTGTTCAACACAGCTCTATGCTCATTCAGATTACACGAACCATGACTGCACTCGGTAAAATCACTGGGGAAATCTATATTCCAAAGCCTTTTGTCACATAAGTCACGGTAATTATTTATTTGAGATTCACTTCTCTCACCCCATATAACTGAGCTACGTGGTATGCTTGACAACACTACTTTGGGCGTTACTACATTTAAATTGCATTCAATAAGTAGTGGTAAATGGTCTGACACAAAAACATCCTCTATGACACTCACATTAACAAGGGCTTGCGCAGCTGACATTGACACAATGCAATGATCAAGCCAACGTCTGCATCCGTGGACCTCACTAACAAACGTGTAAGTATCGGACTGCAATCCTAGCTTTTTTACGTCGGCACAAACCCATGACTGATCAGAACAGAAATTGTTTAGTTCTTTAAAAAACATCTCATTAGGATGAGCATTAAAATCACCTAAGACAAATATACTCTCAACATCTCCGCTTGCGACAATTGCACTTATTTCACCTAACACTTCAGTGAAAATTGGCAAGTTATCTAAAGAGTCGGTAGGCATATACACCGTAAAAACAATAATAGAGCGATCTTGTAATGTAGCCCGGATTGCAGCCAGCCGGGTACTTTTACATTCTAAGACTGTAACCTTATTAAAAATACTCTTCCTCCATAGAATAGCTACTCCCCCATGAGGTCTCCCAACTAATAAACCTGCAGTCGTGTCCACAGCAGACTTACCACTATATTCAAAATTTTTAGATATAGTTCCTAACATTGGTATATCATGGGGCAACAGCCACGTTTCCTGAAGAGCTACTAAATCAGAAACTTCACAAATATCACGGATGTCATCTAACGAACGTTTAGCCGATTTACAATTGAAACTAACGAATTTAAAATCACAGTTAGGGCCTAAAGACATCACAAATTATTATTAAGCAACTTTAACTAAGTTAATGACTTCGTTTTGTACATAAAGCGTACAAAACGCCTAAAAGTAATACCATTAGGCCAAAAGTTATCATCAAGAAATAAATTTAATTTACTTTTAGAAACATATAACTTATAAGCATTATACTTTTTCACTTTTTTCATATTTATCATTTTTAAAGATACAATTTCACTTGTTTTATCCCTTATATAACTAATAATGTCATCTTCACTTGTATCCTTACTGACGTTCGAAATCAAAAGAGGCACTTTTATATCAGCCGCTCTGAATTTACCATCAGGCTCAGTCACAGCACAACCTCTTTGACCGATCAGTTTATAACGCTTGGCCGATTTATTTCTGACCACCTGCCACTCCGAGTTACGGTCCCTTACCACTGGTCCACAATTCGCATTTGAGTTTGACACATTAACTCGCGACACTCGCGCACTATGTTTTGATAGGCTCGTGTTTGGTTCACGCGACGGTCGAGTGATGATAGTAGGGGACGTGACGTCTTTGCACGCGCGTGCATCCGAAGAAGCCGGTTGCTCCGGAACCGCATTGGCTGTTACGGAGGGCTCGACATGCCCCGATCGCCGCTCCGTCCCGCTCACTCCAGCGTAGTCGACGTATTTGCCACTCGCGCGGCAACTACTCTCTTTCGTCCCTTCCGAATCCGCAGTGGGCATCTGCGGCGCTTCCCTATGTTCTGTTCCATCAGTTGCCATACAATCGATAGGGACGCAAACATCCAGTGCACTTGTTTTGAATGACAAGTGTTCCGTTAATGGCGTCAGGTCGTTAACCTTTTTAACAGCTGATTGCAGCGGCGATCTATAATCCGGCTCATATTGAAGACCCAATGGGACCACTATCTAGCACGAAACTGTTCTGTAAACAGGCACCTCTTCTGTTCTTAACTTTAGAACCCGACGAGAAATTGATAAGAGATGCACGTCTCATATGGTCTACCTCTTGCTTGAGCATTTCGAATTTTTCCGATGTTACTACCTTCTCCTCCAAAGCACACATTTGATTTTTTAAGCATAAAATATCCCTTAGGAGTCGTGTCACATCTACGTGATCAAAGGTGACCGGCGGGAGCTTATGAAGTTCTTTGGCTACGAAAATCGGAAAAATTCCTGGATCAACACTTTTCATCAGAGCAATCATATCGCTAAGATCCTTGGACATTCTCTTCTTCCCATACTTCCTACGAAGAGGCATCTTTTTTGCAGATGGTATCGACTCGTAGAGAAGAGTCTTGGCCTCCACAATATCAGCCACTGAGAAAGAGGATGTACACAATTGATGTATACTCTCCTCATCCATAAAGTCGAGCACATTATGCAAAAATGCCAACACCTCATTTATCACTATGTTGCAGTTTGCGCACTTCACAGTATTAGAAGTCATTTTCACTCTCGCGATCGAATGAGTCACCGAGTCGACAGCAAACAGTGCATCGCGTCCGTGTGCAGTCGCGTTGCACGCAAGACTGATAATTGCAGGCTGTGGGGCTTTTCATCTTAGTCATGAGAAGTGATAACGCAGGTGTATGCTTTCTTCACTTGAAGTTGGTTGCAGGTATTTATAGAATGCAGTGTCGACTTATCATCAGGTGGACTATTAGTTCGTTTTTTACATAATGATTTCTTAAATTTACGCGAACACTACACATTGAATAAAACTATTATTTACGGATTTTTTTTTTCGCGTTTAATTACTTTAATTTATTTTTATTATTATCCCGACGTTTCGGGTGCTTTACAGCGCCCATGGTCACGGGGGGGACTGAGATGTTTGACGTCCCAATGTCATATTTAGTCCGGCTACCTTCAGTTTTTTAATATTAATTTTTAAAAATCGGACCAAAAATTAATATTAAAAAACTGAAGGTAGCCGGACTAACTATGACATTGGGACGTCAAACATCTCAGTCCCCCCGTGACCATGGGCGTTGTAAAGCACCCGAAACGTCGGGATAATAATAAAAATAAATTAAAGTAATTAAACGCGAAAAAAAAAATCCGTAAATAATAGTTTTATTCAATCGTTTTTTACATGTTTACTTGTATTTTTTTATTATCATAGCACTTACCACCATCGCACTGATGATGACGTTTTTGATGCCTTTTGGGTTGCTAAAAATTTCGTTATTTAACTAGGTTGTATCAAGTACAAAGGTGAAAGGTGACAAGACTATGCTAGTTATACATGTAGCTTATATTGTTAAATAGTATCAATGACAATCTAAAATTAGCTACGCTTTTCACGTTGGTGGGTTCCGAGTGCTATAACCTTACTAGTGATTTGTGTTCACCTGCGGAACTGGACACGAAGAAGTTCTAAAAGTTACTTACACTCGTCAAAAAAAGTTTAGAACCGGAGAGATCTGAAATAGCGGAGCGATACATTTTTCGGCAGCGGATGCAAAAGCTGGGAGAAAGGATTCGTGTTTACCCACATGGTCTAAAACACGATTATCTTAATTACCGACCCATCTCACTTCTGAGCCAAGTCTATAAGTTGTTTTTGAGGGTCATCACAAATCGACTCGCGTAAAGACTTGAAGACTTTCAGCCTGCAGAACAGGCTGAGTTTAGAGGAGGATTTGGCACTATAGAACACATTCACACAGTGCGGCAAATAATACAGAAGACAACAGAGTATAATCAGCTCCTATGTCTTGCATTTGTGGACTATCTGAAAGCCATTGACTCCATTGAAACTTTGGCTGTTCTAGATTATTTGCAGCGGTGCAAAATTGACTAGCGTACCGCCAGTCAATTTGGCGAGGTGAATCGAGGTGCTGAGATGCCTTTAGCACTGGAAGATGTTTTAAGACGTTAGACTGGAAAAGACGTTGTATAAACGGTGAGTACATCTCACACTTACGCTTTGCTGATGATATCATCGTCTTGGCAGAATCGCTGCAGTAACTTCAGGACATGCTAAACAGACTAAATGAATCCTCCCAAAGTGTTTGTTTGTGCATGAATCTGAACAAGACAAAAGTTATGTTCAACGATTACGTCATGCCAGTTCCAATTACTGTTTGACGGTGAAATTCTCGAAGTTGTCCAGGAACACCTACCTACCTACCTCGGGCAGATATTGCAACTAGGTAAGAATAATTGCGAGAAGGAAGCTGATCAGAGAATTCAGTTAGGCTGGGTACATTAAGAAAGCTCCGTCGGGTTTTCTTGTCGCCCATACCGCAAAGTCTGATGAGACAGAAGTCTACAACCAGTGCGTTTTGCCCGTACTAACTTATGGTGCCGAAACGTGGACACTGAGGATACGTCTGCTCCTAAAACTTAAAGTCCCTCAGCGAGCAATGGAAAAAGTTGCAGTTTCTCTGGTAGACAAAATTCGAAATGAAGAAAACCGCCGGAGAACCAAGGTTACTGACATAGCTTTCCGTGTTTGTGAGCTGTAATGGCAACGGGCTGGTCATTTTGTGTCGCAGAAGTGACAACCGGTGGAGTAGACGTGTGTAATAAGAGAAGAGTGTGGTTTGTAAGATGATGTTGTGACCAGGATTAAGAAAGGAATGCTTCGGTGGTTTAGAAAGAATGAATGAGGAAAGAGTGACAAAGAAAATTTATGTTGCAGAAGTGAATGGCAGAATCGGAAAGGGACGTCCTAAGCGAAAATTTATCGACCAAATTGGCGATTTATTAAAACGGGCCAAATTAGGAGTACCCTTAACCGACGAGCATGCATGCGTAGGTGTATGGATGTGAAGGAGGCGAGAGAGGTGTGTCAGGATCGTGCCAAATGGAAGTCTGTAGTCTCTGCCTACCCCTCTGGGTGACAGGCGTGAGTGTTTATGTTTTATGTTAGACGTGTTATGGAGTGGAGACCGCGTCTAAGCAAACGTAGTGTGGGACGCCCCCTGACCAGATGGAGCGACGATCTGCGCAAGGTAGCTGGTAGAAACTGGATGCGTGAAGCCGAAGATCGGGCTAAGTGGCGCGCCTCGGGAGAGTCATATGTCCAGCAGTGGACTGCCACAGGCTGATGATGATGATGATGATGATGATGTACCAAGTACAGGTACAGTGGAGTGGCAACCGCAGTTTTACTAAGGCAACTTTTACTACGGCAAATATATCTCTTATGGGGCAATCTATGAATCTGGCCTATGTTCAGCAGTGGCTACAATGATGATGATCATCATCATGAAGCTACATTTTAATTTGAATCCGATGATCTTCTTTTCTTTACCGACCCGCAAAACTACTCAGCTTGACGGGAGGTTCATGTCTAGATGTTTTAATTGAGGATTTTTTCTGAACCGTCACACTTTGAAAACGAATTGACGGTTGTACTACCAGACGTCTAGCACCTGCGACGCTGCTCCCTATCGTCAGTCTGGCGTCAAGGAGATAGTTATGACGATATTTATCGGAAGCAGAAGTTATAAAATTTGTTTGATATAATATAAATTGCCTCTTACGACACACAAAGTACGAATGGGGTGGTGGATTCTCCAAAGACGCCACCACATGGCCACAGTCTGTTAATAACCAGAATTAGCTGTTAATGACAATTTATTTTGTAAAAAAAACAACTTTATATTTTTAATATAAAAAATAATCTATTGAACTACAACTGCATTTGTTTGCTTTGTATTTCTTCTAAAGCTTGTGTAGAAGAAATAACAATCTTCATTTTTATGAAAGCGTTGTCGGAATGGTATCCGACAGGAATCCGATTTTATGTCGGATGGAATTCACAATTAATGGGAACTTTTAGCAAAACAATATTTTTATTTGTGTAAATTTACAATATGCTAAAAATATTGTAATATTATACTCTTTTGAAATAATAAGTAATTTAAATTTAACCATTACAAATGTTAGGTTTCACGTTGGAATGATTTCGAGTCTTTTTTCCCTTTGAACTTTATAAATTGTATGCATATTATACATTTAATTGAAGAAGAAACCAGATATCGAATTTTAAAGTGCATCTTGTGTGCGCTCGTCGAGACTGTTATTCTGTTTGTCGTTAATTGTGAGTGATTACTAACAATGGTTATCAATATTTGTTTGTTCCTGTACTTGTTCCCTGTTCAAAATAATTTTCAGACTGTTTAATCATGCTTTTAGTTTATCGTTTTACCTTTTTCGGAATAGGTTCGTGGTAAAACTAGTTGACAAAATCTTAATCTTTTTATGTGCGTTTATATTTGATACTGTTTACATCTTCATTCATCTATTTCAAACGATAATTCAAATAATGAAATCAGAAGAAATTAAAAAAAAATTCGGAAGACGTAATTTATTTGTATGATGCCCTAATGCCCTTTTTTATAGGAGCATATTTTTTGTCAATACTGAAGAATTATCTCTGCGGTTGAATTATCCAGAAGAATCATCACCTTCTAAATAAGTAAGTCCTATAACAATCTTTTTTTTAATCTGTTCGTGAATTTTCATCATAATCCGTTCAGTCATTCCGACGATTTGCCTGGTCAGAAAGACAAACAACCCAAAATTAAAAAATAATTACTACTGATTAAACATCGTGATTAAGCCTGCCTGTCTTAGTGATAAATATTTAGAAGACATGTGAAGTTCTCTAAAATGCACTGAAACATGTGGCGGACTAATCGCTCCATAACCCTCTCAGAAATAAAAGAAGTCCTGTATCTAGGACATATTTATTATATAGGCTGTATCATTAGTTTACTTTTACTTTATACCGCTGTATAACGATGCCACGAAATGCACAACTTTGCTCGTTATAAATACCTTTTCGAACGCATTTTTGTTTTGGTATTTTTATTATCACATAATAGTAATTTATTGAACTCTTTCGGAATCTACGTTATATATGAGTTCTTTTTTTAAAACATTACCTAAACTTGTAATAGGTTTTTCTCCTTTATCGTGAAGGATTTTATAAACATAAATTGTACATGAATATCTCAACTCCTCAAACCATTATTTGTAAGCCATATAAACACCTGGTCCACAGTTGGCTCTGTAGCAACGCAACAAAACAGCCGCTGAACTTTAGTAATGGACAATATTTAATATTCAGCGCTAACTAGGCTAGAGTGAATTTAAGAGAGCTTAATTTAATGTATGAAGCTAAAAGTAACAACTGAGATAGAAGATCTTTCAGTAAATAATAAATGTTACAAAGGATATAGGCGTTCTGAATACTTAAAAAATATATTGCAAACTAGACGGTACCTGCAATTCTATACGCGCAATTCATCTAAACATGCTATTGATTTTAGTGCACACGTCTCGACGAGCGCACGCAAGATGCGCTTTAAAATTTGATATCTTGTTTCTTCTTCAATTAAATGTATAATATGCATACAATTTATAAAGTTCAAAGGGAAAAAAGACTCGAAATCATTCTAACGTGAAACCTAACATTTGTAATGGTTACATTTAAATTACTTATTATTTCAAAAGAGTATAATATTATAATATTTTTAGCATATTGTAAATTTACACAAATATATATATATATATATATATATATATATATATATATATATATATATATATATATATATATATATTTTGTGTTTTTTTTATATATATATATCAAATCAGTAATTTTGTGTAGTGTAGTGTTTGTGAAACGCTCCCGGAAACGAAGACAGACGACTAGTACTTACGATACCTTTAATAATGGGTCAGAAAGAAAATCGATCCCAATGGAAACAAATCATCGTTTCACAACGTTTTATTAGCTTATTCACGCTTCATCAGTTATATGTTAGTACAGCTAAATAAAGCGATAATTTATTTAAAATCATGAAAATACTTAAACATAAAACCAGCAGTGGAACTACGATTAGAGATTACAAGTCTCCATCACTTAAAGTGTTAAGTCTATGCCTACCCCATCATCCAGATGAGGTAGGCATAGACAGGCGTAAATGTTAATATTATGTTATGTTTTTGGTGGGAAAAAAAATTCAATACCCGGAATAATATTGGGAAGAATTTGTTGCCTACCGTCCAGCTGATTTCTTTAAGAAGGGCATCAATAAACTACTTATGCGTTGGCAAAGATGCATCGATTGCATGGGTGATTACTATCATTAATAGAAATAAAAAATATAGAAAAAAATTACGGTAACTTATTTCATAATGAACCGCCATTTCATAGGTATAATCTAAACATATACTGTGTATATTCTTGAATTCTGCACAGGGTATGCCAGTATTCATCAAAGCGATGACGTAACTTCCACAAAAGGGCTAAGTACATACATACATACATAAACACTCACGCCTGTTACCCAGAGGGGTAGGCAGAGACTACAGACTTCCATTTGGCACGATCCTGACACAACTCTCTCGCCTCCTTCACATCCATACACCTCCGCATACATGCTCGTCGGTTAAGGGTACTCCTAATTTGGATTTTTTTCTTTTTAAAAGGGCTAAGCTGCAGCTGTATTACGACTAGTTGAACCGAACCCATTTAAGGGTTCAGTTGGGTAGACTTGCGTGTTATAATTCTCTTTTTAGGATAAAAACATAACTTGATCATGGGGATACGTCTTGAAAATCATATCATTTGAATAAAAAAAGTTTTATGCGAATTTTATAAGTTCGTAACCATTTTTTCATGTTTGTAATTAATTACGATCGGAATGTGAACGAGCAATTAGTTTCAATCACACACCGCAAAAAAACGTTATAACATTTACGAATAATTTTACGAGCTGTCTACCAGTTAACAAAAACTTAATTATGTCTGTTAGATAGCGAACCTCAAAAAGTAAAAGTTGAACTTATTTATAGAAATTACGAATTTATAGTAGCAGCACAGTATGTTTATGTTGGTAAACATAATACATTATGTAACTTTAAACTTGATATAGAAGTATATTGTCTTTATTACCATATAATTCTAAATACTTAAAAAGTAAAAAATTCAAGTAAAGTTAAAGCCTATATACGTTACTGGTAGGCACAGGCCTCATCTCACTTCTAAAAGGGTTTTAGGGCAAGAAAGTATCCGTTGCACTGCCCTAATGCGTGTTGGCGTTATGCTCGAAATATTTTTTATTTCTCAGCCAAATGCAGATTTCATCACGATGTTTTCCGTCACTGCTATAAGCACGTGGTAAAAACTTTGTGTGGTAAAAACTTAAATTCGCAATTAACAATTTCATGATGCCGGCGGGGATCTCACCCGGGTCACCCGCGTACTCTTAAATTCACAGTAAGCACTATGCCCTTGATGATAAGCACTAAGCTCTCTTAAACTGTACTTGAAAAGTACCTATAGAATAATGTTTATTTAAATAGAATAATGTTTATTCAACATGTAATGCAAAAATACTTATTGTAAGTCTTTAATGCTTTTAAAACTAGTTTGAAATAAAAACCTCCGTTCGGAGAAGTCTCTCAGAAATGAGAGAAGGACTACGCCCATCAGTGGGGCGTATATATGCTGCAACTTTTATTTTACTAACTTTTTCTTAGAAGAGTCTGCAAAAGATCCTAGCGGGGCAATTTTTTAAACATTGTTTTGTGACAATTTGTGTTGGGCAATTAAATATGAAAACAATTAGAAACAGCATTGTAGCGGTCACGTCATTCCTAAAGGTTATCATTATTTATGTATTCTTTAATAACCCTACAATAACATTTTCATACAGCTTTTGTGTAACGAAAATTTTAGTTTTTTGTTAAGTTTTGCACAACATCTAGGACTCCGTTGTAAAATAAAATGCATTGCCCCATGTATTTTCTTTCACAACGGAGGAGGACTTGCTGAATCTTAGGAGTTGAATAATCATTATTATTATCTTGTGCTTGCCCTAATATTTACAGAATGTACACCACTATTTTAATAGAATTATGAACTATTGTTTTTGTGTATATTATAATTGATTGGTTGCGTACTTAAAATATACTTCTTGAGCAATATAACCTGTACAAGTTATCAGCAATCACTTTAGCCGGTATATATTGATTTTATAAGTTCTTTTTAAATATTACGAGTGAGATATTGCCTTTTAAGATCGAGAAGTAAATAAAAAGAAAGATATCGCTTCAGGACTTTCAGATATTAATCTGCATTTTTGTATAGGAAGCAATATTTGCTTAACATGTATAATAACTATGAACCACATATTATTTTAATTATGCTTAATATATACTAGGATTGTGAAACTAAAGACAGAATATATACATAATATGTCTTTGAATGAAAAAGTCTTAGGCCAAATGGCGCTAGCTCATTAAAAGAGTGACAAATTAATTAGCACATAAGCGGCTAAAAATAAAATATCAAAATACAATAATGAGACTAATTAAGACTTTAAAACAAGAAAGGAATTGAAAACGAAAGAAACATCCAATTAATCTCCTTTTTTAAATGCTGGAAACGCACCTGTATTCATATGTTCCTCTGGTGATGCAGTTGTTCATGCCCCTTTTAATGTTCATCAGGTAAGCCGCAAGTCCGTTTTCCCCTCCTATTTAAAAAACGTATTTTTTCAAGCAGATCTCAGGGAAATAATTTTAATATCTTTAAGTAATAAAAAAGTAACATGCTGCTCTGCGGTAAGACTTTGACCAGGTGAATGTGTGATAAAGCCAGAAACAGATTTTCGTACATATTTATTCTGATTTTAAATTTCAATTCGTTAAGGACGCGTTTACAAAATGGATAGGTATAGAATCGCACTACTACATTGACAAAAGTCACACACACACTAGTGTACGCACGGTTGGCTGTGGGTATCGTAGTCAAATGAAATTATTTTGATAATTTGAAAGATTGAATTTATTTTTCATTTCTTATACCTACCTCAGAAATATACTTCGATACGAAATATGAATACCTGCTCCTAAGACTGCTTGGCACTGGAAGCCCTCTACTGGTAGTGAGATGTTAGCTCTGGACTTTGAACTGGTTTTGTCAGTTATAATAAGACCTTACCTACCTGCGGACTTGATGGAGTGACCTGAAGGTGTAATTTGGTGATTACAACAATAGGAACTCCTAGACTAGTGGAACTAGGTGTGCCGAGTTTGGGTTCGTTTTGTTGGTTATGATGAGACCTTACCACCGGACTTGATGGAGTGACCTGAATGTGTAATTCGGTGATTACAAGTGGAACTCCTAGACTAGTAGAACTAGGTGTGCCGAGTTTGGGTTCGTTTTGTTAGTTATGATGAGACCTTACCACCAGACTTGATGGAGCGACCTGAAGGGGTAATTCAGTAACTACTGCTGGAATTTCTGAACGAGTAGAACTAGGTGTGCCGAATTTGGGCTTCGTTTTGTTAGTTATGACGAGTCCATACCTCCGGACTTGATGGAGTGACCTGAAGGTGTAGTTCAGTGATTACAAGTGGAACTCCTAGACTTGTAGAACTAGGTGTGCCGAGTTTGGGTTCGTTTTGTAGGTTATGATGAGACCTTACCACCGGACATGATGGAGTGACCTGGAGGTATAGTTCGGTGATTATTTTAATATTATTTTGTTATTAGGAATTTCACTCCGTCAAGTCCGGTGGTAAGGTCTTATCGTAACTAACAAAACGAAACCAAACTCGTCACACCTAGTTCTACTAGTCTAGGAATTCCATTTGTAACCACCTGATTACACCTTCAGGTGACTCAATCAAGTCCGGTGGTAAGGTCTCATCGTAACTAACAAAACGAACCCAAACTCGGCACACCTAGTTCTACAAGTCTAGGAGTTCCACTTGTAATCACTGAACTACACCTTCAGGTCACTCCATCAAGTCCGGAGGTATGGACTCGTCATAACTAACAAAACGAAGCCCAAATTCGGCACACCTAGTTCTACTCGTTCAGAAATTCCAGCAGTAGTTACTGAATTACCCCTTCAGGTCACTCTATCAAGTCCGGTGGTAAGGTCTCATCGTAACTAACAAAACGAACCCAAACTCGGCACACCTAGTTCTACCAGTCTAGGAGTTCCAGTTGCAATCACCGATTTAGACCTTCAGGTCACTCCATCAAGTCCAGAGGTATAGACTCGTCATAACTAACAAAACGGAGCCCAAATTCGTCACCCCTAGTTTTACTCTGCAAGAAGTTCAAATAGCGGTCACGAAAGTACACCTTCAGGTCATGCCATCAAGTCCAGAGGTAAGGTCTCATCATAACCAACAAAACGAGCCCAAACTCGGCACACCTAGTTCCGCTCGTCCACGAGTTGCAGTAGTAGGTAAGTTTATATATCCTACTTATTTTTAGCTAAATAAAAACTGTGAGTATAAAAATAATAATTTTATCACTTGTCAAGTACTTATGTTTCCAATTTGTTTTTTTCTAATATTTTGTGTATGTACAGCGATCTTTTCAGAATGAGCCGCTGCAAACAGGCGATACAGTGTCCACTCACGACGGCGGCCGAGCGCGGACTGTGGTTTCATCGAAATCTTTGTACAATAAATCAAAGCAGGCACCAACAATAAAATAGCCCTTATTGCAATACATTATGATTCATCCATATTACCAAAATATGTGAAAAAATGTGCATCAGTTTTTATTTTTTTTACGACTATTTGTGACATTTTGTTAAAAAATAAACCCAGGGTTTTTTAATTGAATATGTCTGTCATCTTATAGTATTTTTTTAAATTTTTAAATATGTTGATAATAGACCAAAACATCTACCGAAACACAAGCCGGTATCGTTAATTTTGTAGAAAATGGCAACGAAAGTTCGTTTTTACAATATAAAAAACTACTATTTTCAACAAAAGAGTTACAGACATTTGCAGATGAAGAACCAATCTATACATGGTAGTTTTTACTTATATTTGATTTGGTTTAGTTTTGTCACAAAATCTACCGAAAAACACCCTAATTTTGGTTGATTTGCAAACGCGTCCTTAATAGCTATCGTAATGAAGAGTTTTGTTAAGGAGCTTCTCAAGTACACAAGGCGGGCAATCAAGTAACGGTCTTAATGTGATAAAACCGAGTACTTTTTTACGTTAACATATAAATTGCTTGAGGTAAATTTAATGTTTATATGTACGAGTTTCTTTACGATAATTATCACACAACATCTTTGGTTCTGTATATGATGTGCGGGGATGGGGTCATCTCATACTAATTTCGGAAATAAATCGTTTATTTCTTCAGAATATTAAATATTATTTCTCATATATATACAATAGTCACAACATATAGTAAACTTTGTCCAAATGTACATGATATTAAGAGCGTGGACGACAGCGGTTAATTTCGAATCGTGTATGTAATGGTCCGAATTTAGTTAAACGAAGCGTTTTAATTGTTTGTTCGAAACTATTTTTACAGTAGTGTCAAATCATTTTGACACAACATAAAAAGTATTTCAATTGAGATGAGTTTCTGCAACCTTGTTTGTTCTGTTATAATCATTGTTTTTGCGACATCTGCCATGGGGAGAGTCCAATGTCCTCACCGATATTAATAAGAGTTACATGAGAACAAACAGGTTGGGACAAATTTCGTGACATAAACACCCACGCCTGTCACCCAGAGGGCTGGGCAGAGACTACAGACTTCCATTTAGCAAGATCCTAACATACTTCTCTCGCCTACTCCACATCCATATACCTACGCATACATGCTGGTCGGTTAAGGGTACTCTTAATTTGGCCCATTCTCAATTTATTATTAGGATAAATTTCACATAATATTATGTCCAAAGCAGTTGGTAATTTCCAGGGTTATATTGGTAAGTTGTTTCTTTAGAGTCGATAAGGAGAACGGGAACCTTGACACGTGTATGCCACGCGGCAGCTATATTATGGTTGTGGCACGGGTTGTGGGTCGGCTCGACTGGAGTAGGGACAAGCTCTCACAGAATACCAGCGTGAAATAGCAGCTTAATGCTGCTGATTCGTATAGACAGTGTCGAGAACTGGAGACTTTATATTAATGGAAACGACTGCATTTTGATTCTTAATCGAGGATAATTGTAGATGTATATCTATAGACAACAGCATCCACTTAACATTAGATGGGCTGTGTGCTCGTTTATCACTCCTATTCTATAAAAAAAGAGAATAACATACTTATTAACGTCTACCTAAACTATTGGCTAATAGAAAATTGCAAGAAAAAATAGTCTATAAACGGTTTGCTACCCGAACTAAAAATGGAATTCCTGTAAAATGGAATTACATAAATTGTAAATACATTCTATACTCCATAAACCGCACAATATTTTATATACTGCTTAGATACAGATAAGAGACAAAACCCTACCTACTCGTAGGTAGACAAAGCCCAGATTACTAGGCAAAAAGAATTCCTATTACTTGATAAGGACTTAATAGTCGTGGAATATTTTAGAAACTTATTACTTAAACAGCGTATTAACGAAAGCAGGTACGGTATTATTAATGTATGTATAAACGACTATTTTCAATTCAGATACTATTTTTGAATATCCACATAATTTTTTCCGGCTAACACAAGCATGATTTTTTATTTAGGAAAATACCGTAGGCACTGCTCGTAAAAAGCGTCTACACGAGGGTCAAAACGTAATGGCATAACTTGAAATGCATTTGTTACGCCGTTCATGAGAGAAGAAAACATAGTCCATAATTGACGAAAACCTTAAATGGAACAGGAAATTGGGAGCGCATATTTTCAAGGTATTTTAGCCTTGTAAAATATGCGGTGCGGTGCGGTGGAATCATTAATAACATAAACACAACAGGAAGCAATAGTAATTTAGTGCTAGTTAGTTATCTAGTTGTAATAGTAATTGAAGATACAAACAATATATTTTTTCGAAATCTTTTCTGCTTTGAAGGCCCTCTAAAGTTTATACCACTTTTTTATATGATTCTACCGCTAAGCATCAGTGCTGGTAGTGCTATAATGTGTGTTCCATTTTGAAGCAAAATTGAGACTATAAGGCTTGTGTCATAGAGACGATAAAGTCTCCTCCTTTGTAATAAGTTGATTTCTAATGGAATAAGAGCTCCTTTGTTAATCCAATATTGTATTAAAAACGTGTTTAAATTGAAAGGTGAATGTTTGAAAATAATCTGAATCTAGAAATAAATTACAGCACCTTGGTGGCATACTGTTTTCTTCTTTAGTAGCCGTGGCTTGGTCACCAGTGGAAGCCAAGCCACGGTTACTAGTTTATGTCGGTTACTGTGGTTATTCTTATTAAGAAGTCTATCGAGCAGAGAAACTCAGAACATAGCCCATGTTCGGAGCCATATCTTACCAGGACCATACCTTAGCGTAGAGTCTACTGTAGAGTCTACATCACCTGAAGATGCCTCGTGTAGAGGCGAAACACGTGTCGTATTATCGTCGATGGTGTGTCTTTCCTAGAGTAGTGGTATTGGGAGTAGTGGTGTTGGGAGTAGTGGTGTCGGGAGATAGTGGTGTTGGGAGTAGTGGGGCTGGGATTATTGGTGACGGGATTAGTTCACGCAATTGAGGGAGGGCGGGAAATGCTCTTCGAACTTGGTAAGACACATCATTTTATTTTATTGAGCGGATGCATGTTTATAACATTACTAAAATTATAGTTGCACAACGTGCGGCGAAGTCGTAAGAATATCCTATACCGCACGGAACCGCATTGCCTACCAGGATAAATCCTCGTAGAAGTAAAAGGTCTGTGCCCAGCTGAGGTACGCACATCATATGTCTTTAAATTAACTTTACTTTAATAAATATTACCGCAATATTTTATTATTTAGCGATATCTCTCAAAAAATTTATTAGAGAGACGGTTCAACAACACTTACCTTAAATTGATTTTTAGCTACCCTAAGAATCCGTAATTGCGTAGCAATGTAATTGCTTAGACTAGGTAAATGCAAAAAAAGTCGAACCTTTACATATTTCCCCATAAAAAAAATATTGCTGAAAGTATGTTTTAAATATATCCATCTTCCAAACATAATCTCTTTGCAAGTATGTTTTTTGAAGATTTCAGTGACAACGGCCATTAGTCACGTTCTTCAAATGACAAACATTTAGCGAATGGTTATGCTTGGGTATGGAGAATCAAAGTGAAAAGTGTAGATAAATACTTTTAAAGGAGACCCTCACTCAATTGACAAAACATTATTGTTGGAACTGCGAAATTTTGGATTGTCGAATGCAGTAACAGATGACTCTTACCTTTCATTCCACTCCTTGTTACCGGTCTGGGTTTTATTATATTTTTAATATATTTTTGTCTGAAAAATGATTCTACTACCGTGTATAGGCAGTGAGATTTTTCTAGCTTTTCTTATAGTCGCCTTTTATGGCACCCATGTTCCGAAATGTAAGGATGAAATCTCTTTCGCTAATAATAACCTATTTAAGTCATTTAATATTCTACCATAGTAGCTCAGAGGATGGATATTAAGGTCCTCTTTTAGTATGGTGTATAAGTATGCAAACTTTACCTTTCACTCCAAAGTTGTCGCGGGCAAAGCGGGGAGAATTTCAGAAAAAATATACGTATAAACTGATTACCACATTGTGTTAAGTGAACAAAGATTTGCTTAAAATCTAGTTTTGAGTCAAAACGTTTTTGTTTTTTTACTTTATTTTTATAAACTGATTTTGGTTTTGCTCAACACTTACATTTAAGTAGAATTACAAAAGGTCAATATAAGTTAAAAAGTTCTGAAACGTTGTTTCAGGTTCTGTAATACGTGAGCAACGCTAGCTTGATCCCGCCGGCACCACTGAAATTGTTAATCGCATTTTTAAGTGTTTTTGTACGTGACTTAAAATACAAAATAAAAAATAGTCTATTTTCTCTAGCATGTTGAAGCAAATTGCATGTAAAATTTAAAACGCCTAGGGCGAGCTACTTTCTTTTTGTTTTTCAAATTTAAGAAGCTATATTGCTATCGATAGCTCGTAAAATGTTTAAGAAAGAATATGAGAAATTACAACATGATAACGGTCCGATGGTAATAAACGATTGCCTCTTAATCAAAACTCTAAGCAGAGCAGGACGGTATTTCATGGCGGCACATCGCTTGCAACTTTGCAAGTCCCAGGTTCGGCCACACATGAAATACTGTTCCTATCCCTTGGCCGGAGCTCCACATTACCAGCTCCTTCCACTTGATCGCATCCAGCACAGATCGGCTGGAATCGTGGACTACCGAGTTCTCTCCGATCGACTCGATTTACTGACACTACGAAGTGATGTAGCATGCCTTTGCATTTTCTATCTCATTTACCACGGTGAGTGCTCCGAGGAATTGTTCGGATTTATTCATTTTGTGCGTTTTTCAGTTTATTCGGTCTTTGAAGCTAATAGTCTTTTTTTGTTACGTAAGTTATATTAAACTTGACTTTTTTAAATTGTCAACTGATTAATTATTAAATTAAAACTTAAGCTTTGAAATGCCTAAAGTTCCAAAGAATATTTATCTGCAAGTAGGAAGCGATATAGTAATATGGTTTAGATTTCTTCATTATTATTACTGTAGTCACCATGCCGAATTTTAACATCATGCATATTTCATGACCTGAATAATGTATTGTATAATATATCAAATAAATTTGTAGGCACTTTCATAAATTTATTTTACTGCATTTGTATGTAATATCATCATCATTATCTCTAAATGCAATATAAAATTAACATATCAATCAAAGACGGAAAGACGGATTGTTGCGTTCACTTTAAACCATTTGGTTACCAACAACATGGTTTTAGGTGCATTTGTGTGCGTCTAGCTTTGTACTTATAAGGACTGATACAGAAAGAAAGAAAAAATATGTGCACTTTAGTGCTATATGTCTTTTTTGTTGGTCTGAGAACATGAATTAATGAATCGTTTATTAATTTTGGTATTAATTATCTCTATACCTGTCTCTTTCTTTTGTCATTTAGTTAAAATACGCTAGCAAGTTTAAGAATTTCTTTATTTAAGGTAGTTTTTCATGAGTAAGCCCTTTAATTTTTATACATTTTCTCTTGCATTACATTTTCAGGCGGAATCCAAACGCAGTTTTTATTATTTTTAGTTATTCTCAGTCTTCAGTTTCCCTCCGCTGCCTCTTACGACACCGACGGGACGATATTGTCTAGTGAATATTGTTACACTGCCACTACACGGTAAAAATTTCGTACAGTATATATATAATAAGTAGACAAGAAATTTCCGACCTTAATAAAGCGAAAATATTTGCGTGACAACAAATTGAGCATAAAAATTTTGCGCGGCCATTTTCCAACAGCCTTGTTTATTTAATATCGCCGGTACTCAGTGCACGATATTATATCGGGTTTATAATAAAGCGTTTATACTTTTTAACAGCAACGTTATTTTATTGGGGCTTTACCTAGAAAATTGCCGTTTTTTATGAAATAAGCTCACGTAATAGTTAATAGATCATATGTAATAGTTCAAAACTAGCTAAGCTAAGCTAAGCTAATCAAACTTTGATACTTATTAATTGTTAACACCAAATTTGTGTAATATTCAATTTTTTTATATAATTATACCTAATCGCTACATATAATACTATAATACATATAAATCGTTAGTGCATCTATTAGTGATCTTGCAATTTTGAAACATCCATCTATCCACCATTACAGTCTATAAAAGTCAACATGGGCCTCTTCGAAATTTTGCCTCGTAGTGGGGCTTTTGCCATAGTTGCCACGCTTTGAAACTGCAGTTTTTTAATTATTTTTTGTTATTATCAGGAATAGGTTTTTCACGATCATTTTAAAGTTAAAATCCTTTACATAAATATTTCTTCTTAAAACACGAAACGATTTTATTAAATAAAAAGATTATTTAATTTTACGAGTACAACGGTTCCGCTTTTATATCAAACAGTTGAGATCTCGAGGAGAATCTCGAATCTCAATATTCGTATTCCATTCCGAGTAAAACGTAGTGACCTCATTCTTGCTTCCTTGAAAATAACCTAAGGTACAAATATTTTGCCAGGATTCATTTATCACTAGAAGCGCTGAAAAATAAGACCTCTTTTGGAACGCCATCATTACAATATTGTCCCAGTATATTTATTAATTTTAATTTGTGGAATAAGGTATGAGTAAAGCTATTTGTAAAAATATTTGCCATTTCAGCTTATTAATCCGTCGGGCTATGTCATTCGTCCTGGTTGTACTGCGGATATCCTCATTTCTAAGTTTATCACGCAAAGAAACCTTGGGTGTCCTCTCCATAGTTCGCGGAGCGACCTTAAAGGTCCACATATGGCCAGCATTGAAGGACCACGTCTCAGATGCATAAGTCATTACTGACCACATTGGTTGTACAATCTTGTTTTCAGGATTTGAGGTATATACCCTACGAAAAGATGTGTCGTAATTTCCCGAACGCTGCCAAGCGGAGTTGAATCCGTCGATTGACATCTCGATCGAAGTTGGACTTACCAAGTCGGACTATTTGTCCCAAGTAAACATACTCGTCAACAACTTCGAGCTAAGTGCTTCCAACAATAACCGGTATTGCCGGTGTATTTGTTGGAAGCACTTAGCTCCGGCATAGGTGTGACATGAACATGATCTTTGTTTTGTCCATGTTCATCTTAAGGCCTATCCGTTGGGAGACACTATTGGGGTCATTGAGTATAGTGCTTAGGTCCTCCAGCGAATCTGCCATAAAGACTATATCTTAGGCAAATCGAAGGTGAGTTATGTACTCAACATTGAGGTTAATACCGTATCCTTTCCAGTCTAGTAGCTAGAAAACGTCTACCAATGTAGCGATGAAGAGTTTCGGGGATATAACTTCACCCTGTCTTACACTTCTCTGCAGTTGGATAGGTTTCGTACTCTGGTTCTGTACTCGGAAAATCATCGTAGCCCTACTGTACAAACACTTCAGCACTTCGATATAGCGACAGTCAACTTGGCAACGCTGAAGCACCGCCTAACTTTCGTCGGATTCAAAGGCTTTCTCATAGTTTTTTTTATAGGATAGGGTGACAAATGAACATACACTCCACCTTATGGTAAGTGGTTGCTGCAGTCCATAGACATCTACATCTATCCTCCATTGCAAATTAAAATGCAGATGCGTTGTCACCTGTGAGGACTAAGATTGAATACCTCGTTTCCAGTAAAAAGGGTCTAAGGTTCTCTACACTCACCATACGGAACACAGCAGCATTAAGCTACTATTTTACGCCTGTATTCTGTGAAAGCGTGATTCTTCCCTGGTCGAGCCGACCCATTCGTGCTACAACTATACTACTAATATAACCGCAGCATGGCCCTACCACGTATAAATAAATAGTCTGCATACACAAGGCAAAGTAGCAGATTGTACTTTTCATTCTTCTGTAAAATTTGCCATAAGGATATACATGTGGTCTATAGTACCAAATTCTTTTCAGAAACCGACTTATTCGGCAGGCTAGAAGTCGCCGAGTCAACGTACGAGACAATTCGTAATGACTCTCGAAAATAGCATGTAGACGCGGCTTAGGAGAGAAATTGGTCGGTAATTTTTCAAAAGAGTATTGTCGCCTTTCTTGAACAGCAAGACGACCGCACTTCTGCTCCACGACTCCGGAGTAGTCCCACCATGGAGGACGAAATTAATGATTTTCTGAAGAACTGCAAGTACCGGTTTTCCCCCCGCTCTCAGAAGCCTCGCTATAATTCTATCCTTGCCTGGGGCCTTGCCATTTTTAAGGTACTGGAGACTGACATCCGGGTTATCACCGGAATAGTATCGGATAAGGGTTGCTCTAGGATCGATACTCACATTGCGTATGGTATTCCTTAGAACCAGATAACCTTTTTACTGGAAACGAGGCACTCCATCTTAGTCCATTTTGATTATTAATCGAAGATAAATGTAGATGTCTATGGCCACAGCATCCACTTACCACCGGGTGAACTGTGTGCTAGTTTGTCATCCTTATTTAAAAAAGTGAACCTTTTCTGATTTTTAAGACAAACAATTGCATGAAATTTGCAGGCAACTATAAACCATATATTATTTAAATTATGCTTTATATATTCTAGGATGATGAAATCAAAGACAGAAGTCGAACATATAATTCTTTTGGTGAAAAAGGCTTAAGCAAAAAGGCGCTAGCTCATTAAAAGAGTGGCAAATTAGTTAGAACATAAGCGGCTAAAAAAATATCAAAATACAATAATGAGACTATTTAAGCCTATAAAAAAAGAAATCGGAAACGAAATAGAAACTTTTTATTAATCATTATAGTTTCAAAATTTGTCATTATTATTTTATTAGGTAAAAGATCTTACTAACTGAACCTTCGAACGGCTCTAAATTATAAAAAAAACTGCGGTTGTCGGTTCTTGTTTTCCAGAGCGATTTTTCCGGAGCGATAAAACTTAGGAACATACACATAAAAAAAAACTACTCCTTTTTTGAATGCTGATAACGCACCTGTATTCCTGTGTTTCTCTGGTGATGCAGTTGTTCATGGCCCTTTAAATGTTCATCTGGTACACCGCATGTCCATTTTCCCACTCCTATTTAAAAAATGTTATTTTTTCAAGCAAGTCTTAGGAAATTAATTTTGATATCTCAACGTAATGAAAAATATCATGCTGCTTTGCAGTAGACTTAGACCAGATGAATATGTGATCAAGGTAGAAACAGATTTTCGTACATATTTTCCTGAATTATTCTGATTATAATTTTCAATTCGTTAATTGCTATCACAATGAAAAGTTTTTGTGAAGGAGCTTCTCAAATACACAAGGGGGGGTAATCAAATAACGGTCTTAATGTGATAAAACCGAATACGTTTTTACATCAACATATAAATTGCTTGAGATTATTTTTATGTTATGTTATATGTACGAGTTTTCTTTTTTTGCGATACTTATCACACAACATCTTTGATTCTGAATATGATGTGCGAGAACGGAGTCATCTCATAGATACTAATTTCAGAAATAAATCGTTTATTTCTTCAGAATATTAAATATCATTTCTCATTTAAATACAATTATCACAACATACAGTAAACTTTGTCCATGTGTACATGTTAGTAAGAGCGTAGAAGACGGCGGTTAATTTCGAATCGTGTATGTATCGGTTCGACTTTAGTTAAATGTGGCGCTTTGATTGTTTCTTCAAAACTATTTTTAGAGTAGTGTCAAATCATTTTGACACGTTACAAAATGTGTTTCAATTGACATGAGTTTCTGCTACCTTGTTTGCCTCTGTTATAGTCATTGTTTTCACGGCATCTGCCATGGGGAGAGTCCGATATCCTCACCGATATTGAGTAAGAGTTACATGAGAACAAATTTCATATAATATTATGTCCAACGCAGTTGGTAACTTCCAAAGTTATATTCGGAAGTTGTTTCTTTAGAGTCGATTCTATCAGGGGAACAGGACACTTGACACATGCATGCCACGCTGCAACTATACGTTGTAGCACGAATGGCTCGGCTCGGCTGGAGTATGGACACTCTCTCACAGAATACCGGCGTAAAATAGCAGCATAATTCTGCTGTGTTTCGTATGGTAAGTGTCTCAAATTGGACGCCCTTTATTAATGGAAACGACTGCATTTTGATTCTTAATCGAGGACAAATGCAGTAGATGTCTGTGGACAATAGTATCCACTTACCATTAGGTGGACTGTGCGCTCGTTTGTCACTCCTATTCTATAAAAAAGAGAATAACATACTTATTAACGTCTACCTAAACTACTGGCTAATAGAAAATTGCAAGAAAAAATAGTCTATAAATGGTTAACTAAAAATGGAATTCCCTTAAGTTTGTAATTATAAATACCCTCTATACGCCTTAAACTGCACAATATTTTATATACTGCTTAAATAAAGATAAGAGATAAAGCCATACCTACGTAGGCAAAGCCCAGATTACTAGGCGAAAAGAATTCCTATTACTTGATAAGGACTTAATAGTCGTGGAATATTTTAAGAAACTTATTACTTAAACAGCATATTAACGAAAGCATGTATAAACGACTATTTTCAATTCAGATACTATTTTTGAATTACCAAATAAATTTTCCAGCTAACCTAAGCGTGATTATTTATTTAGCAAAATACCGTAGGTACTGCTCGTAAAAAGCGTCTACACGAGGGTCAAAACGTTATGTCATAACTTGATATGCATCTGTTACGCCGTTTATGAGACAGGAAAACCTCGTCCATAATTGACAAAAACCTTAAATGGAACAGGAAATTGGGAGCGCATATTTTTCAGGGTATTAAGCCTTGAAAAATATGCGGTGCGGTGCGGTGGAATCATTAATAACATAAACACAACAGGAAGCAATAGTAATTTAGTGCTAGTTAGTTATCTAGTTGTAATAGTAATTGAAGATACAAACAATATATTTTTTGAAATCTTTTCTGCTCTGAAGGCCCTCTAAGTGGATACCACTTTCTTATATGATTCTACCGCTAAGCATCAGTGCAGGTAGTACTATAATGTGTGTTCCAGTTCGAAGCAAAATTGAGACTATAAGGCGTGTGTCATAGAGACGATAAAGTCTCCTCCTTTGTAATAAGTTGATTTCTAATGGAATAAGAGCTCCTTGTCCATCCAATATTGTATTAAAAGCGTGTTTAAATTGAAAGGTGAATGTTTGAAAATAATCTGAATCTAGAAATAAATTACAGCACCTTGGTGGCATACTGTTTTCTTCTTTAGTAACCGTGGTTTGGTCACCCGTGGAGGCCAATCCAGGGAACCCAAATGACTGACCGGAGGTGTAGGGCATAACCGAGGAGGCCACTCCGAGTGGGCTTGGTGAACCCAATTCGGATGTGTGTTGGTGGGCTGCAGGGAGAGGGGTGCCCTCTCCCCCTACCACTGCTTTCGGGGTAGAGTCGCGAAGGTAGAGGAGTGTTGGTATGGCGATGCGCCACTCGCCCTATCCTCCGCGCGACTCTGACGGGGCCGCACCGTTAGTATATGCGGTGACGGTGGGGCTGCGGGGAGCGAGAACTGTCGGTATTGAAAAAAGCCGTCGGCAAAAGGTACGACTACAGAGTACTTTTTATATGAGTACGACGTGGTGACGTTGTCAATGTATGGCAACATACTGCCAACGAGAAGAGATGGTTTATTAATGTCGTCAATTTAAATACATGGTGAAAAAACACTTTTCTATTATTTTCTTATTTAAAATTAAACGCTGAAATTAATTTAATTAAATGCTGAAATTAATTTCATTGTAAAAATTACAAAAATTGTACTTTTATTAATATTGGCCGCGTATTAAATGGTTATAGTTTCCAAAACAGAACATCACATGTTCATAAAATCAGCCTTAAATTATATATAGATATAGACTACATAGAATACGAACAGCAATACATATTAAATGGCCGAAGATTAAGAAATAATCTCAAGTGTAAAAGTTGTATTTCAAATCAATCAAATCAAAAAAAAATCCGTCAAAAAAATAACATTACCTAAAAATTACCTAAAAAGGGTACAATACCGTTTTACTTTCCCAGCTTAAAAAACGTTTCTAACATTGTTATAAAGTCGCCTAACAATAACGTACAGGATTGTTTTCGTGCCTAATAGAAATTTATATAAATTTGTTATTTTACATCAAAATATTCAAGGCCTGCTATCAAAAGGAACTTATCGAGATAACGTTATCGGAACTTGAGTGTAATTTGTGCCCTGATGTGCTGTGTTTCACCGAGACTTTTATAATAAACGGAGAGGAAAAAATATCAATATTCATAATTACGTGCTTGTAGCGCATTATTCAAGGAATAAAAAAGAGGTGGCACCTGCATATTAGTTAAAAAAGGGATAGCATATAAAAAAATCCATTTGTAATGATAAAAATACAACTAATTTTCATTTTGAGTGCTGCTCCGTATCGATTCCTCTACAAAACGTCATAATTGCTTGTGTATACCGAGCCGCAACCGCCACAAAAAAAGGCATTTTGAATCGTTTTTTGACAATTTTGAACTATTACTTACTAAACTTTTGTTCAAATATCCGAAACAAAAAAATTTTTGTAGGAGATATTAACATTAACACTCTATTAAATAATAATGTGATCACACGTCTCCAAGATATTCTTAAAAACTATAATATAAACCAGTATATAACGGTGCCTACTAGAAGACTGTCATGTATCGACCATATATTCAGTAACATAAAAGGTGCAAGTGGGACTGTTCTGCCACTTTGGTTGTCAGCTGTCATGCTTAGTTTTAACACAAAGTCAAAAAAATGTACCACCACATTTAATACATATTTATAAAAGATGCTATTCTACTGAAAATATTGAAATATTCAAATCATACCTGGCATGTATCTCAGTCTCAGAAGTATATAGTGAGGAAGAACCAAATGCAGCATTCAATGAATTCCATGACTGGTTCTGTTTACTTTATAAACTTTGTTTTCCTGTCTGTAAAGTCAGACTAAATACAACAGCAAAGCTACAATGAATTACAAAAGGTATTAAAAAAACTGCAGTAAAAATAGAATTCTGAGGTACAATTATTATAAAAAAAGAAATTATACTAACAAAAATAAATATTACACCTATTCTAAGTTATTAAGAAAATGCATATTCCATGCAAAAATACAAACAAATAATAAATACGTATTAAAAAGCAAAAATATTTGTAAGGCTATATGGAAAGTAATACAGGAAGAAATTGACACTAGACCGCACTATAATAATTATATAGATTCAATTGAATATAAAAACAATGTTATAAATGATCCTACACAAATTGCGACTATTTTTAACAATTATTTTATTGAATTGACAAATAAAGAAAATGCAAACATATTACGTGAAACTCCTAATGACATTTTACATAATTCTATTTTTTTGACCGCCATTGACGAATATTATCTTAGACAAATTATTTTATCACTGAATAATACAAATTCAGAAGGCTACGACGAGGTATCTACAAAGATTATCACGATATGTAATAAACAATTAGGTGCTGTTTTGGCGTTTATGATAAATCAGTCAATGGTAACTGGGATATTTCCAGACAAATTAAAATTCTCATTGGTGAAACCATTATTTAAAACGGGTAAGAAAACGCTCGTGAGTAACTACAGGCCCATTACGCTGGTTCCTATCCTATCCAAAGTGTATGAGAAGGTTATGCATAAAAAACTTACATCGTTTTTTGATAAATATCAGATACTCCAAAACAATCAATATGGATTTCGTAAAAGTAAATCCACTACAAATGCGGTATATGACTTAGTGAATGAGACCCTTACACAACTAAACGCCAAACAATATACGACGGCGCTCTTCTTTGATATGGCGAAAGCTTTCGATTTTGTATCTCATGATCAACTTCTAGTAAAGTTGGAGCACTGTGGCGTTAGAGGCACTGCTTTGAACTGGATCAAAACATACTTGCAGAATAGAATGCAATCAGTCGAAATCGCAAAACTTGACTCTAACCATGTAGCTGAAAATCACAGATCGGAGTTTAGGAAAAACTAGTTTGGCGTTCCACAAGGAAGTATCCTGGGACCCTGATCTATGTTAATAATCTCCCAAATGTGACCAAGTATCAATACATCCTATTCACTGATGATATATCTGTAATAGTGACAACTGATAACAAATTGACATTAAATGACCACAAAAATGACATTATTGAAACTATAATTCAAATAATTAATTGGCTTTGAAATAATACTTTAGTTATTAATATTGACAAAACTAATTTAATTAACTTTAATAATATACAAATTTTGACATTAAATATAAATTATGAAGGACAAATACTTAAAAATACAATAACAACGAAATTCTTGGGTATAGAAATTGACCAAAAACTAGATTGGAAACAACAAGTCAAAAAAGTGTGCAATAAAATCAATCGTTTCGCGTTTGCAATTTATAAATTAACAAAATTAGCAGGAAAGAGAATAGCCCTTACTGCGTACTTCGCTTACGTTGAATCAGTCCTGCGATACGGACTCATTATATGGGCACAGCACAGATATAAAAAAGGCGTTTATTGCACAAAAAAGTGTATTAAAGCTATATGTGGTACTGTACCTAACGAGCCATGTCAGCCTTTGTTTAAGTCCTTGAAAATTTTGACACTTCCTTGTCTAGATATTTTTGAAGCAGCGAAATTTGTAAAAAACAATATGTATTATTTCACCCAAGCCAAAGACTTCTACAAACGAGGCACTAGAAATAGGAATAGGTTGGTTTCCACTATAATAACCAAGAGTGCGAGATTTCATAAAAATTGCTATTGGATGTGTATGACAGTATATAATAAGATACCACAAGTAATTCAAGACGTACCTGTCATTAAATTTAAAATAGAATTATACAAATGGCTCAGTGAAACTTACTTGAACTTAAGTGAACTTTTTATACTGTAGAGGAATATTTAAACTACGATACGTAATAACAATTAGACTGATATAAATTTAGTGGACCAATTGTAAAATATTTATTAAGTACCTATTACCTATTTATTGATTAATTGTTGACATTTTGTTATTTTAGACATTCTACTCATAAACACTATTATTTAATTATTTTATATTTGTAAATATATATAAATATTTCATTTCATTTCATATCATTTCATTTTTGGACTGTAGCGCGGACGACCTTGCCAATAAAATATGCTCATGAAAGCAGCTACGTGCGTAGCGCTAAGGCTACATCCTATATGAATACTGGTCCACTACCACTTCAGCTTAGTGATCAGTTAGTTTATGTCGGTTACTGTGGATATTCTTAAAAGTCTATCGCACAGAGAAACTCCGAACATAGCCCATGTTTGGAGCCATATCTTACCTGGACAATATCTTAGCGGTCAGCCACCGTAGAGTCTACATCACCTGAAGATGCCTCGTGTCGAGGCGAAACACGTGTCGTATTATCGTCGGTGTATCTTTCCTAGAGTAGTGGTGTTGGGAGTAGTGGTGTTGGGAGTTGTGGTGGTGGTGTGATTAGTGGTGACGGGATTAGTGCACGCAATTGAGGGAGGTGCTCTTCAAACTAGGTAAGACACATCATTTTACTTTATTTAGCGGATGGTTGCAAGGTAACTATTAATATCTTAAGCCTATGTTTATAATATCATTACTAAAATTATAGTTGCATGACATGCGGCGAAGTCGTAAGAATGTTCTACATCGCACGGTACTGCGTTGCCTACCAGTGCAAATCCTTTTTTTTTTTTTTTTTTTTAATTTTTTTTTTTTTTTTTTTTTTTTTGGGGGATTCTTCACTTTTTTTTTTTTTTTTTTTTCCCTCCACTCATTTTTTATTTTTCAACATATTTTTTTTTTTAGGAAAATAAAAATAAAAAAAACTTTTTTTTTTTTTTTTTTTATTTTTTTTTGAAATTTTTGGTTTTTTATTTCATTCTTTCCTTTTGGTATTTGACTCCCCCCTTTTTTTTTATATTTTTTGTTGGTTTTGTGTGGGGGTTTTTTTCCCTCATTTTGGGGGGGTTTGGGGGGGCAGATGACTCTTACTTTCCATTTTACTCCTCGTTTCTGGTCTGTATTTTAATATACTTTTAATATCTGAAATATACTAGACGATTCTGCCACCGTGTATAGGAGGCAGTGAGATTTTTCTAGCTTTTCTTATAGTCGCCTTTTATGGCACCCAAGGTCCGAAATGTAAGGATGAATTCTCATTCGCTAATAATAACTTAATTAAGTCATTAAATATTCTACCGTAGTAGAGCAGAGGGTGGATATTAGGGTCCTCTTTTAGTATGGTGCATAAGTATGAAAACTTTACCTTGCACTCTAAAGTTGTCGGGCGAATTTATACTAAAGCGGGGAGAATTTCAGAAAAAATATACGTCTAAACTGATAACTACGTTGAGTTTATTTTTATAAAATGATTTTGGTTTTGCACAATAATTACATTTAAGTAGAATTACAGAAGATCAATATAAGTTAAAAAGTTCTACAATGTAGTTTTAAGTTCTGTAATACGTGAGCAACCTTAAACCCTAGCTCGATCCCCGCCGGTACCACTGAAATTGTTAATCGCATTTTTAAGTGTTTTAGTACGTGACTTAAAATACAAAATAAAAAAGTAATCCATTTTTTGTAGCATGTTGAATCAAATTGCATGTAAAATTTAAAAAGCCTGTGGCGATCTACTTTCCTTTTGTTTTTCGAATTTAAAAAGCCATATTGCTATCGAAAACTCGTAAAATGTTGTAGGAAGAATATGAAAAATTACAACATGATAACGGTCCGATGGTAATGAACGATTGACCCTTATTCACAACTCTCAGCAGAGCGGGACAGTATTTCATGCCGGCACACCGCTTGCAACTTAACAAGGCGCAGGTTCAGCAACACATGGAATACTGTTCCTATCTCTAGGCCGGGGCTTCACAATGCTAGCTGCTTCCATTTTACCGCGTCCAGCGCAGAGCGGCTCAAGCCATCGACGACCGAGTTCTCTCCGATAGACTCGATTCACTGGCACTGTGAAGTGTTGTTGCACCCCTTTGCATATTCTATCGAATTTACTAGGGGAGTGCTTCGAGGAATTGTTCGGATTAATTCCAGCCGCCAAATTTAAACAACGCGCACCGCGACAAAACTTACGTCACCATCCACATCCTATGCGTGCTTGGCGGTCCACTATTGTGCGTGTGGCTTACAAGGAGTTTTCTTTCTGGCACGACTTTTTTGTGGAATTGTTTACCATCAGCCCTATAAGACCTATTGACCTTCAATAAACGAACTTGTTCCTTTTTAAAAGGCTGGCAATATACCTGCAGTTCCCCTCGTGTTGCACATGTTCATGAGCGACGATCGACACTAACTATCAGGTCAGCCGCATGTTCGTTTGCCCCCTTTTCTACAAAATAATAAATATGTAACTGATCACACTATAATAAGAAGAAGAAGAGGTTGCACTTGACACGTCACTTTTCTCATATTTTACACCAGTTCTCCCCTGTTTCTTTGTCAAGGCTGACAATGTTATCCGAAGGGCAATCATCTCTTCAAATAAATGTCTCTCTATTTAAGAGCCTTGTGGAATATTTAGAGATAATGGCAAGAGACCCGATGATGACTCGACTAAAGTTTATAAAGGAACTAATCGCGACAGGTCGTCGCTGCTGGAGACAAGAGAGCTGGTTCTTTTGGATGGACGGATAATTTTAGTATTCAGTTTATTTTATTGAGATAGACTGTGGATACAAATTATATTTAGGATGTACTCATTAATACACTATAGGTCTGCTTAGTAATATTTTCAGTTCGAAAGTTGTTGACAGTTCCTGATCCAGAAATCGTTTCATACAAATTCATTATTGTAATCAAATATTTAAGTACAGAAACCAAAAACCTAATCCTCTTTTAGTTTTCGCTGTAATCAAGCAAATTTTTATATTATAATTGACCTTTGTACATTTTTGAGTTTATTCGGTCTTTGAGGCCAATAGTTTTTTTTTATTACGTAAGTTATATAAAACTTTTTTTTAAATTGATTAATTATTAAATTAAAACTTAAGCTTTGAAATACTTTATGTTCCAAAGAATATTTATCTGTAAGGAGGAAGTGATATAGTAATATCGTTTAGAGTTCTTCATTATTATTACTGTAGACACATGCCGACTTTTAGCATCATGCATATTTCATGACCTGAATAATATATTGTATAATATATAAAATAAATTTGTAGGCACTTTCATAAATTTATGTTACCGCATTTTTACATAATATCATCATCATTATCTCTAAATGCAAAATAAAATTAACCTACTTTACACAAAGATGGAAAAACGGATCGTTGTGTTCACTTGGTATTTATTAAACATTTGGTAACTAACAACATGATTTTAGGTGCATATGTCTAGCTTTGAACTTTTATGGACTGACAGAAAACAAAAAAGAAAGATGTGCACTATAGTGCTATATATCTTTTTTTGTTGGTCTGAGAACACGAGTGAATGAATCGTTGATTAAATTTGATATGAATTATATCTATCATCATTACAGCCCTTCACAAGTCCACTGCTGAACATAGGCCTCCCCCAAGTAATGCCACAAAGCACGGTCCTGAGCCACCTGCATCCATCGACTTCCTGCATGTCTTACCAGGTCGTCACTCTATCTAGTGGGGGGTCGCCCTACACACTACGCCTGCCGGTACGAGGCTGCCACTCGAGAACCTTTCTTCTTCATCGGTTATCGGTTCTTCGAGCTATATGGCCGGCCCATTGCCACTTCAGCTTACTAATCCGTTGGGCTATGTCGGTCACTCTGGTTTTACTGCGGATATCCTCATTTCTGAGTCTATCACGCAGAGAAACTCCGAGCATAGCCCTCTCCATAGCTTGCTGAGTGACCTTGAGCGTCCTCATACGGCCAGCAGTGAAGGACCACGTCTCAGATCCGTAAGTCATCACTGGCAACACGCACTGGTTGTACAATCTAGTTTTTAGAGATTGATGTATACCTGACGAGAAGATATGTCGTAGTGGGAGGTTGGACTTCCTAGTCGGACTATTTCGTTGTCATTGTGGGGTGTGGGTACATGATCTTTGTTTGTCCATGTTGCTGGGGGGGGGTCATTGAGCATAGTGCTTAGTCTGCAGATTCTGCCAAAGGATTTATCGTCGGCAAATCGAAGGTGAGTGATGTACTCGCCATTGATGTTAATACCGAATCATTTCCAGTCCAGTAGATTGAAAACGTCTTCCAATGCAGCGGTGAAGAGTTTCGGGGATATAACGTCACCCTGTCTTACACCTCTCTGCAGTTGTGATAGGTTTCGAGCTCTGGTTCTGTACTCTGATAGCCATCGTAGCCCTACTGTACAAACACTTCAGCACTTCGATATACCGACAGTCAACTTGGCACCGCTGAAGGGACTGTAGCACCGCCCAAATTTCGACGGAATCAAAGGCTTTCCCATAGTCCACATATGCCAGGCAAAGTGGCAGATTGTACTCTTCGGTCTTCTGTACAATCTGCCGCAGGGTATGTTTATGGTCTATGGTACTGAAGCCTTTTCGGAAACCGGCTTGTTCGGGAGGCTGGAAGTCGTCGAGTCTGCGTGCGAGACGATTCGTAATGACTCTCGAAAACAGCACGTAGACGCGGCTCAGAAAGGAAATCGGTCTGTAGTTCTTCAAGAGAGCGTTGTCGCCTTTCTTAAAGAACAAGACCACCGCACTTCTGCTCCACGCCTCCGGAGTAGTGCCACCGTGGAGAACGGAATTGAAGAGCTTCTGAAGGACTTCAAGTACCGGTGTTCCACCCGCTTTCAGAAGCTCCGCTGTAATTCAATCCTCGCCTGGGGCCCTGCCTTTTGTGCTGCTCCTGCCTGGAATAGTGTCGGATAAGACTTGCTCTTGGATCGTTACTCACACTTGCGTGTGGCTCCAACGATGATATGTACAGCTGTCCGTAGAACCTCTCAATCTCACTCAAAATCTCAGGTGTCCCGGAAACGATGCTGCCACATTTAGTCTTCAGCTTTGACAATTGGCTCTTTCTGGCAGACAGATCTCTGGCAAAGACTTTGGAGCCCTGGTTCCGCTCGATCGCTTCTTTACTACGAGCAGTATTGAAGTTGCGTAAGTCTCGCCGCATGCATTTGGAGATCTGTCTGTTTAGTTGCCTGTGTGCTGTTAAATCTGTTGACGATTGCAGCCTCATCTCCCGTCTAACAGCCATGGGATTAAGAGTGTGATCGGAGAGTTTTTGTGCTCTTCTGCGGCGGGTCTTGCAGAACTTAGCTCCGACCGCATGGACAGTTTCCACGAGCTTGACATTCATATCGTCCACTGCATTGCAATCTTCTAGGCACTGAAAGCGGTGTGGCAGCCAGGCTAATCAACCCTATATAATATATACCCTGCTGCTACCATAACACAGAAGGCGAAGAAAACATTTATTTTCTAATTATCCCCGGCTACTGAGATACTGCGGGCTGCATATCGATGCGAGATAATTTGACGTATATATTTAACGTTCTAATAAAGAAACAAGAAACAGCCGCAAATATCATTCAGCGCCACATCGTCCTCACACGCCGCTTTCGTCATGTATCCGTTGACCATTTTTGAGCCGTTTCTTCAACGCCGCAGCTCACTTCTTCTTGCTGTTCCGGAGCTGTTTCCTACGCCGCCGGCGCTCGCCCACTACGCGCGCGAGCCGGCCTGCACAACTTTTATAGCCCAGTCCAGCGACGTAGCAACGAGAAGATATACACGAGTCTCACGCCGGCAAATGGAACGCACATAATAGTTGTATTTTGATTAATCTTTATTGGTCATCATGTAAGAATTGTAATTGGCTAGGCAAATAAAAATTGTTATTATTGGTAAACTAGACGTAGCCGGACATATAAATATAGGCAGGGTTAACGTAAAAATATATTCCATATTCCTTACTCCATACACCATTCATCTGCACATCAAAAAGTAGTTTCATTTCTCCACCACTAAACCACTCGAAGTCTGTTAATAGTGGACCTCATATCACCACTATTACAGTGGCTACCCCGTTACGAACACCGAGAAGGAAGATCCCGTTACGAACACCAAGAAGGAAGACCCGTTACGAACACCGAGAAGGAAGATCCCGTCGAAACCGAGAAGGAAAATCCCTGCAAAAATAGTAGGAAAAATACCAAGGAAGACATACATTATACATAAAATCAGTGTAATCAAGCCGTCATTATGGAGCGAGAAGCGAAGAAATCCGACACATATACGTCAATTCTCGAAGAAATTCGGAAGCTATCATTCGAAATCGCCGCGCCAGTACAACCAGCGCGAACAGCAACACCGAAGATCACCTTTTCGTCGCAACCGCTCTGCAAGTATAAGTCGAACAAGCTCAAGAACAAGATCCCCTTACTGCTACTATCATCGACGTTTCGGGTTCGAGGCAAGAAAATGCACAACACCGTGTACATTCAAAAATGAAAATATGAAGTCGGAAAACTAACTAATACGCTTGATGCGACGGGATCCAGCGTAACAGCAAAGTCCTACCGTCTTTTCGTCACCGATAAAAAAGCAAGCTTACTTTCCTTATCGACACCGGATCGAATATCTCAGTGTTACCGCCGAAACAAAGGCAGAAGTTGAAGCCACTCGATTTTCAACTCTATGCAGCAAACAATACGGTGATTCCTACATATGGCGAAAAAACAATGGAACTGGATTTAAACCTACGCCGACCATTCAAATGGAGATTTATCGTCGCTAAAGTCAGCAAACCAATCATCGGTGCTGATTTTCTTCAATATCACCAGTTGACCGTCGACATCAAAAATAGAGGAATCATCGATGGGAAAACCAATCTTGCATCTCAGTCTTTCGTCCAAGCAACCAATCTGCCCACAATAAGAAGCATAGATGTTCAACAATCGTGTCACAAGATCCTCGAAGAATACCCTGAAATCACAAGAATAACTTCAATGAAATTAACACCGAAGAACGACGCATTTCATCGAAACCAATGGACCACCACTTCATTGCCGTGCACGTCCAATCGCACCACACCTATACGAGCAAGTTCGAAAGGAATTCGAAAACATGATTGAGCAAGGAATATGCCGTCCAAGCAAAAGCCCTTGGTCATCACCACTTCACATTGTACCGAAGAAGAATGGAGAATTACGAGTTTGTGGAAATTACAGAAGACTGAATTCTATTACCACTCCTGACCGCTACCCAATACCGTGAGTCAAGGATTTCACTCATCAACAGTCAGACAAGACTATATTCTCCACCATCGATCTCAACCGAGCTTACCAACAAATAAGAGTACGCGATGAAGACATACAGAAGACAGCAATAATTACCCCAATGGGATTATTCGAATTTCCAAGAATGACCCTAGGATTGAAGAACGCTGGTCAAACCTTCCAAAGATTCATACACGAAGTACTTCATGGACTGGATTTCGTTTTCGCATTCATTGATGATCTCCTTGTTGCAAGCCCTGATAAAGAAACGCACGAAACCCATCTACACACCGTGTTACAGCAATTAAAAGACAACGGAATCACAATCAACCCTTCGAAATGCATATTTGGCCAACAAGAAGTTCAATTTTTTGGTTTCACCGTCAGCAAGGAAGGAATCAAACCGCCTGCTGAAAAAGTCAGAGCAATCATCGATTATGTGAAACCTAAAACTATCGAAGAACTAAGGCGTTTTCTTGGGATGATAAATTTTTACAGAGAACACATACCTAAAGCCGCTGAAATCCAAGCACCACTTCACTCCTACCTTCACAACACGAAGGAAAAAGGTAAAACGTCAATAGGATGGAACGATGAAGCCACGAAGGCATTTGAAGCTTGTAAAATTGCGATCCAAAATGCAGGTTTGCTTGCTCACCCATCACACGAAGCAACCCTTGCTATCTTCAGCGACGCGTCCGATCTCTCAGCAGGAGCCGTTCTCCAACAATACAGCAATGGGAAATGACAACCACTTAGCTATTTTTCGAAGAAGTTCTCCGATACTCAACGTAACCACAGTACATTCGACCGAGAGCTACTCGCTATTTACATGGCTATCAAGCACTTCAGAAAAACGTTCGAGGGTCGAAACCTGATCGTTTTTACCGACCACAAGCCATTAACATATGTACTTCCAAAGAATCTGTTGGAAACACCACGACGAGCAAGACAACTTATTTTCATAAGTGAATTCACGACCGACATACGTCACATCAGTGGAAAGGACAACATAGTCGCCGACGCACTCAGTCGCATACCAATCGACAGTGTAAAAGTGCACAAGACAGAGATAGCGACAACATAAAACATCTATCGAAGCAAAGTAACTTGTCCATCAAGCAAGTTACAATGCCAAGGACGCATCTACCTATCTACTCTGAAGCCTCAATGTCAACCATGCGACCATACCTACCGGAAGAATGTCGTCGCAAAGTCTTCAATACACTGCACAACATCAAACATCCAGGTGTTAGAACAACAAGAAAACTCATCACTAAAAAATACTTTTGGCCTTCAATGCAAGTGGATGTTGGCAACTGGGCGAAATATGCATTCAATGCCAAAAATGCAAAGTACAAAGGCATACATGAAGTAGCCTAGCTACATTTCCACCTACGGAGAGATTCGAACACCTGCACGTTCACATCGTTGGACCATTACCTACTTCACCGCAAGGACATAGTTACCTCGTAACAATGATCGACAGAAAAACAAGATGGCCAGAAGAAATACCTACCGATGATACTTCAGCTGAATTCGTCGCGAAGATAATTTATGAAAATTCGATTACTCGTTTCGGATCACCTAAAACCATCATAACTGATCAAGGAAGAAACTTCGAGAGCAACCTATTCCTCAAACTTCTTCAAACTATGGGAATACAGAGGACACGTACAGCAGCATACCTTCCTCAGTCAAACGGAATAATCAAACGATGGCATCGTACATTGAATACCGCACTCAAAACTCGCTTATCTCAACATACAAAGTGGATTGATGAGCTACCTACAGTGCTACTTGGGCTACGAGCAACACCGCATGCAGACACTAGTCTTAACGCCGCTCAGCTAACCTACGGTTGCAGCATTAGACTACCGTGTGACTTCTTCACTTCAACATCGTCAAACAATCAAGAAATGGATTACGATTTTTTAACTCAATTTCGAGAATCAATCAACAAAGCCTTATCGTCGAAATGCACATCATCACACGGAAATAATAAATCAGTATTCATTCATCAAGATTTGAAAACATGCAAGCAAGTTTTTGTAAGAAACGACGCAGTGAAAAAACAATTTCAACCTACCTACGATGTACCGTATAAAGTATTAGAGCGAAATAGCAAGACTTTTAAATTACAAATACCCGGAAGGAAAACTACAATTTTATCGCTCGACCGACAGAGGATTCATCATCATCATCACAACCACCAGCGAGGAAGTTCCGAAGCCGGCGAAGAAAAATCCGTCATCTACATCAACCCAGATGAAACCTATTTTAAAAATTACGAGATACGGGCGAGTCGTCAAGCCTCCGGTACGCTTTCGCTAGGGGGAGAGTGATGTAGCAGCCAGGCTAATCAACCCTAAATAATATATACCCTGCTGCTACCATAACACCTCTATTACAGCGGTTACGTAACTCGAGCTGAAAGGCTTCGGAATTCTGGATTAGAGCACGAGGGGGGACGGAGTATGGACTTCATTAGACGAGACCTCTCCAACTTAACGTTTAGGTTCAGTGTGCCTCTAACCATTCGGTGATCGCTGCCTGTTTTCACCCTTGCGATCACTGAGACATCACTGAACAGTTGACGTCTGGTCGTTATAATGAAGTCAATCTCATTTTTTGTCAAACCGTCGGGGCTCAACCAGGTGCACTTCCTGTGTGACCGCTTCTGGAAGAAAGAGTTCATCATAAAGAGTCCCTCTTTCTCCATAAAGTCGGCCAGCTGCTGGCCCCTTCGGTTCCGTTGCCCTACTCCAAATTTCCCTAACTTCAGCTCACCGTTTTCTCTTGTGCCTAGTTTTGCGTTGAAGTCCCCCATCAACACCGTGTAGTGGGTTTTAGAGGAATGCATGGCTCCGGAAATATCCTCATACATTTCCTCCACCTCCCCATCGGGATATGCCGAGGTTGGTGCGTAAACCTGTATGACCTTCAGCGAATACCGTTTGGTGATTATGAGTATCAGGTACGCGACCCTCGTCGAAACACTCCCAATCTTTACAACGTTGTTACCGAGAGACTTGTGGACGATAAATCCGACACCTCCTTGGGACAGATGGTCGCCCTCCCGGTGATAGAACAAGTTGCCGGACTCGAGGATTACCGTGTTCTCCCTCTCTCTTCGGACCTCGGATAATCCAATAATATGCCAGCGCAACTTATTTACCTCTTCTTCCAGCTCCAGTATCTTCTCGTCAGTCCTCAGGGTGCGTGCGTTATATGTTGCGAGGTCGAGTCGTCGTAGGCGGCAACCGAACCTCGACCGGAGATTCTTAGCACCCCCTTCCCCGCCGTTACCATGGTCGCCACCGTGGCCAGGAATAGCGGGGCCGACGGGGACTGGGGGCCGTTTATTTGCGTTGTTATTCATGGGGGGTATATTTGCCATAATTGCCACGCTTGGCGAGTGGGTTGGCAACCGCAGTTTTTTATTATATCACTGTTGTTTTCAGGAAGATGCTGCTGCCCATCTCCTGCCTGTCTCCCTCTGTCGCCTCTTACGACACCCACGGGACGATATGGGTTAGTGGATATTCTCAACCGCCACTACACGACAAGTGTAAGACGGCAAGTGAAGTGACGAATTATATCTATATCTGTCTCTATTGTCATTTAGTTAAAATACGGGAGCAACTTCAAGAATTTCTTTATTTGACGTAGATTTTTATGAGTAAGACCCTTAATTTTTGTACATTTTCTCTTGCATCACATTTTCAACGCTTTTTTTTTAAACGTTACCCCTACTCTAGGATTTTCTCCTGTATCGTGGGGGCAGTTTACAAACATAAATTGCACAAGGACAAACATTCACACCCGGAACAATTATTGGTAGGCCATACAAATACTTGTTCCGTGCGGGATTCGAACCCGCAATCCCCAAGCTCAGCCACTCACTGCTAAGCCACTGCGCCACGGAGTCGTCATAATTCTAATGATCAGCCCCATCGTGTGTGTTGTCATTGTCCTGAATTAAAGAGAGACAGTGAAGTACAAAAAACGGGCAGTAATTTTAAAAAAGGCTAAACTTTTATTGTATGTGAGCAACCTGAGTTGAATCCCTTGTGAAACTACACACATAAAAATACCATACCATTACCATAGTATTATAGCCTATCTAAAATCCACTACTGAACATAGGCCTCCCCCATACATTACCTCATAGGAAGGATATTTCCATAGACGCCACGCTTGGCAGGCGGAATACAAACGCAGTGTTTATTATTTTTAGTTGTTCTCAGAATGACGCTGCTCGTCGTCTCCTATTTCAGTTTCCCTCTGTCGTCTCTAACGACACCGACGGGACTATATGGGCTTCAGTAATTACACGGTTAAAATTCGTCGTTCAGTATTATATAATAAGCAGACAAAAATTTTCCGACCTTAATAAAGCGAAAATATTTGCGTGATAGCAAATTGAGCATAAAAAGTTTTGCGCGGCCATTTTCCGACACCCTTGCTTATTTAATATCGCCGGTACCTCAGTGCACAATATTATACTAGGTTTATAATAAAGCGTTTATACTTTATAACAGCAACGTTATTTTATTAGTTCTTTACCTAGGTAATTGCCGTTTTTGATGAAATAAGTTAACGTAATAGTTAACAGATCACAATATGTAATAGTTTAAAACAAGCTTAGCTTAGCAAAAGTTGTAAATGGAAGTTATTAACTAAGAGTATCAAACTTTGATTGATACTTATTAATTGTTAACCTAAATTTGTGTAATATTCAAATTTTTTATATAATTACACCTAATCGCTACATATAATACTATAATACATATAAATCGTTAGTGAGTCTGTTAATGATCTTGCACTTTTTAAACATCCGTCTATCCACCATTACAGTCTTCAAAAGTCAACATGGGCCTCTTCCAAATTTTGCCTCGTAGTGGGGTTTTTGCTATATTTACTACGCTTTGGAACTGCAGTTTTCTTATTTTTTGTTACTATCAGGAATGAGTTTTTCGCTTTCACTTTAAAGTTAATATCCTTTACATAAACATTTCTTTTTAAAAAACGAAACGATTTTATTAAATAAAAAGATTATCTAATTTTACAACGGTTCTGCCTTTATATCAAACAATTGAGATCTCGAGGAGCATCTCGAATCTCAGTGTTCGTATTCCTTTCCGAGTAAAACGTAGTGACCTAATTCTTGCTTCCTTGAAATAACATAAGATACAAATATTTTGCCATGATTTAGAAGCGCTGAAAAATAAGAAACCTTTTGGAACGCCATCACTACAATATTGTCCCAGTATATTTATGTAGGGCGACCCCCCACTAGATGGAGTGACGACCTGGTAAGACGTGCAGGAAGTCGATGGATGCAGGTGGCTCAGGACTGTGCTTTGTGGCATTACTTGGGGGAGGCCTATGTTCAGCAGTGGACTTGTGAAGGGCTGTGATGATTATGATGATGATGATATTTATTAATTTTAATTTGTGGAATAAGGTATGAAAGCTATTTATAAAATATTTGCCATTTCAGCTTACTAATCCGTTGGGCTATGTCATTCGCTCTGGTTGTACTACGGACATCCTCATTTCTAAGTTTATCACGCAAAGAAACCTTGAGCACGGTCCTCTCCATAGCTCGCCGAGCGATCTTGAACGTCCACATATGGCCAGCATTGAAGAAAGTCAGATGCGTAAGACATTACTGACAACACTGGTTGTACAATCTTGTTTTCAGGTTTCGAGGTATACCCTACGAAAAGATGTGTCGTAATTTCCTGAACGCTGCTAAGCAGAGTTGAATCCGTCGTTTGACCTCTCGGTCGAAGTTGGACTTACCAAGTCGGACTATTTGTCCTAAGTAAACATACTCGTCAACATCTTCGAGCTAAGTGCTTCCAACAACGACCGGCATAATGCCGGTAGTTGTTGGAAGCACTTGTGGCCATAGGCCACAGCATCCACTTACCACCGGATGAACTGTGTGCTCGTTTGTCATCCTTATTCTATAAAAAAACATTTTCTGTTTTTTTAAGACAAACAATTGCATGAAATTTCAGGATATTTGCATTTAAGGAAGAAATCCGACGAGTTTTCGTGGATCTACCCTACTTACTTATCACGTCCATATGGAAGCACTATAAATAATTCTGCGTAAAGAGCGAACTCTTTTTATCGGTAAATATAGCAATCATTTCCAAAGCTCCTACATAACCTTAGTCGTTTAGATAAGAGCCCATACTTGTGTTCAAGCCTTATTTTGTTTATGGAAATCGATTGGATATAAATACTTCGTTTTTAAGCTAATGTCTTTTGAGTGTATAAGAGCTTGCCTTAAAAATTTTTTTTCCGTGTGCAAAGCGATTTCAACCCGCCGTTGTGGATATTTTCAATTTTAATTGCTACTTATAATTATTCACGCGTAATCAATTCGATCATGTAGTGGTGGTGTAAGCATATCCACTACTCTTTTTTCAGTTTTATTTTATTATAGAACATGCGTTGATTACTATTACTACTCGTTTTTAACTTTGATTAAGAATATATTTCTATTTGCTTTTTAAAATGTAAAAAATTATACTGTCACTTGCATTATCTCTGCACTACCCTTAATTGACTGGTAGATAATGCCTAGTGCATTAAGTCTGCCTATATACATTTCAGTGTATATGAAGTTGAATAAATAGATAATGGATACCTGCGGAGTTAGAGAGGCCTACAGATGTACATCATTTTGAAGCGTTAGTAGATTTAAAAAAATTGTCAAACGTAATTACAATTTCTTGAGTTGAAAAATAAAGAGTTTTCATTTCATTTCATTATATTACATATTGTCCTGTAGGTGTCATAAAAGGCAACAAAGGGAAACAAACTAGTCTGCCTAATAACAACTATGAAATAAAAACTGCAGTTGTCAATTGCACAACATATGCTAATGATGATGATGACTCCTAATTCACTACGTGCTTTCGGTTAAAAAACATGGTGAGAAAACCAGAATGATTTAAATATTTCAAGGATACGTATAATCCGTTAAACATATTGGGGCAGCGCAGAGAACTCTTTCTTATCATTATGTAATGAAAAAGGCTTGTGTTCACAATTCAATTATTTACAAAATTGTATTAACTTCTCCTTTTCCTTATTTTTCCTTATATTTGCTGAATTTGTACTTAGAACTAAATTTCAAGGGCATAATGATAAGCTTAGAGTTGTGTATTATCCTCCTTCTATAGATTTTTACTGTCGATTTAGAAAACTGGCTCTAGATAATATAGGATGGAAAGGAAAATATAGGAAATAAGAGACAATTGCCATAGTTTAGTCTAAAAATGGGATAAAAAATAATAGAGTAGGATAGAATAATTTTTTTCAACATAGACTACAATTTATACTTAATTGTTTTAATAAATTTAACTTCAAAAAGTGTAACTCGTAATCTATGATATAGAATATTATATATATATATATATATATATATATATATATATATATATATATATATATATATATATTCACTATAAAACTCTCAACAAATCTGTAGTTAACTCAACATTATTTTGTTTTATTCATTTTAAACAATATACAATTCTAACGCTAATGCTAGAAGCGGCATGAGCGACGAGTGTTATTGAAACAGACACAATAACGTTTTGTGAATTTTATGCGACATTTGTATGCAAATGTACGAGTGCATTCAGAACGATGAGCTTACTGAGCTAATGAATATGTAAGCTTTAGCAACGTCAGCTGCAACCTTAATTAAACTATGTCGAGCACTTCGGATTACAAAGGTCGTAAAGCACAAACAAGTAGGTATTTTTAGCCGTTGCAAAAAAACGTAAAATAACGTTTTTATGAAATATTTTTGTTTTTATTTATACTACAATATATCTATAGTAGTGAACAATAAAATAAGGCACCTACCGAACCGGTTGTCATGACTGTGTTTCAAAATAAAAACTTTTTAATATTTTTTTACTGATTGTGTTGATTCTTAAATTAAATAATGCATTTTGAAATTAACCAACTTTATTTTTTTTTACAACACATAAGAAAAATCAAAAATGAACACAAATAACAAAAATATAACAAAAACCAAGAATGAGAAAAATTTACAATAACTTCACACTGATAAAAGATATCGTTTCGCTGATGTCAATCCTTCTTTAGTAAGAGGATGGAGAGAGGAGGTTACTTATGGTATTGGTAGATTGAGGTATGTTTTCCCATTTCTCCAATAAAGCCACTTTCAGCTGTCGCATGTTGTCCGAAGCTGGATCACGCTGTCTTACTCGCCGTTTTAGCTCGTCTTATAAATGTTCTATGGGATTAAGGTCTGGACTTCGTGGCCAGCAAGTCGCTAGTAATCTCTAACGCACATCGCAGTGTGGGAGCGCGCATTATCGTGCATTAATTTAAATTCTTGATCGACAAAGCCTGAGTATAGCACTACATGCTCTTCAAGAATATCAGTGATGTACGAATCAGCAGCCACAGTTCCTCTATCCTATATATCTATACCTTCCCAGAACAAAACTGAACCACCTCCAAAGCTTATCCTTTCCGATATGGCACATTGTGCATATTTTTCCTGCACAGTTCTCACAATCTACGATATACTCTTTTGCCACTAACAGCACCATATACACATATACGAGACTCATCAGAAAAGAGTGCTTGCGCCCTTTGTGCCACAGTTCAGCCACGGTGTTCACAAACAAAATATAACCTTGCTGGCTTATGAGCTCTGTTAAGTTTAGGACCTGTTGCGGTTATAAATGACGTTCTTTAAGGCGTTTTCTTATTGTCCTATCACTTACGACATCTCTGAGCACCTGCAATTCTACTCCAGAACGATCACGATTTCTGAGGCTTGCTGACACTACAAATCTATCAACCTGTTCAGATATCTTTCTTCTTTGACCTGATCCAGGTCTTCTGATTTAGCCACCGGTCTCCAGATACCTTTTGTAGACATATTGAACCGTTGATCTTACTTCATATTATCGAGCAAAATTTAACTGGCTCATTCCAGTTTGTAACAACGTTTCGATTCGAACAACTTCTGCCTCGAGTCAATCCATATTTATCAGTGAAAAGAAAGTGAGAGGCACAGAACTTAAATCAGTAGTACGAATTTAATAATATTTTTAAATCGCGTATTAGCGACATGACATTACGTGACATAACATAAAAGTATAAAAGTGTGGGTACCTAAAAAAAAGGATTAATGAAATTTGACACACTTACCCACACTTGATAATTTTATCAATATACCCTATACTAAGATTGCAAACGAACGTTCAAAACGTATTATTTATTTTAACTTTTAAACAGACCACAATTAATGAATACATCATAAAAATAGGAGTGGCCTAACTTAGTACTAATTATTAGGGTATAAAAAATTGCTTTCTACACCATTCCTAAGCCTTTTCCAAGGTCGTTTTAAAAAGTCGGCATCTCGTAGTTCTACTACATAATAAATTAAGTTATAATTAAAGTAAGATTAGCAGACTCAATTATTGTAACGAAGCTTTTGTTGTACAAGTAGAATTTTTGAGCAAGTCCGTGTTAAAATATCCCATGATTATGAAATATTATCTTTTATAGAATATGGGTGACAAACGAGCACACTCTCCACCTGATGGTAAGTGGATGCTGAGGCCCATAGACGTCTACATATTTTATCCTCGATTAAGATTCATAATGCAGATGCGTTGACATCCGTGAGGACTAAGACTGGAATGCCTCGTTTCCAGCGAAAAGAGTCTCCGGTATTTTACACTTAGTTAAGCTGTTATTTTACGCTGATATTCTGCGAGGACGTGGTCCTTCCCCGTTCGAGCATACTCTTTCGTGCATACAACTATACTAGAAATATAAAATTCAAGAGACAAGCGCACTAACTGTAATGTAAGTGCCTACTGCAGTGCCGTTCATGGACACCTGCGACTAACTTTAAACAAAGAAATTTACAGATGTATTGTCACCAACGAGAACGATAAGATGGAATGCCTCACAGTCTGTATTCTTTACCCTTCAGATCGAAACAAGCAGCCATGCTTAGTAGTGCACGCATTACTGCATGGCGGTAGAAATAAGTAAGACAGTGATACCCACCCTGTCGGACTCCTAGGCAAAAAAGAAGACAGATGATTTCTTCTCTTTCACTACCATTATCGGTCGAAATGAAAATGTCCTAAGGAATACTTTACGAACGCTAGTTTTTCAGGCTCATTATGATATTAGGGCTCTTAAAGGTTTCTCTTAGGCCAAAGACTTAACGTGACCGCCATTTCAGACGATAACGTGACCTAATACAAATTCTATAGAGTTCACAACTCTATTTCCACATTTGACAGCTTACATTTACAAATAACCACTAAATTTCTCATTCTTTTTCATTGTAAGATTACTTTATGTGTTAATTGTTAAAAAAAATCTGCTAAGCTATGTAAGTACTGTTTCCATTAAATTAGTAACTAGCGGTTTGTAGAATATATTAAGAAAGTACACATACACCATACAGAGGTAAGAGAGAGAAATAAAAGAGAAAATTGGCAGCAGTATCGTCCTCGTAACAAATAAAAACAATAAAAAAATCTGTGGTTGCCAACCCTCAAGAGTGGCAGCTATGGCAAATATCTCCCATGAATAAATTTACAGCGGGAGCTTATGTTCCGCAGTAGATTGAATATATTTTTAATATTTTGATGTCATAACATTCATTACGAATGATGTATTGTAATTTAAAAATCGAGCTGTGTCACAACCTCTTTAATTGAGCAATTTTCTTTTCGTATTTTCCACACAAGGAATAGAAAAGGCAACTTACTCATTAAAACATTCCATCTCAACAAATACACTGGGAAGAATAGAAAGCCATTCCTTTAATAATTTATAGTCTTAACCGAATACAACACTATAAATAATATATATCATCATCATCATCATCATCATCATTATAGTGGAACGCAAGTTCACTGCTGGCTGTGTTGACTGTCTTACCAGGTCGTCACTTCATCTAGTAGAGGGCCACGTCACACATCTATTCTATGTACTTATACGATATAAAAGAATTATACTATACATTTTTAAGGCTGACAGAAAGCTAATGGTTAACGGTACTGACTGAAAATTTAAATTCGTGGGTTTGAATCAACCATTTGACTAGAGACTTGAAAGTGACACAACACATTCCTGACACGAGCATCGAAGTACTATTTTTCTTCTTTTTAGAGCCGTAGTAGCTCAGAAGCTAAGCGCCCACAGCACGTGGCAGCCCGGGTTCGTTTCCCGCCGGCGGCACCAACTACAAAACTTCGTGAGGAAACCTATCAAAGTGTTCTGTTTTCAATTTCTAAAACATGCTTAGAAATTAAAAACAAAATACTTCCAAATCATGTGAAGTCCGCCAACAAGTATTGAGGCAGTGCGCTGGATGGACACTTGTCCTAAAATCCTATAAGAAATGAGAGGAAGTCTGTGCCCAGTAGTATGACGTATGTAGGATTTAACTTTACCTTTACATATATTATTAAATAATCCTGTAACGATTAATTATGAGATAGAAAACTATATGTATTTAGACAAGTTTTAATCATTTATTTATCATCTATTCTCTCAAAATCCATTGCTTATAAGTAATAACGCAAACGATATGTCGATCTTATCAAACATCGATATATCGTTCATAAGCATCGATGTTGAAATACAAAACACATCGTCCTTCATGAGCTGTGTTTTATGAACAATGTTTAGGCGTGCCGTAAAAAAGTCATAGCTACAAGCTTCCGAAATAACCAACTATTCGAGAGTAAATTCTGTATGTTAAAAAATGAGAACGATGATTATCATTTTTTGTCACCCAAATTTTGTTGAATTTTATGTCACCCAAATAAACAATATTCGAAAACCAATGTCGAAGTCAGATACCGTCTAAACTTTTAAAGTTAGAAGGTTTATTTGGCGCTACCGGACGGCAGTAACAGAACCACAGTCAGTCTGTCGCATCCGAAGCTGGAAGCTTCAGGAAGCGGATACTAGGGACAAATATCACACGACGGTAGCCGAAAAGTTTGACACCATCGATGCCAGGAAAGAATGTGTGGAGAGAACATGGCAGAACCTTAGGGATGGAATGGTAAGTGCAGCGGAAGAAGTATATGGAACGACAAAAAGAGGTAGTAGTAAAAGAAGAGATGCATGGTGGAATGATGAAGTGAGAGAAGCTGTAAAAAAGAAGAAAAAAGCATGGCTAGACTACTTGGCCTCTAGTAACGATAAGGAAAAATCACATCGGAAAAAACTTACGGTACCATCGGCGATGGTGGACACTATCAAGAAAATTTGACTTAATGTGGGCGCTTGGCGTTTGGCGCCTAGCGTTGACTGCGGGGTGGAAAGCTAGCAAAATATAAAAATATATTCGATGGTTGGGCAGATACAGAACATGCCGATGGATGGGCGCATATTCATAATTAACCTAGGACTGTCGGAATTGGAAATCAGGCACTGATCGGTATTATGTTTTACATGTCACACATGTACTAAATCCAGACCTGGAAAAATTATTTGTAGACCATACAATCACTTATTCCGTTCGAGATTCGTATCCACAATCTCAAAGTCAAATGGTTAGCCAGTTATTTTCCGACCGAGCCAAGAAACATAACGGAGAACGATAACAAAATAAATAATTTCAAATTATAGAACTCGAAATATTGAAGCGAGAGACGAAATAATATATTACGTTAGCATTCTCATTTGTAATAATATGATTGTGAATGGGATGTGTCACATGTGTTGCTAATAACATTTCATATAGAATCAGAATAAGGTTTTGCGTTAAATTAAATGGAAACCAGTAATATAGGCGGCATTATTGCTCAATACATGACAGAGTGCGCGCGTATGAATTACTTTTAATAGCCTATCATCGAACTAAATTCTAAACATAGATCTCTAATTTTTTAATTTTGTAAAAACGTTACCCCCACTAAATTCTATATAATCACAAAATGGCGATTTATCATTTCCATAGTAAATCCCATAGAATATTATAATACGCAATAAAATGGCTGTCAACCTTATTTTGTACGAGGATCGATGTGGCCGGGAGCACACATACAAGCAATTGCGTCGTATTATCACTACTACAGACCCAATTCGCTGTGCTGTCCGAGCGAATTGACACATTTTAGATTTTAGATTAATGTTTTTGACACATCTATATTTCTTCATTTTTGTTTCTAGTATTCACAATATATAAATAGTTTCGACTTACTGGTGTAGGATATATCTCCTTTATATTAAATCCCATTTCCCGCTGTTCTTTCGACACGGAATTATTTCATGATTTGCCATTTTTTAAATAATTTGCATGTAGCGACGCTTGACACGAAAATTGGAAACGATTGATTGTGTTGCCATTTATAGATGTGAATTGACATGTTAGTGACATGATAGTGGCTACTCGGGCTCCGCCCACTCCCCCGTTCTATTATGTATGTATTATAGTATTCTACAATTACATACAATTCATTACAGTCTCGGATTGGGGGCGACTAAATCTAGTCCAGTTTAACCCCCAGAAGACACAAGTTTGCGCGTTAATCGCTAAAAAGAACCCCTTTGTCGTATGTCCTCAGTTTCAAGGCTCCCCTTGTTGCCTCAGCCAGTATCGGAGTCCTCGGTGTCGACATATCGAGTGACGTGCAGTTTCGTGGTCACTTGGAAGAGAAGGCCAAATTGGCCTCTAAAAAGCTTGGCGTGCTCGGCACAGCGGGACAGTATTTCATGCCAGCACACCGCCTGCAACTTTACAAGGCGCAGGTTCGGCCGCACATGGAATACCGTTCCCATATCTGGGCTGGGGCTCCCCAGTACCAGCTCCCTCCACTTGACCGCATCCAGCGCAGAGCGGCTCGAATTGTCGACGACCGAGTGCTTTCCGATCGGCTCGATTCACTGGCGCTACGAAGAGATGTTGCATCTCTTTGCATTTTCTTTCGCATATACCATGGGGAGTGCTCTGAGGAATTGTTCGGATTAATCCCAGCGGCCAAATTTCGGGAACGCACTACGCGGCAAACGTCCCGATACCATCCACACCATCTGGATGCTTGGCGGTCCACCACTGTACGTTTCAAAAAGAGTTTTCTTACGCGTACGACCTCTTTGTGGAACAGTTTACCACCGGCGATTTTTCCGGACCGATACGACCTGGGGACCTTCAAGAAAAGATATTACTCCTTTCTAAAGGGCCGGCAACGCACCTGCAATTCCCCTGGTGTTGCTGTTGATCATGGGCGACGGTAGTCACTTAACATCAGGTGAGCCGCATGCTCGTTTGCCCCCTCTTCTATAAAAAAAGAAGGAGAAGGGCGAGGAGTAATCCTCTAACGAGGAGGTGCCGCCATAGGGCGGCCGGTGCTGGTGGGGCCATTCCCGTGGCCTTACAAATATCCAATAAAGGTTGAACACCATTTTATATATATTTAATTGTGAATCTGTTTGTGGTCCGGGGTTTTAGTCGGTGTGAGTCCTACATAAACTGTCCTTGCCCCCGCAAGATGCTTATGCGTAGGCATTTCCCCATGTACAAAAAAAGGCATACTGCAGCTGTATTATGGTTGCAACATGAATGGATCGGCTCGACCGGTGAACGGCCACGCTCTCATAGAAATACAGCATAATGCTGCTGTTTCGTATGAGTACAAAGAATTATCTCAGTCTTCAGCGGGACAACGTATCTGCATTTCGATTCTTAATTGAGGATAGATGTAGATGTCTATGTGCCACAGCATCCACTTCCCATCAGGTGGACGGTGTACTCGTTTGTAATCCTTAATTATATATAAAAAAGGTAATGTTTTTGATTATAAATAATAAGTATGTATGTATATATGTCTATTTTTGGCACGTTCTGTAGCCTAAACGGCATGACCAATTATAACATTTATCCGTGGTAGAGCCACGCTGCAGCTATTTTATAGTTGCAACACGAATAGGTGGGCTCGACCGGGGTAGGATCACGCTCAAACAGAATACCAGCGTAAAATAGCAGCATAATGCTGCTATGTTTCGTATGATGAGTGCAGAGAACCATCTTAGTCCTCAAGGGGAGAGTGCATCAGTATTTTGATTCTTAATTGAAGATAAATATATAATAGATGTAGGTGTCTATATGCCACAGCACCACTTCCAATCAGGTAGACTGTGTGTTCGTTTGTAGCCCTTAATTCTATAACCAAAAAATATAATATGTAGACTTGTTTTACTTGTAAAAGTGACATAGGCTATAATATTAAATTTTTTCTCCTTTTTAATCATCGATCACTAATAAAATGTAATTATAGTATTCTATGAAAAAACTAGATACACAATCTCGTGCAAAAGTCCTCTGAAAACTGTCGCCAATTGTTTTAACGTAATTCTAGTTGAAATAAATATACATCAATGTAAATTCAACCTTAAATGCATACCCTATAGTAGTATTTACAAATATACGTACAAAAAGCAATCATTTTTATGGCTGTACTAGCTGGTCAACCTATATCAAAAAAGTGCCAATAAAAAGCAATTATATTTTAAGACCGAGGCTCGTCGCTTGGACAAGTAATAGTATATAGTAATAAGTAATTTTAATATTATAATGTAAAATGCCACTTAGCGGTCAGCCGCCGTAGAGTCTACATCACACGAGGATGACTCGTATAGAGGCGAAACACGTGTCGTATTATCGTCGATGGTGTTCCTGGAGTAGTGGAGCCGGGAGTAGTGGTGTTGGGGGTAGTGGTGCTGATATTAAAATGTTGTTAAATTTGTTTTAAAAAATTGCTGTAGTAGTACTTAATAAAGCATATTCTACGGTGTATTATGTGTAATGCTTATAATTAACCTGAATGTAAATATGTTTTTGGATAGGACACCACTTACATTTAGAAATGAAAGTACTTATATCAGTCACAATTATTTATTTATTTTACATCCTGTGTTAAAAATTTGAAAATATTGCTTGACAAACAACTTAAATCTAAATTCTATAGTTACTAAATATAAAAAGTATGTACAAAAAGTTGTAAAATCTAAAATTATTGTGCAAAATTTTGACGTAATGTTCATATTTACACATGTTACAAGAAAACTGAATACGACGGAATAATTATGTTATTAATTTCCTTGAAATAAGTTTATTAAATAATCGTCGTTTCGATAGAGTTTTATTTTTTTTCCGTATCTTTTTTGCTTTGTAGGTAATGCAATCTTACTTTAAGGTGCCGTTCAGTAATAGATTTTATTGTAATAACTCTATGATTATTGTCGTGACACTTGGATGAAAATATGTCGACACCTAAAAATGATGACAATACCTTGCTGCAAACTAGAGAAATATCAAAATTCTTGTTAGTACACATGTGGTAGAGTCTAATTGCAACTTGTTTTTTTTTTCAAACAAGAAATACATCTAGGTGGGAAGAAAACAGTTCCACTAGGTTTCTCATATCAATAAGTTTGTGAAAAAAGCCTATTTTGAGATAATATACTATTTACATATTCGTCACATTCCATAGTTTTTACTAAATGGCGTACCACGTTTCCAACTATATATCCCGCGATTTGATCGACATATTCTGATCTACATTCGGATTAATTGAGCTCCAACGATAATAATTCACAGTTTTCTTGAATATGTGTGTCTTCTAAGTTATTACCGGAGTTAATGATTTCTATTTCATTTTCTGAGTGATATCCTATTGAAGTTATATTTAGAGCGGAAATTGTATTGTTACCACTTTAAATTGGAATATTTTCCAGCGGTATAGCATTTCCTGTAAACTTATTACTTAGCTCTATGTGCATTTTAGCATTTTTCTATAAACGGACTTTAGCTGCACTGCATTAGGGTTATTATTATGACCGCCATGACTTCACAAATGACCGAAAAATAGTTCTACATGATCTTGGCTAAATTTGTATCTTAGAAGAAAAGAAAGGGTACCAAATTCAACCAGAGTCCTGCATAAATATGTCAAGCTTTCAATGCAGACTAAAAGTCCAATCACACCTGTATTCGCTTGGCACTTCCATAACGGAACATTTTCTGAAGTATAAACCACTCGTTAAATTTTTTCTTTTTGTAGTTTTATTTCCGTCGAATATTGATACTTAAAGATTCTTTAGCTTTCACTAAATATGAAATTATTTGTTCAGCATTACTAACACTTAGTGGTTTTTTGTACCCGTGATTATTTAGATTCCTAGTGTTTAATATGTCGAAAATATTATTTAAAATTAAAATGAAGTCTGCTGTTGCACTAGAATCTTTAAAATCGATAAGATGTAATTACATCTTTTCACAAAACTCGATAGCTCTAGCCACACTTCGACTCAAGAGCTGCGTATCTAATTTCAACTTCATTATTTCATTTCTAAATGCTATGTGGCGGTGAGATAATTTGTTAGCTAGATGTGACTTGTGACAGATGCCCCTTTTCTTCCTGTAAATTATGAAGATGATCTATAAGATCCCATCTTATAAGCTTTTGATTGGCATCATTGATTATCTTTTTGGACTCTTGTCTGAGGGGTGTTTGAAAAGAGTTTTCATGTTCAAACAATCGTCAATGTTACAACCGAGGATTTTCATATATTAGATTACATCCATCAAAAGTCAACGATACAGAGATTTTAATATATATATATGGTATGGCTCTATGGTATATATATATATATATATATATATATTATATATATATATATATATATATATATATTTTTATTATTTTTTTCCATAGAGCGGATATTAGGAACGTTTGCATACAAAAACTGTGAGCTCATGCGTGTGTGATACCCTCTAGCGAAATATAGTAACACTACGCTGATTATTTATATGGAAAATATTTTAACTATTCCCCATTAGGTGACGCTAATAAATATAAGGTAAATATATAATATAGATAATAAATAATCGGTTTAGTATCGGTTTTTTTTTTATGTTTTGTAAACGAAGGTGTATAATAAAAGTGGTTAAAAGATAAACGCAAACTGATTTGTACTTTTATTCGGGCAGAGTGTTCCCTTACAATTATTATTACAAATTGAATGTACAAAATCATCGCTCCTGGCTTTTATATCATTCGCTGGCTGGCGGCTACTTCACCTCCCCCGACTCTGAAATTGGTGGGGCAAGGCTCACGTGGTGGGGAAGTGACGTAGCGGCTGGGCGTGGCGGGCTTGACAGCCGGCTTAACGGCTAGCTAGCGACACCTAGCGTTACACTCGGCTATCCTGTAACAATTGCTCCTGCAATGGAAGCAACAAAAGTATGATTACAAGTCAGCTCAAGAAACAAGTTGAATTATGGGGAGATGAACTTTGATCTAGCTCTCAAGAAGATCTAAGAGATCTTCGGTTTCCAATTGTTCATCCACACTACTGGCGCTATCGGAAATAGAAGCAATGCTACGATATGGTCGTAAGGAATCAGCGGATACTAGGCCTGTAAACTTCTTGTATCCTCTAAGACCTTTTTTATAATTCTTAGTTTATATCGATCGTTACCTAGCTCCTTAATTATCACCTATGGGCCAGAATACATATCACCTAACTTAGAATTTACTAGCAATTCTTATCTGATTAGTAGCCCTATCGCGTCTAGATTGCACTGGCTCAGAAACCCGATCTGGGATATAGACATCACATACTGATCTACCTACACGAGCAAACATTAAATCGTATGGCTTATAACCTGTTGTGTCATTAACAGTATTATTAATACCCCATATTACATTTGGTAAACTATTGTCCCAATTATGAGAGACCTCGCTCCGTTCCGTGGCTCACGCATCGACAATTGTGCGATTAGTGCATTCTACCTGTCCATTAGACCTAGGACACGAAATAGCTGTTAATATGTGTTTAAACTGCTTTTCTGTAGCAAGCTTCTTGAAATGTCTACTCGTAAAGGCCTTACCATGATCGGAAACTACGTGATCTGGAGAACCGATTAAACTAAATATGCGATTAAAAACTCTGATTGTCTCCACAGAACTGACGGTACGCGTAGGCTCAGACAACAAATTTAGAGAAGGCATCTGTCAAGACTAACATGTACTGGTACCCTTTTTTTGTACTAACATGTACTGGTACTCAAATGATCGATATGTAGGACCATTTTCGGAGACCATTTTCATTGTTTCAGTAGGCTTAGTAATTGGATGTAGTTTGCCTTCTTTCCTACCGTATTCCCCTTTACCGTACATACAATGTAAACATGACGTCACATATTTTCGTATAAATCGAGATATTTTCGGAAACCAGAAATCATTTTTTATAAGTTCTGAGCACCGTTTTAATCCTACATGGCCAATATCGTCATGATGGCATTAGTAATATTTTCCATCGCGCGAAGGTTGGCACAACTAATCGGGTACCGTAAAGAGTTTTACGACAAAGCCTACCATCAACGATTACATAATTATTCACTATATCACTGTGGCCGTGGAAGGAAAAGGGGAGATCTCCCGCCGGGCAAGGTGTTCTGCCTGGGGAGCGGCCAACACTCCGTGTGATAGTTCGGAGATGTTCTATATATACTGTTTCTGATTCGGAATGTTGATAGCTTGATTTAGACTTTGGTGTATTTCGATTGTGGCGCGACGACAGCGCCGCCACATTACCCCCCTGCTCAGACCGGAGGTCGATAGTGCAGTTGAGTTGTCGACGAATGTGCAAGTGCCAGGAGATTGCCTTGTAGTCTGCGGTGAGTCGAGAAGAAGGCAAGTAATCTGCGAGAGTGCCGTGAAGCAGAGGCGAGCAGTAAGGCTCAGAGCCGTGCCGAACACTGTATAGCGCAGAGAGTAGCTTGAAGGAACAGGAAGCATTATTATTCCAATGCTGCGATGAACCTTGTGAAGCTAGATGGCTTGCAGGATATGAAGACTGCAGGCGATATCTGCTCGGGAGCGATACGTGTGGGGTATTTTATGATGATGATGAAGCTGGAAGTTTCCGAAGGTTGTTTAGTTGCATGTTCAGATCACGTCGGGGTCACCACTGTGGCCGATGAGGAAGGAAAAGGGGAGATCTCCCGCCGGGCAAGGTGTTCTGCCCGGGGAGCGGCCGACACTCCGAGTGATAGTTCGGAGATGTTCTATATATACTGTTTCTGATTCGGAATGTTGATAGCGTGATTTAGACTTCGGTGTATTTCGATTGTGGCGCGACGACAGCGCCGCCACATCACTATTTGTGCATCCACTTTGCAGTAAACCAATAATACGTTTCGACTTTTCATCTTGACCTTGCACTGTTCTAAACCAATCGTTTACTTCTAAACGTTACACATTAACGGCATCTATCGGATTCCTACTTAAGGCGTCTATATGTTTCATACGCTCACCCGGTCTATAGTCAATAGTAATATCATAGTCTTGAGTTAAAAGCCACCAGGGAGCAATACGTGGAATAAGATCGCGTTTAGTCATTGTCAGTCTGTAATTATACGGACGTTTTTACGTAACACATATATACGAAACCTTCGTAACGATTCCACCACTGCAAGCGTTTCGAGCTCATAACTGTGATAAACACTTTCTTCCCGACTGATGACGCGACTAAAATACAAGACAGGGCGCAAACTACCGTCAATTTGTTTTTGTAAAAGAATACCTGCGATACCTAACTTGCATGCATTCGTGTGAATTTCTATTGGCAAACTAGGATCGTATATCGCTAACACTGGCTAATTACATAATTAATTTTTAAATTCTCAAAACTAGATATTTGAACATTGACTAACGGTAGTAAGAGATCGTCGAGGAATACTAATACTTCTGACGTTCGTTTGATGAAATATTGGAATTATTTTTATCTAAATGATTTACTTTGGATTTTTCTAAACTATCTACGACCTTGTTTATTAAACGCATAAACACTCAGGGACCGATGGCGAGACCGAAAGGAACTCTATTATATTCGTAATGTCCTTGCGGTGTGACAAAGGCTGCTTTGTGTGTATCTTCAGGATGAATGCTAAGCTGATGGTACCCTTGGGCTAAATCAAGACAGGTGAAGTAGTTTTTGTCAGATAATTTAGAAATTTGCTCATCGATATTAGGTAATGGATATCTATCGCGGATAGTTAAAGCATTTAGTGCTAGATAATCGACACATAGACGACTATCTCATTTCTTCTTCTTAACTAAAACAATAGGAGAAGCATAATCTGATTCAGATTCTTTTATAATGCCTGCTTCTAATAGCTCATTAATTTTAAGTTTAACAATCTCTTGTTCGTGATGTGCTAATCTATAAGGCCTACGGTGTACTGGTTTATTATAGGGTAATCTAATGCGCGTTTGAACTAAATCCGTACATCCCAACTCCTTAGTACAGCTAGCAAAACAATTATTATACCAAGATAACAAACCGATTAATTGATCCTGATCAGATATATATTGAAATAATACTAGTTTTTACGGAATTTATCGCGTACATTTAACTTTTTAAATACCCGACGTTTCCAGATATATATATTGGGCCTACCCTAATTTTATCCAAGTCTACCCCACCAATGGCATAATTATCAATACCTAAGGCACTCAATTGTGAAATACGTTTGGTTAATGGCATTTTGCAAATATTGGCATGTTGACTGACCTGGTTGTTTATGCTTGGTTCCTGGCAGCTCTCGGCGCGAAGTAGGATGGTTCCTTCCTTCCAGGTGATGTCCTTGGCTCCACTGTTGACGACCTTGAGGTAGCCTTCATTTCCTCGTAAGATGCAGGACGCCGTAGCGATATCTGAAAATTTGCTTCTGAGCACAAGGCAACTTTTTCTTGATAATATTTTGTCATGCTTTCAGAGGGTAGTTTTTTTATTAAGCATTTCTTCCAGAACATGAGCGTGGTCTCAATATTTCGGGAACGCGCAAAGAAGTATTTCTTTCCTTTGCGTGCAAGAGTAGTCGTACTCATTGAGTCGATTATACCACTTTCTTGCCTGTCCTCTCAACTTGTCCTGAAGGTAAAACGATTTAGTTTTGTCATTCCAGCCATGCATTTGACCTAGTTGCTCCATTTTTTTATCTAGGCAGTAACTGTGTATTCTTCGTTTGAATCTTCAGACATCTGGACCGTCGACGTTTGTGTGTAGCGGAGCGTAGTTATTATAGCTTTTTAATCCCGACGGTGTATAATAGTGGTTAAAGATAAGAAGATTTGTACTTTTATCGGGCAGAGTTTTAGAATTATTATTACAAATTGAATGTACAAAATCATCGCTCCTGGCTTTTATATCATTCGCTGGCTGGCGGCTACTTCACCTCCCCCGACTCTGATAATTGGTGGGGCAAGGCTCACGTGGTGGGGAAGTGACGTAGCGGGTGGGCGTGACAGGCTTGACAGCCGGCTTAACGGCTAGCTAGCGACACCTAGCGTTACACTCGGCTATCCTGTAACAATTGCTCCTGCAATGGAAGCAACAAAAGTATGATTACAAGTCAGCTCAAGAAACAGGTTGAATTATGGGGAGATGAACTTTGATCTAGCTCTCAAGAAGATCTAAGAGATCTTCGGTTTCCAATTGTTCATCCACATTACTGGCGCTATCGGAAATAGAAGCAATGCTACGATATGGTCGTAAGGAATCAGTGGATACTAGGCCTGTAAACTTCTTGTATCCTCTAAGACCTTTTTTTATAATTCTTAGTTTATATCGATCGTTACCTAGCTCCTTAATTATCACCTATGGGCCAGAATACATATCACCTAACTTAGAATTTACTAGCAATTCTTATCCGATTAGTAGCCCTATCGCGTCTAGATTGCACTGGCTCAGAAACCCGATCTGGGCTATAGACATCACATACTGATCTACCTACACGAGCAAACATTAAATCGTATGGCTTATAACCTGTTGTGTCATTAACAGTATTATTAATACCCCATATTACATTTGGTAAACTATTGTCCCAATTATGAGAGGCCTCGCTCCGTTCCGTGGCTCTCAACGCATCGATAATTGTGCGATTAGTGCATTCTACCTGTCCATTAGACCTAGGACACGAAATAGCTGTTAATATGTGTTTAAACTGCTTTTCTGTCGCAAGCTTCTTGAAATGTCTAGCGTTACAGTTTAATGTTCCCGTTTCGACATCAAAATATTGACAACGTTGTTGAAGGTTACTAAGTTTGAAATGCATTACGATATAATAGTAGGGAATATGCATGATTGTTTTATTGTATAAATCTAATTATTATGGCTTCTATCACACATAAAATCATTGAATAAAACTAAATTTACTATTTATTACTTATAATAAGAAATCATTACACATAAAATGATATTAACTTTTTACGCCACTTTAGTGTCACGAAATAAAATACTTAATTTCCAATAAGTAAGAATCAATTCAAACAGGTTCATTACATGCTATAATAATAGCATATCATAGCACATCGAGATACGCCAAAAGCACTAAGAGAGCGCCTCTATGTTTTTGAATACGTTTCTTTTACAAAAATACATTTTCTAGCATACTTGTAAGCAGCTGGAGAGTAATAGTGGAGAGTTATAGCAAATTTACGAAAAGAAGGATTAAATTTACGACGAGATAATCCTGCCTTCGTCGATTGCTTATTGAGCCTATCATAGACGGTTTGCGTTTCTACTGTAGCATTTAAGGAATTAACGATTTTTTTATATCAAACTTCTTTTCTAAATTAACTAAATATTTTAAGTTTAATATTTTCCGTTTGAAATATTTATTTTGTTGGCCTAGTTTTTTTAATTTTAGCCCTATGGCGTATATTTTGTTTTTGTAAATTGCGAACTTGCAACTTCAATGCAATTTTCCTCGAACTATCAAATATTGACTCAGAATCTGATACAACACTGATTGGTGTAACTCTGGTAGCCTCCGCATTTATTTCATTATTCTGAAATTATAAAAAGTTGATGTCAAGAAAAAATTGAATAAAATCTGTGGTTAAGACAAATGTTCAGCTTTGCTTGGCTGTACCGCTATAAATAACATACAACTTACTTCCTATTTTTCCAAATTGTACGATCCTTTATTTTAAATTGTACGACCAGTCTTTTCGTAGTACATATCTTCGCTTCTAAAGTGCTTTGAGCATAATTTTGGTATACCAGATGGCGGCCAATTTTCTTCTCTGCGTTCTAATTAGAAAAACCGTATCCACTTTTCACGCACTGCGGTATTAACTGGCGGAAACCTAAAATTACCAGATACGTGCTTATACAAAAACCATAATTATAATGCCGGTTCATAGAACTTTGTAAGCAAATGATTTTTAATAACATGATATTATGTTTGTAAGCAGATTGTAAATTTTCTGTTATTATGTCAATTAAATCAGATGCAATACTTATAGACCCACGTCAATAAAAAACTGTCACTTTAAGTTTTTACCTTATTTCCTAACTCAGGCTTAACCTACAACTTCTTGCATCTTATATCTTTAACATTGTATATTGTTTTTAATGTAACAAACCTATAGCCCTCCCCTATCAGTGTAAGCCAGGATCTCTAAGGCTGCGTCTTTGAAAACCACCAGGCAATGAAGCCCGGTGTGTAAAAGCACAGCAAGTATCCTCAGCATGCTCAAAAGCAACACAGAAAATCTCATCAGCATACGTAAACAAACATTTTCCCACCCTTTCTCCACATAAAAAAAGCTACTTGGCATAGTTGGTATATACTACTCATTTTGTTAGTGTGGGTACAGTATCGTTGACTGTTTCACCTCCTTAAATATTGTAGATGATTAAATCGGCATTCTATATTTTTTATCACTAACACATTTGTAAATAAATAGTGACACTACTGGATAACAGAGGGCGATTATGACAAAATAATAAATGTTCTAGAAGAATCAATTAGTAGATATATTAAAATTAAAAGATTATTTTGTAAGCATAAATTATAATTACGACAATAAACCTAAATCACGTTCATTTTTTGCTCCATATCGTGACTTACAATATTTTAATGCACAACAGGGCATATTTTCTTTAAAAATAATTTTTAAATTTACGAAACGATTGCGTCTTGACCTTTTGACGATGTCACTAAGACTAAATGACAAAAATCGGAGATATATCCTATAGGACAAAACTTACAGACGACAATTTTGTTGCTGATGTCCGGTCTATTACTATTACTACTTATATGTCTTTGCAACGATATCACTTTTACGCCAACTGAATGACATTTTTCTAAAGCAATCATGTACGCTCGACAGTGGTACAAATGTGCCTAACGCAACGTCCTCCGCCTGCTCGACAAGGATACACATTAGTACCACTCATAATTTATGAGGGCGAACCCGACTAAAAAAGGTTTGTCATTAAAAATTATAACAAATTTATACTGAAATGTATAATACAGACATAGACAAATACATACTCTTTAATTTGGTCTTTAAATTGGCCTTTACTTCAGCTGTCAGACTTGAAATGAAAAAATAAGCTATAGGTATTTTAAATGATTCGTTTACACCTACTAACATAATGACATATACGTGACTGGCAATGTCATTTGCATGCCGTGTAGTGGCGGTTGAGAATATCCACTACCCCATATCTTCCCGTGGGTGTCGTAAGAGGCGACAGAGGGACACAGAAAGGAGATGGGCAGCAGCATCTTCCTAATAATAACAATAACATAATAAAAAACTGCGGTTGCCAACCCGCTCGCCAAGCGTGGCAACTATGGCAAATATCCCCCCATGAGCAATGACACAAATAAACGGCCCCCAGTCCCCGGCGGCCCCGCTATTCCTGGCTACGGTGGCGACCATGGTAACGGCGGGGCAGCGGGTGCTAAGAATCTCCGGTAGAGGTTCAGTTGCCACCTACGACGACTCGACCTGGCAACGTATAACGCACGCACCCTGAGGACTGACGAGAAGATACTGGAGCTGGAAGAAGAGGTAGACAAGTTGCGCTGGCATATTATTGGATTTTCTGAGGTCCGAAGAGAAGGGGAGGACACGGTAATCCTCGAGTCCGGCAACTTGTTCTATCACCGGGAGGGCGACCATCTGTCCCAAGGAGGTGTCGGATTTATCGTCCACAAGTCTCTCGTCAACAACGTTATAAAGATTGGGAGTGTGTCGTCGAGGGTCGCGTACCTGATACTCAGAATCACTAAACGGTATTCGCTGAAGGTCATACAGGTCTACGCACCAACCTCGGCACATCCCGATGAGGAGGTGGAGGAAATGTATGAGGATATTTCTAGAGTCATGCATTCCTCCAAAACCCACTACACGGTGTTGATGGGAGACTTCAACGCAAAATTAGGCACAAGAGAAGGCGGTGAGCCGAAGTTAGGGAAATTTGGAGTAGGGCAACGGAACCGTAGGGGCCAGCAGCTGGCTGACTTTATGGAGAAAGAGGGACTCTTTATGATGAACTCTTTCTTCCAGAAGCGGCCCCACAGAAAGTGATTGAAAAAATGAGATTGACTTCATTATGACGACCAGACGCCAACTGTTCAGTGATGTCTCACTGATCGCAAGGGTGAAAACCGGCGGCGATCATCGAATGGTTAGAGGCACACTGAACCTAAACGTTAAGTTGGAGAGGTCTCGTCTAATGAAGTCAACGCTCCGTCCCCCCTCGTGCTCTAATCCAGAATCCCGAGACTTTTCAGCTCGGGTTACGTAACCGCTTTCAGTGCCTAGAAGATTGCAATGCAGTGGACAATATGAATGACAAGCTCGTGGAAACTGTCCATGCGGTCGGAGCTAAGTTCTGCAAGACCCGCCGCAGAAGAACACAAAAACTCTCCGATTACACTCTTAATCTCATGGCTGTTAGACGGGAGATGAGGCTGCAATCGTCAACAGATTTGACAGCATACAGGCAACTGAACAGACAGATCTCCAAATGCGTGCGGCAAGACTTACGCAACTTCAATACTGCTCGTATTAAAGAAGCGATCGAGCGGAACCAGGGCTCCAAAGTCTTTGCCAGAGATCTGTCTGCCAGAAAGAGCCAACTGTCAAAGCTGAAGACCGAGTGTGGCAACATTGTTTCCGGGACACCTGAGATTTTGAGTGAGATTGAGAGGTTCTATGGGCAGCTGTACACATCATCGTTGGAGCCACACGCAAGTGTGAGTAACGATACAAGAGCAAGTCTTACCCGACACTATTCCGATGATATCCCGGACGTCAGTCTGAGCGAGATTAGAATGGCTCTCCAGCAACTTAAAAACGGCAGGGCCCCAGGCGAGGATGGAATTACAGCGGAGCTTCTGAAAGCGGGTGGAACACCGGTACTCGAAGTCCTTCAGAAGCTCTTCAATTCCGTCCTCCATGGTGGCACTACTCCGGAGGCGTGGAGCAGAAGTGCGGTGGTCTTGTTCTTTAAGAAAGGCGACAACGCTCTCTTGAAGAACTAGAGACCGGTTTCCCTTCTGAGCCGCGTCTACGTGCTATTTTCGAGAGTCATTACGAATCGTCTCGCACGCAGACTCGACGACTTCCAGCCTCCCGAACAAGCCGGTTTACGAAAAGGCTTCAGTACCATAGACCGCATACATACCCTGCGGCAGATTGTACAGAAAACCGAGGAGTACAATCTGCCACTTTTCCTGGCGTATGTGGACTATGAGAAAGCCTTTGATTCCGTCGAAATTTGGGCGGTGCTACAGTCCCTTCAGCGGTGCCAAGTTGACTGTCGGTATATCGAGGTGCTGAAGTGTTTGTACAGTAGGGCTACGATGGCTATCCGAGTACAGAACCAGAGTTCGAAACCTATCCAACTGCAGAGAGGTGTAAGACAGGGTGACGTTATATCCCCGAAACTCTTCACCGCTGCGTTGGAAGACGTTTTCAAGCTACTGGACTGGAAGGGATACGGTATTAACATCAATGGCGAGTACATCACTCACCTTCGATTTGCCGACGATATAATCCTTATGGCAGAATCGCTGGGAGGACCTTAGCACTATGCTCAATGAACTCAATGGTGTCTCCCAACGGATAGGTCTTAAGATGAACATGGACAAAACAAAGATTATGTTCAATGTCCATGTCACACCTATGCCGGTAGTTGTGGGGAGCACTATGCTCGAAGTTGTTGACGAGTACGTTTACCTGGGACAAATAGTCCGACTAGGTAAGTCCAACTTCGACCGAGAGGTCAATCGACGGATTCAACTCGGCTGGGCAGCGTTCGGGAAATTACGACACATCTTCTGGTCAGGTATACCTCAATCTCTGAAAACTAAAGTGTACAACCAGTGCGTGTTGCCAGTGATGACTTACGGATCAGAGACGTGGTCCTTTACTGCTGGCCGTATGAGGACGCTCAAGGTCGCTCAGCGAGCTATAGAGAGGGCTATGCTCGGAGTTTCTCTGCGTGATAGACTCAGAAATGAGGATATCCGCAGTAAAACCAGAGTGACCGACATAGCCCAACGGATTAGTAAGCTGAAGTGGCAATGGGCCGGCCATATAGCTCGAAGAACCGATAACCGATGGGGAAGAAAGGTTCTCGAGTGGCAACCTCGCACCGGTAGGCGTAGTGTAGGGCGACCCCCCACTAGATGGAGTGACGACCTGGTAAGACATGCAGGAAGTCGATGGATGCAGGTGGCTCAGGACCGTGCTTTGTGGCGTTACTTGGGGGAGGCCTATGTTCAGCAGTGGACTTGTGAAGGGCTGTAATGATGATGATGAATGTCATTTGTGTCGTAAGTCTAGCTAGCTACCAAGTCCCATGTCAATTAAACCCTCATAACGTTTACCAGTCCATATTTTCTGTTGTCGTATTGACATTTCGTCAGTAATTATAGCATCAATTATTTCCTTTTTGGTTTAACCTGTTTTTTCTTTTAGTCAGTCAAACGCTTCTCCTGTAAAACCAGGTTCTGCATTTATACTTCTGTACCAGTTGCATAAAGTATTTGGGTGAAGTAGGCAAATGTCAAACATTTTTCGTATGTACTTATACGCGGCTGGTGAATAGAAGTGTAGTGTAATAGCGAATTTTCTGGCATGCGGTGGATATTGAGAAAATGGCCGCTTTCTACCTTTTACGTTCTTTAAATAAATAGCATTAAAAGTGTCTGTGACTTCATGATACATGACATGATAGGTCATGAAGTAATGACGGATCTACAGTTTGACGTTTATTTAATAGAGACAAAACATCCTTTAAGTTATTTTATTTTTTCTTTAGTCTCTTATTTTGTTTTCGTAATTTTGATAATTTGTGATTTTTTACTATTAAAAGCCTTTTACAAGCAAAAAGTTTTGAATTTGAAAAAGAATTTGAAGAATTGAGCCAATACTAAAAGATGAGGCTTTCAAGAACTTCGGAAACAACAATAATAAAACACAAGATATTATATAACTTTGTAATTATTTATATCGGCATATCACTTTTTAAAACAATCAAAAACTATCATGTAAAAAACAAAACAAAATAAATTTAACGTTATGCTTTCAAGCCCGTGAATTCATTACGAATTGAAGTTTAATTGATAAACCATTGATTTATATATTTTTTATAATAATAATAATTTATTAAAAACTTTAAAATGTAGCACATATTAAAAAAAAATGAAGATTTAAATATTAATTTATTTTTAGAAAGATTTATATATTATACTAGATGAGTAATAACCGCGCCATAGCGTTGCCACTGCACATATGGCCACAGTCATATGCTAACGTCGGTTCAGTGTTCAATGTGACGCCGACAGAGTTGAGCCGCGACAAAAAACGGGTAAATGCGTAGTGAAAGAATACTATTCAAGATCACAAAAATGTAATAAATCAAGTGGAATCACTTTCAACACATAATTTTTAGTTCTTGTTTTCATATAAACGTAAAAAACCTCAAATAATTAAATAAAATTATCGAATATTGCCATTTAGGTTCAATGTTGCCACTTTTCCGCATTTGTGATTATCCTACATTAATGGGAGACTATATAATTAATGGATCAAGTTAATTTGTTACCTTTGATTTTAAATATTTTGGAAGTTATAATAAAAACTACGTTTTAACTTTCATACAAAATAATTAATTATTCTTATTTTAGTTTATTCATGAATTATCTATTAAATATATTTTATTACCTATTTTATATTAATTATAATTTCATATAAATTTTATATTAACTATATTTTATTACCTATTTTATATTGTTTGATATATTAGTACCTACAATAAAAATACTTATAAAAGTTTGTTTTATTTTATCATTATGTTTCTATTCATCTGATAAACTTTGTATCCTTTTTTTTCTAAGGGGACGCAATAAAGATTTTCAAAATAAAATATACTTTTTTAATATAAAAACAATTAACTACAGCTTAAAAACTCATTTTATTGCGTATTTTAGGTAAAATTTCACATAGTAAGCCACACCAACCCGCCATTGCATGTTTGTGTGTCTATCTTTATCTTATGTTAGCGACGATATTGTTTTCACATCTTGTGTAAATGAGATAGATGTATGTTTATTTAAAATTGTTATTAGTTTCAAAGCTACGTCGTCGCATTTGGATAGTGGTTACACTTTTTTCGACGCGCGGTAATGTGGTTTGCTCCTCTAGTGTTGTATAACTCAATGTGATAAACACGTTGTAAAAATATTAATAAATAAAAATATCATTGTTATATTTACAACTACTTACTTGTGGTTGCAAACAACATTGTGCAATCGCTTTTTTATCAAAACAAGACTCATCTTCTACATCATGATCATTTGCTTCCTATGAACAAAACACATTAATAATAATGCATGTGCGTAAATAACTCAACCGAAGTTATTAAAATGCCACTTACTATTCGCGGTACAGCTGTTTTGTGTTTCTGATGCCTTTCGTAGTCACATATTCATCACTTTCTAAAAAATACTTTGAATATACAACGCTTCCTTCAGTGGGCTTGAAGAATTCTTCGGATCTCTTGACGTGCTATGACTGATATCTATTCTCCACGCCAACTGGATCTCGAGGAAAGCTAAAAAATAAAATCTCACATTTTTAATTTTATTTCTTTATTTTTACGTTACTATAATATTTAGAGAAACAATAAAGAAATCTCATTAAAGAAAAAACAATCATACTTTAATAAAAAATTTAAAAACAATGTCTCCAACAATGGAACAGAGTCAACGCACATAACTTGAACAATCGTGACTTATTTATTATGACTTAATTTTAAATAATGTTTTACGGAGATTTCTTGGCAAAAAAGTTTTTACAATACAGTGATAACACTGGATAGTAAACATGCTCAGTATACGAACAATAAAGATTGCTGGTGAATCTTAGACAATTCAGATCGTGAAAAGATGCCCGCAGGGTGGGGTTCTTTCACCTCTCCTGTGGAATATGGTCATTAATGAACTCATCAGCAAATTAAACGCTAACCATTTCTACACAGTCGGTTATGCAGATGACCTGACAATACTGGTCTCTGGTAAGACAGCAAGCATTGTGTGCGACCTGACCCAAGCGGCTCGGCGTATTGTGGAGAGATGTTGCAGGGAATATGACCTAACCGTTAATCCAAATAAAACGGTTATAGTAATGTTCACACAAAAACGAATGCTGAGTAACTATCATCTTTCAAGTCTTTTCAGCACAAAACTCCAACTTTCTTCCGAGGTAAAATACCTAGGTCTTACCTTGTACAGTAAACTTAACTGGAACAAACACATAGAAAACAAAATCAGCAAAGCTAGTTTAACTTTCTGGCAGTGCAGAAACATGATTGGCAAACGATGGGGTTTAACGCCAAAAATTATAGTGTGGCTGTACAAAACTGTAATTCGGCCCATGATCACATACGGCTCTCTGGTATGGTGGACCAAAACCAATGAAGCCACCACTATACAAAAGCTTAAGCGTTACCAGAGATTAGCTTGTATGGCTGCCACGGACTGCATAAAGACAACACCAACAGCAGCTTTGGAGGCTATGCTGGAGCTAAAACCGCTTCATCTACATATACAACAAGAAGCAACTTTAGCTGCCATTAGACTCAAGACCCTAAATCTTAGTAAGAGTAGAGTTCCCCATACAGATATAATCGATAGAATTTACTCAAAAATTCCTATCTTACAAGCCAAGTATGATAGGATCCCAAAACAATTTGTATTCGATAAGAAGTACAGGATACAATTGAAGGAAACTGACCATCTGGAAGGATTGGGTCCAAGAGAGCTCAAAGTTTTCACGGATGGCTCTAAGACAAATGAAGGTGTGGGGTCTGGGGCTTTCTCTGAAGACCTTAATATCCACATATGCACATCGCTGGGTACCCACAACACAGTCTTCCAGGCTGAATGCATGGGTATCATCCAAGCGGCCATAGCAATAGATGCTAGGAAGGTGAAAGACTTCTCCATCAGAATACTGACCGACAGTATGGCGGTACTACAAACTCTGAGTTGCAATGTGACGAACTCGGGACTGATATACGAGTGCCATCAACGATTGAATGAGGTATGTAAGCACAACAATGTGACTCTGCAATGGATCAAGGGACACAGTGGATCTAGAGGCAACGATGCAGCAGATGAACTGGCCAGAAGGGGATCGGCCCTAGCAACTATAGGGCCGGAACCAATAATACCAATCCCCTTTGGCTACGCTCGTTCACGGGTACGTAGATACTTCAATAATTTACACGCTCAGCTTTGGAAAAATTTAGTAGACTGTAGACAAGCTAGGGAGGCCCTACCTGAAATAAACAGTCGTCTAACCAAGGTTTTAATGAGACTGAACAAGCCACAGATCAGGATAGTAACAAGTGCTATCACAGGACATGGCTCTTTTAACAAACATTTGTTCACCATAGGTGTTACTGACAGGCCCCTGTGCAGGGCATGCATGGGAGAGGAAGAAACGGCGGCTCACGTGTTGCTGACATGTCCAGAAGTCGCTTCATACAGGGCTAAACATCTCGGCACGCCGGGATCGCTCCCCAAAGTTGCTTGCAACATCAAGGGACTGCTGAGCTTCTTGAGGGAAATATCATGGTTTGAATAAGCATATTGTTCCTGCCCACACGCAAAATACGCGCTTAGACGTGGAGTTGCGGAAAACAGCCCGTCGTAAACTAAACTAAACTACAGTGATAACAATTAAATAATGATAATATTAATACGTACCGAGAATAGGAAATTCCATCCTTTTTTAGCGTCCTGGATGTGTGATTGCACAGTGTGATTACACTTTTTAAACGAGCACTGAGGCATGTTTACCGTCGGAGCATTCGAACGTAACTAGATTAAAAGCGCACCCAAATGTTCGAATGGGTGCTCATTCGGTGAGCTCATTTTTTGTCATTGATTGTATATCTAGGTTTTTATTAGTGATCGATGTTTTTAATAAACTTTATTACTCATCTTCATTCATCGGGTTCATCTAGGTTTTAATCAATGGGCTTAATATAATGCCATAGCGCCTAAAATCTCTATAGGCCTGCGACGCAGTAGCCAGATGCTTTCTGGGCTTAAATGAGACGTCAGAGAAACGGGGACAATAAGAAAAAATAGTTTTTGCACAGTGACTAAGAAAGCAGGTGCTCTCACCACAAGGATATGCAAAGATCAAAATGAGTAGGCATGACACAAGTTGTCTCTATTTTCCTCTTTTTGAAAAGAATACTATTGGCGCTATTTACATAATAACCTTACGTCTAAACACACAAAAAGATTGTTTATAAAATCATCATTTTATTATAAAAAAATATATCAAACACAACTTATTCTTATTCCTAAAAATATTTCTCTAGTGGTTCTCCTAATATTTGTTCTAATTTTCTTATTGCGTCTTTAGTGCATGTTTCTATTTTAGAATCGCCATCTTCTAGCAACTCGGCGAGGAACGGTACACTTTCAGCCAACAGTGGAAGCCAGCTGCTTCCAAGCTGTGTTGCCATCGACACCAGACAGTCTAAAGCTATTAACCTGCAATATTAAGTAAATTAAATATTACGCCACTCAATAAAGGTTTCTTAAATAATTTAACACTATTCGAATTAAACATGATTTTAGAAAACCTCCAGAGCCCATATTGCCTTGTGCATCTATTTAATGGTGGATGTTATGTTAAAAACATCCTCTGCCATTCAGTGAACGCAAATAATTTGCGTGAACTGTTGCCACTTAACCTTAGTTGTGATAATACTACGAAAGTAGTTACAGAAGACAAGAAAACAAATTAAAATTACAATGTTATACAAATAATCTAATATTATCAAATTTTAAATTTCTCACTCATTACTGAGTACCCCATGACCATTACAAGCAAATGAAAACTTTAACACTGGAGTGGAGATCTTTAATTTCTTTTTCCGCACAAACATATTGTCCATACTGATCTGTAGTACTATTATTGTGTTTTTTTTTATTACTATTATATTTTGTATACTGTGTACTATCAGTGTAAATATACAGCCCATATCATCCCGTGGGTATCAAAGAAGCGACATAGGGAAAAATGAAACAGGAGATAGGTTACTCATCACCTGGGCTCGAATAGTCACAACATTCCTGCCCACACGCAAAATACGCGCTTATGAGTTAGTTACAGACGTGAAGCGGCGTAAAACAGCTCGTTGTACTAGTGTACAACGCGCTGTTTTACGCCGCTTAACTAACTAAACTAACTACTCATCTCCTGTTTCAACATCTTCCTCACAACAGCTTAAATTGATAATATGGCTTAAAAAATCAATAAGGGGCCAATATTCCGCAGAGGACTTTTAATGGGCTGTCATAAATGAATAAATGACCTCTCGTCAGTAGCTATGTTCATACCCTTCAACCCCCAAGCGGTCAAATTCGATCACGGCGCTATTCCTTCTAAATTAAAAACCATTAAAACAGCACTTAAGACCATTAAAACTTATATTTAGAGACTACTTTTCTATGAAGAAGTTTGGCATTATAGAATGCATTTTCACGTGAATGTTATTGGATTTTTTTAGTGTTTAATTAATGTTTTAGTATAGTTTTATTAAAAATTGTAATGAAAGTTTTTGTATGAATATAATTTATCTTTTTGCGTAAATAATATCGAGTAATATATATATTGAAATAATTGAGATTTTCACGCTGCCCACATTCACTTGGTTTGTTTTGTTTTTGTTATCAAAATACAATAGTCTTTTTGTAATGAACTAAAACTTGACTTTTATATAGAGAATTTTGTATAGATTCTATAATGCCAAACTTCTTCATAGAAAAGTAATATCCAAATATAAATTTTAATAGTTTTAGTGCTGTGGGTGGGTGCCGTCGCATGCGACCGCTCGGGATTTGCCGGGAGCATGCGACTGCATGAGAATTTTAAGGGGACTGAGAGGTTAAAAATAGTGAACATAAAATAAACTTTCTAAAGAAAAGTGTATATACCTGATCTCGGCATCATTATGCCTAGTCTTCAATAAAATTTGGTAGTTCAACAACTTCCAAAGAGAATCATCAGCAGTAGCGACGGCAAACTGAGCAATGCACGGGATTATCAACTCAGTCGCTCTCGTCTTAAGACATGAAATTCCTCCCACCGTGTTTTCCAACTGATCTACCACTGGCTGCATAAGTGTTTCAAATCTATCCTTATTGAGGAAATTCTGACTATCATAAAGAAAAACTACATGTAGAGTTTTCATTATATAGTTGACGAGGGATATACATTTCTCCTCTGAATCAAAGTACAAATCCTCTGATTTGCTATTGTTGCATGCGTCAAGCAATTCCGCCGAATTTTTAATGAAATGTCCGGCAAACAAGACAAAGAGTCCCTTTAATTTGTCTGCGATAGCACTGCTTAGCCTGTAAAAGTGAGAGGGAAATTGAAATTTAGTTAGAATTTAAGAAAAGTTAAGTTACAGCCTATATAGATCCCACAGCTGGGCACGGGCCTCCTCTCATTTCTAGGGTTTTAGGACTTTAAGGGTTTTAGGACGAGAATGTCCGCGTTGCGCTGCCCCAATGCGTATTGGCGAACATCACATGTCCAAAATTTTTTTTTTCATAAATATTATTCGTGATATGAAGGATGAGAACCGAAATCCATTTTTTTTTCCATCCATTTGTTACTCTGACCACTAAACCACCAACTATATATTAATCTACGACCGTGAAATCTAATAGGTTACTTACACACTAAAATTTTAGTTTTTTTTTTTAATAGAATAAGCGTTACAAGCACAGTGATAGTAAGTGGACACACCTAATGGTAAATGGCTACTGTGACCTATAGACACTTATACCTATCCTCAATTAAGAAACAAAATACAAATGTCCTGTCACCCCTGAGGAACTAAGATGGAATGCTTCGTTTCCAGTAAAAAGGGTTTACGGTTCTATACACTCACCATACGAAACACAGCAACATCAAGCTATTTTATGCTGGTATTCTGTGAGAGTGTAGTTCTTACCCGGTTGTGACGACCCACATCTCTAACAAGTATGAATAGATTGTCACGAAATGTTGTGGCTATCTATGACTTAAGCTCACGTTTAGCAGTGGACTTAACCTGCAGTGATAATGATGATGTTTTGACTATTAAAATTAGAAATACACTGGGGACTTACCTATAGAATGTTATTGTTCTATCTTTATGACCTTCGATATTAGTCCTTATGGCCCAATCATAAATCTTAAAATAAAATGGCCTGAAATTAGTCTCAGATAACTTAAGGACTAAACACACCAAAGCATTAACCACTTTGTCTTCAGCTCTATCGATAATATTTACATCAATGTTCTTATCAACAGCATCACTACGTAACTGAAGTGCCGATAGGAAGAATGCTGTCAAGTCTTGCTGGAGTGCCGTAAAATCTGCCGTCGTGACATTCGCGAAACAATCTGCCAGAACCGACATCACTGGACCTACAGCATCATAGTTTTCCTTATCTACAACTAGGTGATATGTTGCATTCGCGACAGGTATTAAAACCCTGGGTGGGATGGAGCTCGCAATTTTCTTCTTTATGTTAGATAATTTCGTTATGATTGCAGAAACTTTACTGCATTCTTGGTCATAGCTTTGCCATTTGGCGAAGAGTATAGAATACTCATACATGATTTTTTGTAAGTAAGGGCTCAAGAAAAGTGGTAAACTTTCAACGATCTTAGAAATAGCAGTCACCGTACTTAGCAATACTAATTCTTGTACGTCGGTCTTTCTTTGCTTCTTCAGCACTTTAATAAGGGCTGGCATAAACTTACGAAGGCTAGATAAAGAATGCGCTTTAAGGTTACCGCATAGTTCAGCTAAACATAGGACAACAGAAGCCATCACATTGCTGCTTATGTTCGGATTGCATGTATAATCAGTTACAACTTCCAAAACTGGTTTAAATGGTTCCGGATTATCTGCTGCTAACATTCTTGTAAGCAATTTTAAAGATAGAAGTGCAGTTTGCTGATTCAATTCAAGTTCTTGAGCTTCAATTTCGCTTAACGAATCGTCTTTTTTGTCAATTGTTTTCACGATATCTAATAACGCTGGCAGCAAAGAAAACAGCAGCTCTTTGTCAACATCCATAAACATTTCTGGACTAAACTGTATTTTTGAATTTAACAATTCCATCGACTTTCTTCGTACTGTTTGCAGAGTACGCCCCAGTAGTCCTCGTACAACAGATACGAACATAGGAGCTGATAGTAAGTTGTTAGTATGATCTAATAAATCGTAACTGTGATGTAACATGACCCGCCAATATTTAGCAGTTTTCTCATCGCTTATTTTCGAAATACTTTGAATAAATGTTAATATATTGATTATAAATGACTTGTAAAGACTTTCCATAGTTTTGATATCTGTTGCTTGACTGTTATGTTGAATGAATCGCGAGGAAGATAAGCAAGTATTCATAAAGGTTATGATAACATATTTGTAATGCCGCAACTGGATCGGAGTATGACTGTTGACACTAAATATTTCACTTGGATCAACAGATGTTTCCATTGAGTTTTCATCTTTCTGTATCGGCAAAGATTTTATGTAAATCATCAGCTTGACAAAGTTTTCTAAACAAATTTCAGGTGAAAATTCTAATAATATGCTTTGCCCAAAATCAAGTCTATTTATTGGAGATTCTTTATCTGCTAATGTTCTCTGTTGATTTTTGTCCTTTTTCTTAATTTCGTTGAAATGAGCAATATGAGTCTCCAGCAAAAGCGCGATGAAAACCCAAAGGAATTGATTAGGCCCTAGTGTCTCTATCAACTTCTTATAAAGTGGAAGCCTCCGATGTTCGGGAACATGTAAAACGACGTCAGCAAATATTCGTAAGACTGGAACTACACGATTTTGCAGTTGCTGGATTTCTTTTTCGGTATAATCTTCGATCTTTTTATCTAATTTTACTAATATGGGTATCAAAGTTTCTATAATCTTAGTGATAATTTGAAAACTATAGGCATCGTCATGCCTTAGAACTGACGATCCCATAAATGTAAATATTTCCATAGTATGATGTAATACTTGTTCTGGTAACATATACGCCGCGTGTGACAGCAAAATCAATGCATGATGTTGAGTTTGAGGATTCTGAGTTCCTCTTATGCACTGAACAACTAATTCTACATCAAATATACTCTTAAGTGACTGAAGCTGTTCTTTATCGGTATCATTAACAAATTTCTTACAATAATACCATAGTGACGATAGAATGAGTTGTTTTGTATACTCAACATAGGATTGCTCTTCGAATCTTAGGCATTTGTTAAGCAGTTGGAATAGAATTGAAACAAAAGAATTGTCTGCAGTCATTTTCTTTTTACTCTGCACATATTCCAACATTATGACACCCAATCTCCAGTCATCAGTTCCTGCTAATTGATAAGACAGCAAAGAGACAGAAACTTTCTTTTTCTTAGGCACACTGGCAGCTGGATCAACAGCATTGAGCATTTTATCTAAAATTGGCTTGAAATGACGAAACTCAAGATGGATCTTCTTCATTAATTTTGACGCAGTGGAAGAAATGTTCGGGTTGCTACTAAAAGCTCCAGCAGATGCGACAAGACATATGAATTCCGCAGTTTTCTCTTCAGGTAACTCCTTAAAAACCGCATCATCAAATTTCTTCATTATCAATACGCAAGGACTCGTTAAAGATTGATTTTCATCTAAAATACACTCACGATATTCTTTTAAGCCAAGTTCAATGGACTTCCAAACCTGTACTTTTGTAAAAGTAGGTACTGTTGCCTCATTTATCAGGCTGTAGACTAACATAAACAAATTAGATTCATATATATCAAATGTAAGTTTCTTATTACTTTCTTTTAATTTTTTCTCAAGAGAACTTAAAGAAGGTATCACGTGAAGAAAACTGTTTGCATTATTTATATATGTCAGTAATTTTAATAATGTACATTTAATATGAGATGGAGTATCAGAAATCAAAACACTTGTTAGTTTCAACAGGCAATTCTTCCTAAACATTTTATTGCCAGGGGAGTGGTGTGTCAAAATAGTTTTTAACACCTGTGGAACTTGTTCTGGATCTAATAGTAACTCTTCTTTGTGAGACATTAATTCTTTCATTAGCTGCACATATATCAAATTTTTGTCTGGTTCATATCTCAATAGTTTGCTCATCAAATCAATAACGCACTGTCGTATAGCTGCAAGTGGATTGTTTAAATCAAAAAGTATTGTAAGCATGAGCACATCATTATCATAAATCCATTTTGCATTTTCTTGAATTGTTATAAAATTATTAAGCAATTTTAAACTTCTCAATTGAAGTTCAGGATTAATGACATCATCAGGGTTATTTGCAAAAAGAATATGCCCACACGCAATATTAGCAACAAATTGAAATTTGTCTTTGACATTATTAAATAATTTTCCAAGGAGCAACTTCAATAACTTAGTATAGTTGTCACCATATGTGGGAAATCCACAACCAGTAAGGAATAATTCATAAAGTTTCCTGACAAGGATTGTTTCTGGCATCTTACAAACATTGCACCATGGCTTAGTTACATCTTTAATATTCATATCTTCAACAATCCTCAAAAAAATGTATTCCATAACCTCAAAAACAATTTTATTTTGTCTTGAAAGTTTTATAAATTCTGGAATAATTTGAGGAGAAAAGCTTGAAGAGTCAGAACTTGATATTATTGTTCTATTCTGGACCGATTTTAGTAAAATATTTAGTGTATTTGTTAAATCTTCAACTGTTGCTCCTTTAAATGAGCAAGATTTTAATAACATGAACAGATAAACTTCAAGGGTGTTCTGTTGATTTATAAGATTTATATCTAGGAATTTATCAAAACTAATAGCTTTATCAACAAATACTACTCTGAATATCAGTTGATTTAAAACCTCAAAATTATCACTAAATGAATTATTAACATCTGCCAGCTTATTAATCAATCCGAATTTTTTACCCCATGGTGAATTTAATATGTGCCATGTTACTTCAGCAGATTTTTTATCATAAGGGAACAAATATGGTATCAAAGACAACACTGTGTCTTGATTAACAGGCATTGTTTCGATAGAGCAGAATTTAGTTACAGCTTTATTTACTACATTATTCCACTTCTTTGATTTCTTTGTGACAATATTAACAAAGGCATTTGTTAATTCATTATCATTCATTACTTCTTCCATACACTTACTGGAAATGCCAAGTGTAGCTTTTACAACTTCAGGATTGTCATCATTTAATCTGTTCACAATAGATTCTTTAACGAATTCTGCATTTTCCAGTTTCAGTGCTTGGAACTCCTTTGCTATGTAATTAACAGCTTCAATACGTAATTCAGGGTTAACATGGTTTAAATTTTCAAACAGATAGGCCCCACTAACTTTATGTGCCACTGCAGGTTTAAAGCCTAATAACTTGGATAACTGTGACCGCCTTTTTGATGAAATATCACTGTCTGAACTCATAATACTTTTGATAACTTTATCAAAAGCCTCAGGATACTTGGTTTCAATATTTTTTAAGAACTTAGAATACCAATTTAAAATGTTAGGAGACAATTCCATATCTTCATCAATTATTTCAACATCACTCTCATTACCATTTGTTACATTTTGAGGTGGTTGAAAGGCATCCAAAATACACCTGAAAAGAATATTGTAATTATTCAACAATTTCACTTTCATTTAGAATTTATTCTAATTTATTATTTTACTTAGAAAAAATCTACAATACTTCCACTACTTTTAAGTATATTAAGGGCCAATTTATAATCATCCGGTAACAGTTGTCCATCAAATAAATTATAACCTGACAGAATATAAAAGTCAAACAATTGAACTATATTAATGCGAAAACTGTAATTTTTAATTTGTTCACATTGCATTTTTTCATATGAATAATTGTTATTTGATGATTGAAAAATTGAGCCTCAATCAAATATATGTATTATAATAAACTAAATTAGGGACAATCATATACCTCCGGAAGATATGATGATTTCTTAAAATATGCAAAATGAAATTTTACTAACATAATATAAATGTACGCATACTCTCACAGACAATCAATAAAAATTGTATTTTGAGGTCCATAGACTCCTCTATGGACCCCAAAACATGAAGATATATTTAAACTTTGGGCTTTCAAATATTAAAGCCAATAACCATAAGGAAGTTAATGAATAAAGAATACAGGGAAAGAGAATTAAATTCAAGTTCAAAGAAATTGTGAAATTTGTTTTCAATTAAAATTTCAATAAACTTTGATATTGTTTCATGGATAAATTTCTAATATGCAAAATATAATTTTCAATCATCATCCAAAAGTCCATTGCTGAGCATAGGCCTCGCCTATAGATTGGCTAATAGGGAGGATATTTGACAGTAGTCAAATAACAGATTCAAACCCTGACTTGATAGTCTGGTTTATTAAAAGTGATGATAGAAAAAAAGCCTAAAAGATCTAATAACATTTAACAATCACTATTTATGGATTTTAAATACTTCAAAACCTAGATAATGTATTTAACCAGCAGTTATACATGTTGATGATGAGGATAAATAAAACTAAGAAGTTTGTGAATCTGATTTAAATTTTAAAGCTTCAATCAACAATACCAACCAGATGTTGGGTCGGCTCAAAAAAAATGTCTCAGTAAATAAGAGCGCACTTGAAACGTGAGCTTTTATTTCGTTTAGTTCACTTGAAACACAGCCAATGTAAACACGTTTCAGAATACCGCAATGTATATTTAAAAGTTGCAAGAATATAGCCTGAAAAAGCAATTTAACGGCCGGAGTATCTTACTTACGGTGAGTACATGTATAGTATGTTATATTTTAGACTCTAAAGTCTAAACTAACAAATAACATCATATTTGAAACAAAATTACCGATTTTAAACCACCCCTACAAATATTTTGCCAAGGTTGACCAATGGCCAAAAAACACACGTAAACATTTGTGAAACAGAACAGTAGATGCATGGAGTAGATTTGTATCATAATACTTTTTAATAATTTGTTATCAAAACTTTAAATTTAAATAATGGTAATTGCTCCCTTTGTCTCTGTTTGTGTAATTTCATTAGATACTTAGCTTAATTATTTTAGCTTTCATAGCAAAATGGATCTCGACTGTCACCAGAGAAAGAAGAGATGACTATTATAAGCCAGCTAAGAATTCAGTTGATTCCGGTTCCGGCTATTGTATCGTAAACACGTACGTCAAAGTCCTCCGCGAATATTTTCGTAAAAGTAGTGCAAAAAGTGGATAATCAAGTAATCTTGACGCAACCCCATCAAAATAAAGTATTGGCACTAAACTTAGTGAAGTGATCACAGTGCGACTATTGTTCATTTTGCGAAAAATCTGCAATTATCATTAAACAACATAACCTAAAATTATGCAGTTATAATCATAGACTTAATAGAGTGTTATCACTATTGCCAACATAACCAATCACCAACTGTCATTGACAGTGAAGGGTTAGTGTTACCAGTGAATAAAAACTCTTGAATACAATTCAGTGTTGCCACTACAACATTAAAATTACCACAAAAATGGAAAAAAATATGGAACTTTTATTATCAAAAATAGATGAGAAGCTCGAACAACAAACTATGCTCATAACAACATCAGTGACAAGAAATGTTATGGAAGCATTGGACGAGAAATTGAAAACTATCATGGAAGAAAATACTCTACTTAAAAATAAAGTCGTAACACTAGAGAAAAAATTAAGTGCCATAGAAAGAGAGAAGCGAGGACACAACTTGGTTTTCTTTGGAGTAGAGGAGATGGGTAAAACAGAAGCTGTACTGGTAGACCACATTAAGGAAGCTATAATAGAATCGGGAATACACCTAGATAGTCATGAGTACAGAATTGGACAACGTACCGACAAAAAAAACCGTCCCGTTGTAGTTTCCATTGCATCTATATGGAAGAAGCATTTGATATTGAAAAACAAAACTAGTTTACCACCAGGTATTATTGTCAAAGAGGATTATCCGAAAGATGTCGACTAGAGAAACGAAAGCAGTTACAGCCACGAGTAGAAGAGGAAAGAAAAAAAGGAAACATGGCCTATCTGAAGTACGACAAACTAATAGTAAAGAAACCTAAAGATAAAGGCTGTGACAAGAGAAAAAGGGAAGACTCAAACTCACCCAACTTGTCAATGCAGAAAAAAGTTAACTCACAGGACAATATTACTTTACAACCACCTAACAAAACAGCAACAAAAGAAATTTTTAAACCCAGCACAGTCAAATATGTTGAACGAAAAAGACCAGCTCCAACAGTTTCATCAGCCGAAGATCCAAAATACTTGTAATTGACATCATTTCACCAAACCAAAGGAAAACAAATACAATGAATTTATACAAACCAAACCTACACAGAAGAACATTGCCAAGAACCGGACAAATTAGAACAGAAGATTTTGACCCACAACAAACAAAATGTCTCCCAACACTGCTGGTCCCCGTGGGAGATCTAGACCAAAGCCCTCCAACAAAATCACGCGCAACAATCAACATCGCAACACTAAATACAAGAACACTAAGAACACAGAAAAGTCTGCTGGAACTAGAAAAGTCACTAGAGGAAATAAACTACAATATCTTAGGAATAAGTGAGATGAGAAGACTGGAAGAGAAAATAGAAGAGTATAAAAACTATATCCTAGACCACAAAGGAGAAACAGCAGAACACAGAGGTGTAGGATTTCTCATTAAACAATACCTAAAACAAAACATACTGGAGCTAATAGGAATTTCAGACAGAATAGCAATACTAAACATGAAACTACCGGGCTACAAGAAAGTATGGACAATCATTCAGGTATACGCGCCTACCGAACAAGCCGCCAAGGAGAACACTGAAGACTTCTATAACAACCTATCTGACATTACAAAGAAATATTACAACAACAACCTTGTAATCATGGGGGATTTCAACCACCAAGTTGGCTACAGGTTTGGAAGTACTGCTGTGGCAAGAGAAGTACCAACGGACACAGACTAATAGAATTCCTCCTGGAAAATAATTTGACACTACTCAATTCAGTCTATAAGACAAAATATAAAAATAAATGGACCTGGATGTCTCCCGATGGGAAATACAAAAACGAAATTGATTTTATTTTAACAAACAGAGTAAGGTATTTTAATGATGCACAAGTTATACAGAATATGAATTTCAACACTAACCACCGATTAGTGCGCGGACGCCTAAAGATGTATCCAACAAAAAAGTCGAGGAAAGCTATAACAAACACTCCGATATTGCTACCAGAACAGTACTCGAAAAATATCGAACCAGCTCACATCATGCCACTGCATGAAATTGCTAACTCTGATTTGAGTGTTCGAGTTAAATATGATTACCTGGACAAGAAACTATCAGAAATATAGAAAATAATTACGAAAAAGGACAGGAACAAATTCAGTGACAATACAATAGAGCTGTTAGAAGAAAGAAAATAACTAATTCTAAATAAAAATAAAAGTAAAGAAAACCTTAACAGAAAATCATACCTTAGCAAACAGATACGGGAAAGTATGAGAAAAGACAGGAAGATAAAAATAATTAAAAAACTAGAAGACACAATTAAAAGAACAGGCGGAACGAAAAAAGCTTTTAAGGAGTTAATAGGATTAGAGTTAAAAGCAACAAATCCATTCATGTAACAAAACGTAAAGAAATTCAGAAATCAGCTACGGAATATTATAAAGCTCTCTACTCGAATATAGATGAAGACCATGAATTAGAAACCAATAAGTCGCCAACAAATAGATATGATGACGTACCGCCCATACTTATAACAGAGGTAAAGAGAGCCATACACTCTCAAAAATTAGAGAGAGCTCCAGGGCCGGACAACATACCAAACAAGCTCATGAGGGGCACGGCAGAGGAACTGGCTCCAATTCTCACCAGGGTATTTAACGACATACTCAAGTCAGGCTTCATTCCAAATCAGTGGGGAGAGTCCCACATAATTCTCCTGCATAAAAAAGGGCCTAGGGAAGTCATTGACAATTATAGACCAATTAGTTTGATCTCAAACGTCTATAAAGTGTTCGCACAAACACAAATATATACATAATATTCAACAAATATTGGAAAAAGTAATGAATACCAAAAACCCGTTTTCATAGCTTTTATAGACTACTCAAAAGCATTTGACAGTTTGAAACATAAATACATTTGGTCAGCTTTGAGATGGCAAGGAGTAGATAATACCTATATTGAGATACTCAGAAACATTTATAGCATGAGCAAAAGCCGCATCAAACTGGAATCGAAAGGAGACCTATTTCCCATTACAAGAAGACCCACTGTCCCCCAAACTGTTTACGGCTGTGCTAGAGGATATCTTCAGAAGACTAGACTGGGATGAATATGGCCTCAATATCAATGGCAGTCTTTTAAATCATTTGAGGTTTGCTGACGATATTATCTTGCTGGAAGAAGACCCAAGTAAACTACAAGCAATGGTACAAACTCTAGCCAATAGAAGCAAAGAAGCAGGTCTCAAAATAAACACAATCAAAACAAAACTGATGACCAACTCTACAAAAGTCAACATAGAATTAGATGGAAAAAGACTTGAATATGTGCAAGAGTTTGTACTTGGGTCAATTAATTGCCCCTAGTGACCAAACATCTAAGGAAATTAACAAAAGGATTGCTAGTGGTTGGAAAAAATACTGGTCTCTGAGAGAAATAATGAAAAGTAAAGAGCTAAGCATCTCTATCAAGAAGAAAACATTTAACACCTGTATTCTCCCCTGCATCACATATGGTTGTGAGACGTGGTCCCTCAAACAAAACCACCGGGACAAACTTGCGAAATGTCAACGAGCAATGGAGAGGAGTATGTTGGAAATAAAACTCAAGGATAGAATTAACAACAAGGAAATAAAAAATAATACCAAGGTTGCTGACATTCTGACCCGAATCGACCATCTGAAATGGGGCTGGACAGGTCACATGATTCATTGCAAGACCAATAAATGGAGCAAGCAGGTAACCCTATGGTACCCAAGAGATGGCGTCAGAAAACAGGGCCGCCCAATCAGAAGATGGGAAGACGATATCCACCGCAGCAGACAGAACCCAATGGAAGCAGCTGGAGGAGGCCTATGGCAAAAGGCACACCGAACTGAGGGACTTACTTTAACTAGTATTACAATAGGAACTTAAACACAAATATTATGTAACCCCAAAGTTCGGAAATAAATGGCGGCTCTAATAATAATAATAAGAATTCAGTTATATGTTTGGATCACTTTGAGAAAAATACTTATATTATAAAGATAATAAAGGTAAATATAGCATAAAGATGTGGAATTTAGTGATATTTTTATGTGTGACACCCAGATATAGAGCACATTTGAAACACAAAAAGCATACTTGCAGTTTATGACTTTTTGTGTACAAAATATAAAAACACTGATAAATTAAATAATCAATATTATACACAAAAACATAAAATAATAAGTATTTTATTTATTTTTTATTTATTATTCTTTATTGCACATATAACAAAGAAATATGAAAAGAGCGGTCTTATTGCTGACAGCAATTTCTTCCAGCCAACCAATGAATGGACAGGATTACACAAAGATGACAAGGGTAGGACAAATTGGTTTGATAAAAAGAATACATATATTTACGAATACAATATACATACACTTAAATAATATATATAGAATATATAGAATTAGTTAATAAAATGCAATCAATCATCAATATACTACAATCAATATACAGCATACTATATTATATTTAATGGCTAGTGTGAAAAGTATGTATACTAACAAACATAATAATAATTTTAAGTAAGCTTACGATCATATTAAAAATTATTTTAGTGATCAATGTGACTCCATACCTCCTAGAGCAAAATTTGAAGAAGAAAACAGAAATGAAACAAAACAAAGTAGCGCACAAGGCAAAAACGGGAAATGGTACTTTATTTGTTATAACTTAATTTCACACTAAATTTTTTTGAACCTATGTCTTTTCATTTCCAAGTGACAGGAGTAATGTATTGCTTTGTACCTTTTTGTGACTAATGATCGTAAGATTTGTGACTTTATTACTAGATGCCATGGCTGTAATTAAGTTGAACTTAAAACTGTTTTAATTTCTTGTCTCAGTTCTTTAGTAAACAAATGTAGCTATTTAAGTATATATTCACGCGGACAGCATTTAGCTATGATTTTGTATGTGACCTAGTTGGTATCGCTGATCGAAGTTTTCAAGTAATTTTTTATCTGTAATGGATAAATTTGATATTTATACAATAAAATAAAGAATATGGTATGGAATACAACATACCAACAACCTTTTTAAGTTCTAATCACCAACTAGCATACTTTCTTGTAAGTTTTACCCATATATGCATCATAGAAATGGCAAGGCAGGTAGATTAGTGAGCACAAAATCTGTGAAGTTATAGTATAAGAGTTGGCATTGGTAAAGATACTTCAGAAATTAGGGTATCATATTTCTAGATGTCAAGATGTACTGACCACATCTTGAAATACATACACCAAGACAAAAATACAGACCAGCATCATGTGCAAGAGGTGTGGTACTGCTACAGAAAGGTATAGTTTGGTGACTGCATTTTGTGAGTACCCTAGCAATAAAATGTTAAGAGGCTGGTGACACTAATAATAGTAAATTGATCACAAAGATATTAATAAAACTTACTTGATGATATCCTCAGAATCTTGATTTTTTAAATCAACCTCATCTATTAACATTTCTGGTAACTTACAGAATATTTTTAACTCTTCATTACCCCTCTGAACAATTGGAAGTGTGCTAGAAAGGAAAGCAAGAACAAATGGCTTTATATTATTCTTTAATCTTCCAGCTATAATCTGTAAATGTTTACAGAGATTATTCATAATATTTCCCGACATATCATTCAGTATTTCCTCAGATATTTTTGTAAGATGCTTCTGAAAACCATAAGTCATTATAATAAGAAGAACTGATTCATAGTTCAGCTCAAAATCTGTAGTTAACAGACAGCCTATTATCTCATCAAGAGTGCTTTGTTTTAATGAGGCATGCATGCAAATAAACCCATACACAGTATATGCAGAAGCACGAAAATTTTGTATGGTTGACTCAAAACCCTTTAATATTGTTGGTAAAAGTGCATTAATCACTGCTTCATTGACAGTTTTTATTGTTTCAATAACACCAAGCCCTGTCATAGCAAATAATGCAAAAACTGTATTCAACTGCATTGCTCTCTCCCCATATACTTTCACATACTTTAATACCATTTTAGCAATGAATTGAAGTGTCGCTGTATTTGATACACATTGATTGTGCAAGACCTGCTTTGTTAATGTTATCCCCTGTTTCTGAATAGGTCTCAGCCAATTCCATCTATTTGATTTTCCTTTTATGGTAAGTAATTGGAGGAATCTTGTGAAAATTTTTGTTTCATGATATGGTAGAATAAGCATCATGATAGCATCTTGGTTATATTCATGAATATGATATCGGTTTACTAGCCACTCAAGAGCCTTGTGGGAAGGCTGGAGCAGAAAATATGGTGACAATTGCAAAAGAAACTTTTCTATAGTCTGATCCAAATTTTGATTAACTTCTTTTGTTTGTACAGCTCTTTCAAAATCTTTTGAGCCAATACTAAACAATGTATCTTCATACACGTGAAAGCCTTCATATAAAGCTATTAATTCTCTGAGGCCACTGACGCCTATTTCATAAAAAGTTTCGCGGTCTTTAAGAGCTGCCTCTTTCGGATCAAATAGTAAAGATGCTCTCTTTTTCTCATCCTTGTAAATAGAAGATTGAGGTGCTGAAAGTTTTTGTAGCTGCTCCGCCAATGAAGTGGACGGCATTTCTAATTATATTTATGTACTTGTATTTGTCTGTAAACATAAAATATTGGTTGCAGATATGCAAAATGCGTTATCGATAATTTCACACACCTGCATTTAATGAAAATTCATTTAAGTATTTTCAAACTTTAGTTCAATAACAGTTATGGCATAAAAAATACAGAGATAAACACTTAGCAAGAATAATAAACTTACATTTAACTGCTTATTTCTCAAATATATATCTAATAATAAATAATAAATGTGCTTTGTGTATACAAAACCACGCTCCTTACATATTTACTATACTCTTTGACCACATAGTAGGCATGTCGATCTAAAATCGATTAATCGAAAAATCGATTCTTTGGAGCAAAATAATCGATTTTTTAGATCGATTCGGAGCACCGCATCGATTCACTGAATCGATCCAAAAACCTCTCGAATCGGACCGATTCATCTGATTCTAGAACCAGCGATAAAATTCCCAAACTGGCTTTGGTAAGATTCCGCAGTTTTTTAATTTTTTGCTGTTGGGGAACGCAAAAACAACCGATCTTAATTGGTTGATAATTTGAACGGAATATACAACACGTAACATAATTAACGCACTTTGAGAAAGTATTTTGTTCAGAATTGTTTACTGAATCGATTCCTATCATTTTTAATATAGGTAGTTTTTTTATCCCAAAAATAATTAAAACTACGTAAATTACAGTCACACTAAATCTGTACAGTCAAAACAAACTGAAATGGACCGTAATTTAAGGCAATAAGACTTATAAGAGTGTAGTTTTATTTGTATTATTACTAATTCTGTCATTCAATAAAAATAAAGAAAAATGAACTTTATTTCAAGCACGTTAAATTCTTTGCGTTCGTGGATTTGTATTCTGACCACAACATTCTTCCGGAATTAGTTTAACTAATTTGAAAATAATCAGTGCATAAAAATGTTTAACTAAAAATTCAGTGTATGTATTATGTTTATAACATAATATCCTAATTCGGGTGTCTGAGGGTGTGCGTTAATTACGATACATATTGTATATTTGAATAAAATAAATATTTATGAACGCATCCAACAAAATCGAAAAGTTGTCATTTCATTTTCATTTCTAAATTTCTAATTCTATTCTTACCTGTGGAATGTTAGTCTAACTTAATCTGTGCTTTGAACAAAACTACATATACATACTACAATTTAATATTATAGCTGTGAACCTGTTTGAACTGTGAACTTGCGAATTTACTTTATTATCAAAAACATACATACTGTGAGCTGTAAGTACAGACGGAGTACTTTCTATATATCTAGACGCTCTAAATAAATATTATATGTTGAAGTTTATAGAAATTTATAGTAAGGAAATAACCATTATTGTATTCGTGTAGCATTCATTTCAATTTGATAAATAGTGAGTTAATAGATTGAAACAGATTAATCGAGAAATGTACGTTGCAATTTGCCCTTTTCTTAAAGTATTATTGTTGTTTTTAGCCTGAAATGTCAAATAAAAGTGATACATGGAATCACTTTGTAAAAAAAAGGGATCGAGTGGCGAACAACCCCTGAAACAAGCGTTTCAAGCTTACTAGGAGAGGTTAAAAGGAATATTAGTAATTTTAATTAATAAGATTACTAATATTTTAATTTCAAAAAATATTGAAGTTCAATTAAAGAAAACATCGCAAATTCTTAAAATTTCATGTTTGAAAGTGTCGCGATTAATCGAAAATCGATCTTTTAATCCTCGATTTAATCGATAATCGATTCTAGTATCTTCGATTCGAATCGATTCAGAGATCGATTTTTTTAAGAGTGAATCGACATGCCTACCACATAGTTTGACCACGTGCGAAATTTTACTTTACACATTGACGTTTGATTTTTTTATTAAAACTGGCTTTACTGCTCTGGGTTCCAGCCTTTCTGAGCCTATCATTTCTTTTGGAATTGCATTTTTATATTCTTTTTCTTCACAAAATGCCGATGCATCACATTCCGAAGCTCTTGGGAGATTTTGACGACAGCTCAACCCAGTGGGCAGTTAATGATGGCAGTCATTCAAGTTCATGAGGCGCCCAAGCGATCAAAATAACTTGAGGTTTATATCGATATCAAAGCACTTGTTTCGTCGTTTTCTCTAATAGTTCACACGCGCGGACACTTAATTCACAAAATCGCATCACTTTTACTATGTAAGGAGTGTAGAGCACATAGTACCATTGTATAAACTGAAAGTGTAGAGTATGTAGTGTAAAAGTAAGGAGTACAGACTGTGTATTAAAAAGTTTCCATAAAAAACAGTTAAATAAGGGTGGCGCCACTATAGCTACGGGATAAATTTTAAAGAATGTGCCGAAAAATATTAGTAGGATAGACGACTTTTTCGAGGTTATATTTACTAAATAAAATTATTTCAGATTTTAGAGCTATTGAGCAGTTTAGCAGCACACTTCAAACCGTCGAACACTGCTTCATTTCATCCCAATAGGTACTCCAGCGCTGTTGTGGAGAGTTTTTGAACTGTTATTTACTGATTACAGATGGCCACTTTTTCAACTATACTCTACGATAGGAGTTGGTACTCCTTACTTCCACACTCCATAGTGTAGAGGTAAGAAGTACAGACTCTATATAAAAAGTGTCCGTAGAAAAGCGATAAATGAGAGTGGCGCCACTGTAGCTACAGTCTAAATTTTAACCGTTAAAAGTCCGGCGTCTCCATATGGAGACGTCAATGTCTCCTTGTTAGACCGCGCCAAAGAGTATACTAATACTTAGAGGGACGCCTTAGAACCAAAGAGTATATGATCACTAAGTTTACTTGAAAACATAGATAAGATTATAAATAACATTTAAAAATAATTATATTATTATATAGTTCACATATAAAAAACATGGTAATATTAAGTTGCTAATAGACACGCTCTACTTAAAAAATGATATGCGTGTTATGATATTCAGTGGAATCTCTATAACTCGAACCTCGTTAAGTTGAAATCCTCAGTAAGTCGAAAAAAATTGCCATTCCCTTCCGCTGAACCCCTAAATACGCGGTATCTCGAATTATTAGACTTTGTAACTGGAAGAAAATGTTATTTCCCTACGAAATATTGATAATAGATATTTATACTCTATAACTCGAATTTCAAAAATGAGACTCCATAAGTCGTAGTTAGTAAACAATAATGACGTCTTACTTGGAATTCCCCCGAAATAATAGCAATAAAATCCGGGTTCTTAATCTTGTTCTTCTTCTTTTAAATTATGGCTGGATTCTTAATCATAAAGTATGCGTGTGTCTAAAGTTGAATGTTAGAAAAAAGTTTCAAACAAATTTTGGAAATACGTTTTATGATTTTATTGGGGTAATTTTGGAAACAGATGCGAAATTTTATTTTCTACAATAATGGTTTATATAACTTTGACTTAAAGTACATAGTTTCCGAGATATCGGCTGAAAACGTTTTTTCAAGATGGCGCTTGAAGCACCACCTGTTCATTAAATGGACCATAAATCGTAAGCGGTAAGTTTTACAAAAAAGTTTGCTGGAAACAAAAGATGCGAAATTTTATTTTCTACAATAATTGTTTTGTATAACTTTTGCCTTAAAGTGCATTGTTTCCGAGATATCGGCTGAAAACGTTTTTTCAAGATGGCGCTTGAAACGCCACCTGTGCATTAAATGGACTATAAATCGTAAACGGTAAGTTTTACAAAAAAGTTTGCTGGAAACAAAAGATGCGAAATTTTATTTTCTACAATAATTTTTTGTATAACTTTTGCCTTAAAGTGCATTGTTTCCGAGACATCGGCTGAAAACATTTTTTCAAGATTGCGCTTGAAGCACCACCTCGATCTGTCGGCATTTTGTGATTTTATGCTTAATAAGTGATCCTAAACCTCATAAAAAAAATAAAATTTAATCGGAAATTTCGTGTAAAATTAAATTCTATTTTTACTGTACTATTTCATTAAACATTTTATTTGTCAACAACGTCTTACAATCATTTCTCTAGCGCTCAATGTGACCTTTACACAAATAATTCGATATTTTAATTGTTGATAATATTAAATTTAATTTTGGATAAGAACATGGTAATGACTCTAAGTTATATTTACCTTCATTTAAAAAAATTGTCTTTGGCCAAACCTACTATACTCTTTGGGTTGACCATAGGTCAGACTAATAGGTCCATAGACTGACGGATGTCACGAGTGGTTAAGGAACTTTTAATAATTTTTTTATTGCACAGACTTTCACCATAATTCTTTTTACAATTATTATTTTATTGCTTTTAATAATTTCTTTTAAAAATCACTCTCAACGTATTTTACGCCGATTTAACATACCCCGTAGCTACTCGAGCGCTGTAGTGAAGAGTTTTTGAACTGTTATTTACTGCTTACAGATGTACACTTTTTCAACTATTCTCCTGTGGGAGTTTGGTACTCCTTACTTCTACACTACATAGATTGTAGTCCTCGTTAATAGGGGACATGGAGGTTTGAGAAGAGATCGCTACGTACTAAAGCATAGCCTGCCTGTCCTTGAAAATTTGTAGAATTTATAGTAGCGCTGCCGTCGAGTAGTGACTGTGAAGTTAGCTGTTTATGAGTACAAGTAGATGAAGTTAGATGAATAATATACAAATTTTCTTCGCGGTATTGATGAGAAAATTTTGATGTCCCGTAATTTTTTAATTTTTTACAAAAAGAAACATTAAAAAATGGAGAAATATTTTATTGTGCGTGGATGTGCAAGTGGTTTAGCATCTGATCGGAAAAATAGACTGAAAATGACTTTTATTGACCGAACTTAGCGATCGCAGCGTCTCACTTATGGTGTCCATATTTCTGGGACACTAATTTCTGCGGCGATCGTTCTCCTGTTATCTAACCTCTATAGCTATGTTCTAAAGCATAGCCCGCCTATCTCTGAACTGCCATCGATAAGTAGTATCTGCGAAGTTAGCTGTTTATGAGTACAAGTAGAGGAAGTTAATTGAATAATGTACAAATTTTCTTCGTGGCATTGGTGAGAAAAGAATCGTGCTCCGTAATTTTTTAATTTTTGACAAAAAGTGACATAAAAATGGTGAAATATTGTATTTGCGTTGATGTACTAGTGGTTTAGCATCCGATCGGAAAAATAGTCTCAAAATGACTTTTATTGAGACAACTTAGCGATCGCAGCGCCTCACTTATTTGGTCCATATTTCTGGGACAACATTTTCTACAGCGATCGTTCTCCTTCTCTCTAACCTCCATGATAAGGGATGTTAGATGATCATTGATGTTAAAAATTAACACTTTCAGCCGAAACCGTTATAAAGGTGGCCGTTCGTGGTACGCCGGTGATTTTTGCCGATATTCTATGACTCATAAAATAAAAACTATTTGTGATATGTCTATTATTCTTTTTTATATGTACTACTGTTGTTTATATTTTGAGGGATGAAATAAAAAAACATTAATAAAAATTTAAATATTTATAAAAAAATTAACAAAAGAGGTCTACAAGCGAAAAAAAACTCCAACATAAACATTCTTACATACTTGAGCTAACTAAATAACGTAAATTTTGTGTGTGTGTGTGTGTGTGTGTGTGTGTGTGTGTGTGTGTGTGTGTGTGTGTGTGTGTGTGTGTGGGTGGGTGTAATGAATGGTCTCTTTGCGCCCCTTTATTCCGGTATCTTTTTTTGAAATGTGGGCACACACTTTGCAAACTCGTGTGACTTTCGCTTTTTTTCCGAGCTTGGAATCCTCTCAATGAAGTTCCTGCCGACGAGCCTCGTGCTAGTCCCGACAGCAAGTGGACCATAGGAGGGTCCTGCTTCAGCATCTGATGCAGTTTCCACCAGTTGTTCCCCACAGTCCATCAGAAACTGCGAGAATCGCAGGCAGCGTCGTTGTTCTCTGGATTTATTGTATCAAATGTAAGCGTTTACCAGAGAACGCGCTACTAAATTGAAAAACATTTTTTCCACCATTTCATACTTTTTTCTATTCAACGAATAATAGGATACATATTGGTCATTGAGATCTACGCCAATTTTGTAGTGGTTATAGTCGAGGATGCAGTCTGGTTTCACCTTTTTGGTTACGCCCACACCTTTGGCTTTTGCATCCACCTCTGTCCAGCTAGATCCGTGTTTCGTCGTGAGCATAAGTACATCACGCTTATCTTTCCATTTACAGGCAGTTAGATTGCCGCGGTGACAAAAAGCCATTTCATCTTTTTCCAAAGGTTGTTGTCGCCAAACCTGTGGCAGACCACGACGATTCGCCATCACTGTGCCGACAGTGCGAGTTTCCTTCAGCCAAAGCAAGTCTGCAAGTGTCAGACTCGTAAAAAAACGATCCATATAAATGGTGTGCCATTTACCAAAATATGGTTAACTCAATTCAGTGATAATAGTCTCGACAGATTTCGAGTTGCCAACCTAGGGAACCATGCGTAGTATGTAGCCCTTTTTCGCGTCACAGAGCATGTAGACTTTTATACGGTATTTATCGGGCTTATCTTTATTGTAAACTCTGAAGTGCACTCGACCCCTAAATCCATAAGTGGATAAAAACTGTTCTCACACAAAAAACACAGTTCATCGAAATACGAACGGAGTTTGAAAAAAGCATCGTATTCTGGATCATTACGTGGTTTATAATTTGAGTTGTCGTTCAAATAAAGACAGCTGTAAATAGCTCTGAATCGGTTCCTATTCATGTGCTTTCTGGCGAATGAAGTTTTTGCGAATTAAGTTATTATTTCACGAGTTGACCACTAAGAATCGAAACTTTCTTTTTGAACGAGTGTCATATGAATCACTATGTAAAAAAATGTTTTTAGTTCCTGTTTCGTGACTGGTTTCCATTGATAAAGCATAGTTCCAGGTTTCAGGATACATTGTCGCGTTTGTTTAGCCTTCATATGAGCTGCATAACGATTTGTTTCAGTCTTAAGCAATTTCCAAAAAAAATAGATTTGAGAAAACACAGTGAAGAATTTTCATCAATCGGGGCGAATATGCGAGATATTTCTTGAAATATTGGATTTTCAGGCGGCTGCTGCAACGCTTGGTATGACCATCCATTAGCTTCATCCATTTCCCTGATAGAAGTTGATGCATGTCTGCCGCCGCTGTAGCGGATAGTCGAACGCACCCCTGACCGAACGCTCCGCCACGCGATCTCGTTCTGCCTCGAAGTGTAGGTCTCGAGCGACCCTATTTTATCGACACTGTTCTGGTTCAGATACGTTTTCTGACATGTCAGCATCATCATTTTCTTGATTTTGGACCGATACCACCTCTTGTAAGTCTTGAATTACCTCTGGAGAGAGAAAACACCAATAAAAATCTAGACTTCGCAAAAAGGGTACATTCGAATAAAAATACAATAATTTAACTTCAATTTGAATTTCCGGGTCTTCCTCAATGTCTGAGTCAACATCATTTACCAAAACATTAAAATTGAAATAATACTAGTTTTTACGGAATTTATCGCGTATATTTAACTTTTTAATTACCCGGCGTTTCGAACGCTTTACAGCACTCATGGTCACGGGCAGGACTGAGATGTTCAACGTCCATATGTCATAGTTAACCGCGGTTACCATAGATTAAAATTTAACTTTTGTTCCGATCTATGCAGTATGAACTTATGGTATCTTGAAGTCTTGCAGTTGTATGCATGGGTTGGGATTTAATTTTATTTATTATAGGATCCCAAGCAGATGGTAGCACCCAGCCATCTTCTCTATTGAAATTAGGATGTTTTTTGATTTCAATAGCCTCGCGAATCATCCTTGGAAGGAATCGGTGTTCTTTAGCGAGGATCTGCGGTCTATCAAATCTGATGTAGTGACGGGGGCGATCCTGTACGTGTTCACAGACTGCAGACTTCCCGGAGCGTCGATTCTTCACATCAGCTATATGTTCTTTAACGCGGGTTTTTATTGATCTTTTAGTTTGTCCTATGTAGGAGAGACCACATTCACAATCAAGCTTGTACACTCCTGCATCTTGCAGAGGGACATTACACTTGACCGATGGTAAAAACTGACCAATTTTCTTCAGCGGCTTGAAGTATGTTTTGATGGAAGCGCGCTTCAAGATGTATCCAATCTTGTCAGTGACTCCTCTAACATATGGCAGTACAGCAGGTACACGCTCGACTGTGGCCGGCTTCACTCGTTCACTGTGACGTAGGCGCGGGACTCGAAGCTTGTTGTCATGCAAAACTTGCTAAGTTGCTTAGTTCATTTATTTCTGTAACTCTGTTTTGTACAAAAGTTTTAAGTAGATGAGGAGACGTTCGAATCCAACCCATAACAATAGTTGAGGCTGTTCAAAAGAAAACACTCGTAAATTTTAATCTAAGCGACTCAACAATTTTTTTATATAATTTTGCCCCTATTAATGCTCCGGAAAGTTCGAGACGGGGTAAACTAATCGTTTTCAAAGGCGCGACTTTACTTTTGGCACATAATAAGTGCACACATATGGATGACTTATCATCATATGTGCGTATGTAAGCACAAGCACTGTACGCTATTTGGGATGCGTCGGTAAAAATGTGGAGTTCCGTATATTGATTGTTATCACTTGTTACTCGTCGTGGTATATTCAAATAGTTCAATAGTTTTAATGAGTTAATAAATTTATTCCACGTTAAGATTATATCCGAAGGCACAGGAGTATCCCAATCGATTTTACTTAGCCACAATTTTTGTAATAGTATTTTGCATATAATAATTGTTGGAGATAACAGGCCTAACGGACCGTATACTTGAGAAGCTATGGATAACATTTTCCTTTTAGTCAAAATAAGTTCACTTAAATCATTATTAAATTTGGTGTAAAAAAAGATTTTATCGCTATTATTTTGCCAGCCTAAGCCTAGCGTTTTAGTTTGTGTATATTTATCAATAAAATGTTCTTCCGTATTATCATTATCTCTTACACCAAAATTAAAGGTCCATTTACGCAACGGAAAACAACCAGACTGTAATACCTTTGAAATTTTGTTACAAGTTTGTAATAAACTTTGACAATTGTCGTCCCCTGTTATTAAATCATCGACAAAAAAATCTTGCATGATAACGCGCGTTATGTCGTCATCATTGCATTCTATTGCTAGTTGTCGAATGCAGCGCATACTAAGGAACGGCGCTGAGTCGGTGCCGTACGTCACCGTGTTGAGTTGGTATGTAGCTAAGGGTTCCGTAAGATTTTCTCGCCAGAGTATAAGTTGCAAAGACCTTTGGTCTGCTTGAACAAGTACTTGACGATACATCTTTTCTACATCTGCACATGCTACGTATTTATATTGTCTAAATCGCAACAAGATAGAAAATATGTCATTTTGTAATGCTGGACCAGGAACCTGAATATAATTCAACGATTTTTTTGAGCTGGTCACAGCACTTCCATCGAATACTACGCGTAATTTTGTTGTAGAACTGCTATCCTTAAAAACTCCGTGATGAGGAAGATAAAAATTAGGAGAACTACTCGAATAAATTCTAGTCATATGACCCATATTTATATATTCACGCATGACATCATTATACATTCGTTTATAATCAGGTATACGTTCGAGTTTACGTTCTAGTGATAGAAATCGTTTCTTCGCTGACGTATAAGAATCCCCGAGCGTATCAGCTGATTCTCTTAGCGGTATTCGAACCGAAAACCTACCATTATTTTCACGTTTAGTAGTTTTTGTAAATAACTCCTCGCACACACGTTCGTCATTACTTAGAATGTTGCGAGAAACTGAGGGTATATCATCTAACTCCCAAAATTTTTTGAGCTGTGTATCAATGCTCTGACTAAAATTACACTGAACCTGATTAATGCGCAAGTTCTTGGTGTAAATGGGACCAGATATCAATCACCCGAATTTAGAACCTTGTAAATATGGCCCGCATGGTAAACGAATTTTATTATTATCTAAAAGATCCCAAAAAATATTGGCCCCTAATAATAAATCTATATCTGAGGGTACATTAAAATTAGGATCCGCAAGTTGAATGTTATTGGGAATAAAAAGTTTAATATCGAATTTAATGTTCATCGAGGGTAAACTAGACGTAATACACGGCAAGACGAAACAATTTAAATTTACTTTATAGTCGTTTATTTTTGAACGGATAGATACATCGCATGAATGTCTCGATTGTGAAATGAATTTTCCAACACCCGAGATTTGAACAGTGGACTGTATTAGAGGCGCATTTAACCGTTTACACAACTTATCAGAAACAAAACAATGCTGGCTTCCATTATCGAGAAGAGCACGTATTGTGTGAAAACAATGATTACTATCTACTATTTCGACTAAAGCGGTGGACAGCAAAACCGGTTGTAGTAAACTTTTTTGTTGCACGGTTGTCTCAGCTGATAATGAGTGCAACGCAGCTGTAGACACTGTTGTGTGTGTGTCGACTGGAGTCGGCTCGTCTATCACACGCGCATCTACATTAAAATGTAACAAAGTATTATGTTTGCGTTGACACTGTTTGCAAGGGCCGAATAAGCAGTCGTTTACTGAATGCCACGCACGCAAGCAATTACGACACAAATTTTTGTCTTGTACGAATTTAAGCCTATCTTTAACTAATAAATTTAAAAAATTAACGCAAGTGTGTAGTGCATGATTCTGGCTACATAATAAGCATTTAGGAAACTTCTTTTTAGTGTTCCATTTAGGTTTGCTATTGCCATTATTAGTTGAAACGTAACTATGAATATTACCTGATACCGACTCGTTTAGCTTATTATTGTTAGGAAGTGATTTATTTTGCGATTTGTGTGCCTGAACAGTGCTTATCATATCCAACATGTTTGCTTTATTGCGTAGAAATGAAAATAAATCTTCTAAACATATTTTCTCGGAAGAATCACCTTTAAATCGACTACCTATATCAACTCTCCGCGTCTCCCATTCACGGTCCGTATTAGTATCCAGTTTCGAAATTATTAAATGGATTATCAAAGTATCCCAATACTCGGTGGGCTCGTTAAATGTTTTTAGAGCGCGTAAATTTCTAGAAACTGTGTCTATTAATTTACGAATTTGTAATGGTGATTCCTGTTTAATGCTCGGAATATTAAATAATGATTTGACGTGATTATTAATTAACAATCGAATGTTATTATAACGATTTTCAAGTAGCTCCCATGCTTGGATATAATTAAGCGCTGTAAATTCTATAGAACTTATCAATTGTAAGGCAGTACCAGTCAATGATGATTTCAGATAATGAAATTTTTGAATTTCATCCAAGTCAGAACGTTTATGTATCATTGTAATGTATGAGTTTTTGAATTCTAACTAGTTATCGTAAGAGCCGTCAAGTATAGGCAGTTTAATTTGAGGTAATTTAACGTTAGATTGCAATGAAGCGCACTGTGTCACTTGAGATCCATCATCCATTCCATCACTCAGACAATTGGCAACGGCCATTGTACTAAAATACAATGATTCTAATGATTCTACATATTCTAAATTGATACAAATTTCACTATCTGAAGAATTAAGTTCTATTTCGCTTTCTATACAATTATGAAAAACTTCACTAGCCGAATGCTTCCTTAACTTTAATTCTGCAATTTGAATTTTGTTGAGGCTAACACCTTCTAAACTTGTATTTTTTAAACTGCGTTAGTTTGCCCTTCAAACGACCTCTTTTTCTCTTGAGATCTGAAAGATATTCGTCTACTGATTTCTTTTTCGAAGGCGAAAGAGATGGGACAATTAATTTTACACTAGAACTTTCACTTATTTTGGCGGTCTATTAAGAAATAATGTGGTAAAAGTAGGTACTCACGTGTAAGTATTTACGGCTGTAGCGTTGCAACCAGACAGAAATCTCGAGCACTGTAGATGTGAAAAGAACACGGTTTAGCACAATTTGAAAAGGATTAGGAGTAAAAGAGAATAAAAACCTGACCGTTTCGCTGCTACTACGCTTAGTTGTGCGACGCTGGCTCAGTTCTTGAAATCCGGCGATGATGGTCCAAAATATGGTGCGAGTTTCGGGTTTCCGGTTCAAATGAATCGTTTATTTTGTCTTTAAATAAAAATATTTATTTAAAATTACAATTTGAAATAATATAATATGTGGTTGACAAAATTTGTGTTGCTTGCTAGACGTTTAGAATATTAATGAACGCTTCTCCTGAGGCTTCTTTCAAGAGCTTCCTACTCGCGTTTTATACGATACAACATCAGAGGGCGTTCGCTCTCGTAGGTGGCGTTAGTAGTCGTAACATATTATAACAGTTTAAAATGCAACATTGTACACGTGATTAGTTCAGTTCAGTTGTCGGCTGTATTAGCGTTTTGTTGTATATTGTTACAAGGATTATAAATATGATTATGATGGATGTGATAATATCAAACAGACCATTGCTAAAAATATTTTTAAGTTGTATTAGCATCCTTTGAGTGCTCCATGTTTTAAAAGAGAATCATTTCAAACATGTATATTGAATTCAATGAACTTCCCTTCCAACTTTTTATAGGCATAGGACTGTCTGAATGTATGTTAAGCTGTATAATTATATACTAATATTTTCAAACATTTTAAGTAAAAAATAACTTATTCAGGCGTAGTTAGAAGTTCATTGATGTTATGTACCTATATTTTGTTCGAGATTTTAACCGGCGTGACATTATTACGCGCTTTTATATATAACATGCAAAATCCTATCTATATTACACTAAATATTTACAATTACTTTAGGTATAAAACTTTAGGAAAAACAACAATAAATTCGTCACGTAATATGAAGCACCTGCTACCAAAACTTTACGTATATTATAACAGATAACAGTGTCATTGTCATCTCAGCTAGACAGCTAACTGAACAATAATATATTATAACAGCCAAAAAATTAAACAACAGGCAAAACAACAGTTAAATATAAACGAAATACAAGCAAATAGATTTATCTTTATACTTTAGTGTTTGTAAAATAAACTCTAAAAGTGTTGCCTTAGAGTTTAAATTAATGTGAACTATACACGATCCTTGTGCTGCTTCTCGGCCCACGACGGTTAGACCGTAAACTAAACACAAATGATAGTTGTTACTGTTACTTTTGTTAGATGGGGCTTTCCAACGATAATGAATACATTATAACGGTCAATGGTTGATTATTATAATGTTCTGTAAGATTATAAATATATAATGAAATATATTATCTGTTGTATGTTATAGCGCCCAACTTTAGCCAAAATGATGCGCTACTGTTGAATATATAGATAACTATCAACTACTCCATTTATTTCATTCTCTCTCTTTACTGTTTGAGTCGCATATCCTGTGAACCTGTGATATCCTTGAAAGTCAATAAGTTTTAGTTCGATAAAATGACTTTATTACCTAAAGCATGCTGTTGATGGCGCTATTACAAATCTCCAATAGAATATGTCCGGTTCCCAATGGATCTCACAGACTCAACAGAGTACTGGAGCCCGAAGTGATCCATTTGAATGATCGATCTGAATGTACCAGGACGCGTGACGAAATGTACCGTCAAATGCCCTAACTTTTCACGAATGTTGATATTATTTAGTTTTGTCGTAAAATAAATTTTGAATTTGTACTTTTTAGCAGATAGAAATTAAAACAAGAGTAAAAACAAGACTTAGGTATAATATATAACATTTATTTTAGACATTACGCTTAATATTAATAACTTTTTGGAGGTATTTCAAGAAAAAGGCAAAGTTATGTCTAATATTCCTAACATTGCCAGAGGCGTTTACTCCAAAATAAATATGTACATTTAATCGTGGGACAATCTAAAATGTAACTTAATTATTTAACAATACAAATCAATTTCGAATAACACCTTTTGGAGTATTTTAGTAGATAAAATTTTATAAGGCAATGTTAGGACACAATTTCTTCCAATATTCATACATTGACAAAGAAAGTGTAGGGTTGTCTCATAAGAAAAATAAGTAGGTAACAAAATATTAAAATTATATTTAAAACACATGTTATAACACTTAATCAGTAATTCTCATTGCAAGCAGTTTTTATTAAAATTACAATCAGTCTTTCGAAATTAACCCTTTTTCTTAATAAACATAATCTATAAACGCACAATATGACGTAGTAAAGTTTTACTTTATTTATCCTAAAAAAAATACAACAATATCACAATGAAGTCAAAAACTAATTATCAGGTAATGAATTTCAATAAATGTTTGACAAAGGAACACCTAAATTATCTAAATCAAACTTTAATGTCCCTCTACGTCCAACTTGTGGATTTGGCAACGTTTTTTCTACATCAAGTAAAGTTATTTCTGAGACATCATCTACTAGTGGCCAGTAAAATGTACCTTTTGAATTTTTTCTTAAGTATTTTATAGTATATACGCGCTCCAAATCGTTGTACTTGATTACTAGACCAATATAATATTTAGCCAACTTTGATGTTGAAAATTTAACAAGAACATATTTATCAATTCCTATTTCATACATATCATTTTCTTTAGCATTATTTTGTTCCAATTCTTCATACATTTCGTCTATGTACGTTTCCGTGTCACTGAAAGATGGAAGAAAATGTTCATCACAAGACGAATCATGCACAGTATACATTCCTGAGCTTTCTGAACTCGAACCTTGATTGCTCCTACTTTTTGGAAACACCTTTTCCTGCTTAGTATAGTCATCTGAAATACTATCATCAAATGAGATTCTATCTGGGGATTTTATAATTACATTGGAGAGAATTCGGCTTTTCGTCATAGTTTCATTTGATGTAGTTGCACCAAAGTTAGAAATATTTTTGAATAAAGTCCGGTCATTTGATAAACATAAATTTTTATCAACATTCACAATAACGCCTGGTTGAACGTTGTAAATACTTTTGGTATTTTTCTGGTCAGATAATTCCATATCTCCATGTTTTTGATGTATTTCAGCATTTACTATCAAATTAGTCATAAGTTGGTTATTGTCAGCATCGGATGACGAATCTCGTCTAACGTGTAATGAGACATTGTCAAAAGTATTACCCACACTTTGATTATATATAATCAAAGAATCTGCAATAGTTGAATGTGTTTCTTTCACGTCTTCCTGTAATTGGATTTCTTTGGGGATGATATTCTTCTTAGGATTGAGTCTTTTTGCGTTACTAAGAGTTGTATCTGGTGCTTTTCGTTTTCGAGTTTTTTCATTTACGAGATCGGTAACAGTTACTGATTTTCCAGGCTCTATAAATATTTTTTTATTTGTATTTCTTATTTGCCGGTTCGCCGGGTTTCTTAAACCTTTCAAATAATTGACAAAAGTCTCATCGTAAGTAATGTTTGCTTGTGGCCTACGATAATCTGGCAATTTCTTTAATATAGCTTCTGGATTAATGGGGTGTATCCCAGCAGCACGAAATCCGCTAATTATGTTTTTTTTCTGTGTAATTTTTGTTGCATCTAGTAACATTTTTAATAATTCGGGGAATATTTGTTTGTTTAATGTGTTAGAACTTGGGTGTCGAACTTTGTAGTCCGTTAAAATTCGCCTCCATTCTCTCTTCAATGGGCCGAAAAAGGCCACATCGAGAGGTTGAGTGTAGTGAGTGGAGTTAGGTGGCAAAAAGATAAATCTGATATTATGTTCTTCACACTTAGTTATTATATTTACATTCATATGTGACGATAAATTGTCTCCAATTAAAACCTTAGGATCAGTGGTTTTCACAGCCCATGGGATAATTATGGTATTAAACCAGTCTTCAAAAGTATACGAATCGAACCAACCAGATTTGGTTTTGTTGTATCTGGTTCCTTCAGGCCCGTTTGCACACCAATTTGTCCACAAATTGTCTGCTTTGTATACGACATATGGTGGGAAAATTTCTCCACTTGCCGTAGCTGAGAACATAACAGATATCGCCGTCTTGGTATTGTTTAGTGTTTTGTTTGGGTATTTAGTACCTGCTTTAAATATGCATTTTTGAGATCCTGGGTTATCGGAAAAGTTGGTCTCATCATAGTTCACTATATGATCTGGTTTGACATTATGCAATGAAATCTTCAAATTTTCAAAATATGTATTGTAGTCCTTTACACTCTTACTGGCTCGGGATTCTTTAATATTATTTGTAGAACGCACCGTCAGGACATTTTTGTGGCGTTTCAAGAAGTTTCTTACCCACTTCTGACCCGGCATTTTATAGTTAAAAATATTACTGAGTCCATTTTTGATTAAGTAATCATGTACGATTGATCTTAATTCAAAGCTAGTAATAGGATACCCATATTCTCCACAAAGAATTAAACAACTGACTATTTTCTGTTCATCAGCTGGTGGCAGTTTGGTGGGACATCCGACTTTTTTCGTGTGTTTTTGTTTTACTTTATTTAAAATCGTGCGGCGAGGGATACCAAATTGTTTCTCAGCGTCGTATGAAGTAATATTTTTATTTTCGACGAGACCTACAGCAATGTTTAGTAAGCTCTCATCGTAATCTTTATATTTTCTTCGCGGCTTGTTCATTTTGATTGTCCTTCAAATAAACAGAAAACTGAGTAAGTATAATATATATATATATATATATATATATATATATATATATTTCTTTTAACAAACTTTTTTTTGTATAAGACTCCATTGACATTACAAAAAGCAAAGCAAGAAATTATCTAAAGTAGGTAAACATAATATAAATAGGTCACGCGCCAGCCTAATTAAAATTAATAACAAGTGTCAACCCTACGCTCGGCAATGTTCGGTACACTTGTTCACAAAACATGCCAAACTTTGCCTACACCAGTATTTCTCAATAATTATTGGTGTATTTCTATCGTTAACAATGACAAATTATCAAATTATCATAGTTTTACGGAATGAGTATAAAACAAGTTAGAATTAAACATATTTTAATGACTTACTTGAAAAGTTTTCTCACAACTCTCGTAACCGCCGTTCTACACTTTAATTCAGCACCCGATTGTCAAAAATCTTTGCATTTTACCAACGTGATGCTACTAATTTTGTGTTGCCAGATAATAATTCTAAAAATATATCAAAGTTTCCGTTGTCAGGCTAATAAAATAGAAAAGATATTACTTCTTTTTCATTATGGGCAAACATTGGACCCGTGGCAAAGTTAGGGAGTTTGACGGTACTAGAATGTTTCGGTCACTAGAAATGAATGATTGACACTTGTCTACCGTACTTGACAGGATTATAGGGTATGTTCCGAAATACAACCCAGTACACTGGCAAATGCAAATGACGTCATCAATTGACACTATATTGTACTGGCGTGCCGCCACCATATTGCGTCGGATATCCGGCCACAGTAAAATAATTTTTAATTGTGTGTTCGCTGCATGAAGCACAGAATTTGTTTTTATTTATTCAAATACAAAAAATTATAGAATAATTGCTGGTATCTCCATTAGGAAGATATAATGATTTTTATAAATGTATGACGTCATATACTGTCCTATGTTTTGGAACGAATCACCAGTATAGCGTCGATTCATGACGTCATTTGCATTGGACAGTACACTGCGTTGTATGGCAACACTGCCTACCTGACAGTGACATCCTGACAATATTTTGTCAACAAACAAAGTCTTTTCATTCGACCATTCGTCACAAAGAATTTAATTATTTCAGAACTTCAGAACGCTAACACACACCCCCGGTTTAAAGTATATAATTAGTTACGCCAAGTATTTGCAATTTCATATATTATTGCTAATCAATATTCATATGATGACATTATAATTACATTATAATAACATCAGAGTTCAAACATTCATATTCACACATTTGCGTCGACGCAAATTTCTATTTGGTTTTCTTTGTTTGCAGAGTATCGAAATATACGAAAATGACGTTAACTTTTTTTATAATATTTAATTTATTTATAAATGTGAGTTTGAGTTATAAACCAGTTATTTTAGTACACGGCATAATGACGGGAAGTGGAAGTATGGAAATTATAAAGTATAGAATTCAAGAGGTATGTTTTCTTATTCATTTTTTATTTCACCATGTAATCGAGATGAAAGAATATCTACTAGATATTTTTTATATTAACTGAATATTTCTGTAGTTTGAAATTATTTATTTGTAGTCTGTATGCAATAATTTAATTTACTTCTTGAGAGAAAAATAGCCTATTTGTGAGTTTCTTGGCGCTTCTCTCACAAGGTCGCTTGAAGCAGGGACTTGTTGAAGCAATTTTTGAATTTTTGACTTGAGAGTCAGTGTTTTGTAAAGGCCAATTTCGAATAAAAGTATTTTGACTTTGACTTTAAGATATGACTAATAAAAATTACATCTATCTTTAATAAGAGTTTAAACCTTCAAGAAATAAATAGATTTGTACAGAGACCTTTTAGCTTTCAAATGGGTGTTTCTGTTTATCATCAAAATAGTTTGCCTATATCAACTCAAAATTTTATTCTCACTATGTTTAGTAACCTTGGGACCAATTTAGTTTTGGTTTGGTTTCAGTGTAATATTTTAAACGTTTTAAAAGATAATTAATTTATTGCATTACATTCAGGCAGTCGTTCAGCACTTACATTCACTATAAAAATTATATATAGTAATAAATATCGTAAAATAGTAGATTCTTCTTAGAAGGAGAATGTAATATTTTATGATAAATCAGTGGTTTGTTTGAAGATCTTGATTCAATTTCTTTATTTTTATTATGCACTTTTGTTCAATTTTTACTTATTTTAAATCTTGACATTTCAAGTGCTGTACAGCATTGTGCTGCAATATATACTTAAATCATTATACTTCTTTATTTTCCTATTTTTAAAATATTGACTGACAATATTTTATTATTTTAGAAACACCCAGGAACTGTCATATACAATGTGAACAGGTTTGAAAGTTGGTCGAGCTTAGAAAATATGTGGCATCAAGTACTTGAAATTGGTCAAGACATAGCTAACATTTCATCCCAACATCCAGAAGGTATAAATGTAATAGGTTAGTAAAATTATTAATTAACAGATATAAACACTATCCCAGAAATTCCACTGACTGAGGTATTATCTCTAATAATCTATTCCTATGAACCAGGTTTTCACTTCACTGGGTCATCTATAAGCCCACATTTTGATGTTGTAATTTAATAACCAAAGGGGCTAATAATGCCTAGTTAAAAGTGCTATATTTACTGTTAATTATAAAGTAAGTACTAGGTAATGAAGCAATAAATTATTTCTCTTAAGAAGTAGTTTATCTTTTTTTATCATCCTTTGATACCTAGGAATCGATTTTTTTACCCTCTCCCACTAAACTAGCTTGTCCCACTATGGTGTGCCTATATATTTTGAATGGTTCCTACATAATCTTGTGTAAATGTTTATGAGTGTCAGGTAAAATGAGAATTATCTCTGCATAGAGTTGAACTAAAGCAACTCTTTTGGAAGTTTCCTCTCAGTTCTTTATGAAAATGATCATTTCATTAACAATATATTGTTACAATTTCAGGATACTCTCAAGGTGGTTTGGTTGCGCGAGGCATTATACAGACTTTCTCAAATATATCTGTTGATACTTTTATTTCCTTAAGTTCTCCCCAAGCTGGTCAATATGGAGGTAAATCATTTTCAACATAATACTTAGTTATGTAGTTTAAATTTTGGTTGTATGTATTAAAGTAGTAGGAGCATCATTTTCGATTAAGTCTAGTTAGGTACAATCATCCAGTAGAAAAGAAAGAGAGGTGCGATGACATGACACATGTTACTTATTATGAAACATAAAACAGTTAAATTTCTTTAAAATTATTATTTTTTATTTTATTTTTACAACATAATGCTTACAAAGACAAAAAGATCTGGTGTAAACATAACCTATTTTGAGTTAAAAAATAAGTTGAGTAATCAAAAATAAAAAATAACAAGTTGTGTTGTTTACATTATACCAGCATATTATGTGATAAGATATACAGATATTTTGTTAAAAGTTTATTTAAAAAAGTAACAATGTGTTGAAAGTTAATATAATATATTTTTCTGCTACCATATACTATAAAACTGTTGCTAAAAATTGTTTCAAATAAATATGTATACAATGTTTTTGATAGAAAAAAACAATTGAAATACTTTTAATACTTTGCTATTAATTGAGGATTTGAAAATTGAAGATTTGTACCTCCAGTACATTGAACTATTATGTACTACGTACTAGAGGCGACACTGCATTCAGCTACTCTGTTCCACTCAACTGCGGTGCATACATCGCACTTTAATCGGTCACTTGCTAGGCACTTGTAGAGCTATCACGTGTTGTGTTGATTTAAAAAAAATCTCTTGATAAAAATATGCCGTCGTGTGTACTTAGATATTAATTCAAGAAATGTCAGTAAAAACCAAGGAATTACTTTTCATCGCTTATTAAGATACCTAATCTATAAAAAAAGTATTATACATTAATAATAAAACAAATTATTCCTAAGACGCCATCTCGTGTCATGGAATATAGATTATGAAATTAATATGTTCAGATGCGACATTTCTGTGGGTACTTAAGTATAGGACGAATATATTATTATAAACATTTTTTTTGTAAAAACATGTAAGTATAAGTTATTATAATTAGGCCAAATTTTTCGTGTTTAAATCTGCTTATTATTTTTTTATTTTATTTTTAGGTTTCCACATCAAAGTCAAAGTGGAATAAATTCGTCCATTTTTAACTTTCGCCTGCCCAGCATTTATGAACGACTCTTATTCTAATTTAAATAAATATATTTGTAATTTAAATGTTATGTTAATAAGTTTTGTTATCATACATTTAGTACGTTTTTTTATATTTGACATAGATACCTTTTAAAATATTCAGATAAAAATATCATTAAAATGTAATTGTGATATGGTATTATATAATATTATATTAAATAGGCAAATATAATATACAAAATAAATGACAAAATTTAAATATTGTTCTCGATATAATTTACCTATTTAACAATACAATCTACTATTACCAAGGATCATTCTACCTATGTTTATTCTATGATAAAAAACCAACCGCGCGAACACAGAGTAGCGCACATTTTTTGTTTGAGATGGCTGTTCTAGTACGTAAGTACATATTACTTTAATGCTCCAGTATTAGGTATTTAGTTGGGCCGATTAGTACTTTGGCCGATTGGCCGATTAGCCGAGTAATCGGTTAAGAAATGGCCGATTAATCGGCCCAGCCCATCCCATTCCGATATTCAAATGGTGGAACAAAAATTTTTCCAGATATCAAGAAAATCCGTTTAGCCAAAGTTTACCTTTGCTGCCCCGCCAGCTCTGTGTATAGTGAGAGTCTGAGGCAGGGAATATAGTATCTACGAAACAAAAAGAAATCAACTTTAACCATAAAAGGCTGAGATTTCGGCCTTTTTGCATCACAATTTGCCACTGGTTAAAAATAACAAATAAATGAAATATTTTTCTAAAAAGCCTTCAATACTTTTTCAGATTGAGTATTTCTTTTTAACAAATTATTAGATGATTATAGATTCTTTATTTAATAACATTACAGGAAAATAACAATTTGATTTAATTTTTAGTTCAAAAACAATAATAATTTACTTTTAAGTACAGAAACAATTATGTTCTATTTGTCTTTTAAAAATCTATATGCGTGTAGTTTAACAAACTTTATTCAAGAACTAAGTTTTTTTTGTTATGCAAAGGGAGAGACTTAAAATTTGTTTTTTTTAAGTTTATTAAGAATAATATTATTAATATTTTATTTTGTTATGTCACTATTCTGCATTACGATTAGAAAAAGTTAAAAAGTAGAATTAAAATAGTAAGTACTTAGGTTTTTGTTTAGTTTTAAATAGCTACCTCAGATTCTTTTCTTTACCAAAGTTCCTATGTCCAGAATAATTAACATTAAAAGATGTGAGACTTACTTTTCAATAAAAGTTATGTATAACCTACTTATTTTATTATTTATTTGATTTACCTACATATAAATATAGTTAAATCATGCGTGATTTTACGCATGTGAGAGAAACTATACTTTTCTTAAATTTACTCATATCAATGTAGCCGCAGTTACCACGCAGAAAATCACGAAAAACCTTTGATGAAATTAATAAAATAAAAAGCTGATTAATCGGCCGTTTTAGCCGATTAATCGCCGACTAATCGGTGACTACAAAAAGGCCGATTAATCGGCTTCACCGATTAGTCCGTGGCTAATCGGCCCATCTCTAGTATTTACCTATCCTTAAATTAAAAAATAATGTCCTTTTAAATTTTATAAGGTCGAAAACTAAAACTTATGATACTTCCACACATTAGGATAGATGTACAAAAGAAAATAAGGAATCCTTGTCGAAGAGTTAAACTCATTAATTTGTCCTCTCTCATTAATAATTGTATATATCCAATTTCAGCTGGATTTCTTCATGTGGTGTTTCCTGGACTGGTTAAAGAGACGGCATACGAACTTTTCTACTCTCGCGTGGGACAACACACTTCAGTAGGCAATTATTGGAAGGATCCATATCACCAAAAACTGTATGAAACCTACAGTGTATTTCTGCCTTACCTCAATAATCATATTAAGTAAGTAAAGTTTTTTTGTATAACTTATGCAACAGTTTGATGTGATAGAGCCTCACTGCATTTGTATTGTCTACATCAAGAAAGGGTCAGTTTAACCACCTAAGAACACAACTTACAGAATTCAACTAAGAATTAATATAAAATAAAAGCTTATTTTAAAGAACTAAAAAGGATAAAATCATTTCTATATTTCCTATTTCCACAGCATCCACTTAGCATTAAGTGAACTGTGTGCTTGTTTATCAACCTCATCCCATAAAAAATCAGTGAATTCCAATACAAACTTTAAAAATATCTAATAGTCCAACTAACAACATGTAGCTATGTAACGGTATAATATAGACCATGTAAACCTGCAACTTTAAACAAGAGCGCAGATGTGTTATTATCCCTGATAAATAAAATGAAATCCCTCACAGCCTTCAGCAATTTGTTTCCATTATAGTATAGAAACTCATCATAGTTCTCATGGTGGCAAGATATTTTACAAGATAGATGTAGATTGTCAGCCAGTGACTACTATACCACAATATTGAAAAGAGGTTATGTAAGTAAAGATACTAATATTTATGGGATTACCTATATCTATTTGTTTTTTGTCACACTCTATTGTCTCTAATTACTGGGACAAAGAAATATATAAAAAAATTTGTATTACTGAGAGTATTATTCACAAATATTTTTATATTTTGTTGTATTTGCGCATAAAAACTTACCGGAGCATTATTACCGCAGTTTTATATTATGTACGGTCTGAAATTGTGAATATGAATAGTTTTACGAATTTTAACGGATAGATGGCGCTGTAATCAAAACGTTCGGGAGATTCTTTTTAATGTGTTCAAATTGATGAAATATCGTCTAAAATGTATTAAGATGATATTATATCAAAGAATTAATCAACATTTATCTTTTAACTTAAAAATAGATCTAAGTAAAAATACCGTTGTTAAATTTTTTCTTAAAAATAGTCCTATTAGTACTCCTTGAAAAAATATTTTCATTTTAAAGGTATTTTTTTTTGTTTAAATTTGTTTTAATTTATTATTTTAAATATACGTTTAAATTTTGATTTATAAAATTAGGAAATTGTTTGCAATAATGTCAGATTGATATTTTTGGCTTTGTAACTAACCGGTTCCATGGTGTAATGGTTAGCACTCTGGACTCTGAATCCAGCGATCCGAGTTCAAATCTCGGTGGAACCTGTGTTTTTTTTGTTTTGGTTAAAACATGTAGTTATCATTATTTTTGTTAGAAAATATTTATTTCATTGATTCTAATTAATTTATGACAGTATTTCTGTTAAGCGAAAATAATAAAGTTGCAATAATCCTGTTTATAGAAAACCTTGACATATTTTTGAAATACGTCACGATATGAATTACGTCAAATCTGATGTTGTTTATCGCAAGTATTTCTCTGAATTAATGAAATACGCAATATTCTAAGGTCATCCAACTGTACTCTTAGCTATTTGTTTTTGTTTAATCTTTGGTTTTATACTTGGCTATCCGTTTAAATTTTCAATGGCAATGTAAAAAATTATGTTTTAAAATGAGGTTAGCACTGCACTTGCTTACCAAATTATTAAAATAATATATTTCAACCAATATTATAAAAATGTTATTAATTGATTTTATAATATATCTTTAAATCTTGCAATATATGTTTTTTTAGAATAAGGGTGGACAACGGGCGAAGTCCACCTGGTGGTAAATGCACGCTGTGGCCATAAATTATATTTGTACTGTAGAAGTACATTATAAGTAAAGTACGAGTATGTACCTACATTACGTTTTGATAATAATGTTGTATTCTTTAATGTCATATAAGTATTCATAACGAATAAGGTAAAGAACTTATTCCTCTTTTTATAGTTACAAAACGTCTACCTAACGTAACGTTTACGTGGTAGAGCCATGTTGCAGTTATATTAGTAGTATAGTTGTCGCATGAATGGGTCGGTTCGACCGGGGTAGCGCCACGCTCTTACAGAATACCAGCGTAAAATAGCAGCTTAACGCTGCCGTGTTTCGTATGGTGAGTGTAGAGAACCAGAGACCCTTTTTACAGGAAACGAGGCATTCCATCTTACTCACGGGTGACAACACATCTGCATTTTGATTCGTAACCGAGGATAAAGGGCCTTAGCATCCACTTACATCAGTGTATGCTCGTTTGTAACCCTAACTCTTTATAATAAAAAGTTATATTAATTTATTTCAATGATAGATAGACTTATCGTTGAAGAATCACTGCAGAAGGTCAATGCAATGCGTAAATGACACCTCAATGACGTCGTTTGTTCATTTTTGTTGTGTTTTTATCTTTAAGGTCAATTTAATATATTTTTCCTGTATAGGGTTATCGATGTGTAATTTTAATCTGTTTAATATTAATTAATATTATAAGTTTACTTAAATTTTGAGAATAATATTGCAATGTGCTAAAGAATATTCGTTAATGTAACAGATTGGCGTCGAACATGTAACAAAAGTGAATCTCCACTAATCTTATCACTGCAATATTTCTTTTTTTATAGAATTAGGGGGACAGACTAGCACTCAGTCCACCTGATGTTAAGTGGACGTCGTGACCCATAGATATATACAAATATATCTTCTATTAAAAATTAAAATGCGGATGCGTTGTGCCACCCCTGAGGACAAAATAGCATGTCTCATTTCCATCATCATCATCTGGATCTCTACACGCACCATACGAAACACAGCAGCATTAAGCTGCTACTTTACGCCGGTATTCTGTGAGAGCGTGGTCCTACCCGACTATAAATCCCGATTCGATTTTGAAAAACTAAAAGCACATGATCCTAGTGCATACCAACCTATATGAATCGACAGTAGCGTAACTTCAAAATCAAAGTCATCGGTTGGAATCCGAAAATAGACTACTATCTTTAACCCATACAAAATAAGTTTTCTTGGGGTGGTTAATTTTTTTATAGGATAAGGATGACAAACGAGCGCACAGTCTACCCGGTGGTAAGTGGTTGCTGTAGGCCATAGACATCTATATATATATATATCCTCGATTACGAATCAAAATGCATATTTGTCACCCGTGAGGACTAAAGTGGAATGCCCTGTTCGCGGTAAAAAGGGTCTCTGATTCTGTACAATTACTATACGAAATACAGCAGCGTTTAGCTGTTATTCTGTGAGAGCGTGGTACTTCCCCTGTCGAGTCGACCTTTTCATGTTACAACTTTAATATAGCTGAAGCATGGCTGTGATTGTGCATTAGTTATGTTAATAGCGTTACTAGTGTTTTCTTATTGAGTTAGCGTGTAGTGGAGGTGTAAGGATATGCACTACCCCATATCATCCCGTGGGTGTCGTAAGAGGCGACAGCGGGAAACAAATCAGGAGATGGGCAGTAGTGTCTTCCTAATAACGACTATAAATTAGAAAAACTGCGGTTGCCAACCCGCTTGCCAAACGTGGCAACTATGACAAATATAGGGGGTTCCCTATGAGACAATCTTATGGGCTGGGCTTATGTTCAGCAGTGAACTTTAGTATACTGTAACGGTAACAGTAACGGTAAAAAGTGTGAAGTGTCGGTTTATGAAATCCCGAATAGACAGAGACTATGTTATGTATGTATCCTAATGAATATACCGACAACTAAACTGAAAGATGTCAATAGTATCTCAGACTTTTAAATCGACGCTCTCTACATTTGTTTTTATTATGTATAACAAGCATTTTCCTGAAGTACGAATGATGGTAAATGGATGCTGGGATCCTTAGATTCGTGAGCGCTAAGATGGAATACCTCGTGGTCAGTCGGCGGTTCCCATTTTTTTTATAGGATGGGGAGACAAACGAGCACACAGTCCACCTGATGGTGAGTGGTTGCAATGGCCCATAAACATCTACATAATATGTATATCATCGATTACGAATCAAAATACAGATGCGTTGTCACCCGTGAGGACTAAGATGGAATGCCTTGTTTCCAGTAAAAAGGATCTCCGGTTCTCTACACTCACCATACGAAACACAGCAGCATTAAGCTACTATTTTACGCTGGTATTCTGCGAGAGCGTGGTCCTTCCCCGGTCGAGCCGACCCATTCGCGCTACAACTATACTACCAATATAACTGCAGCATGGCTCTACCAAGAACTTAAATGCGGTTTAATCACGTACGAAATTCTGTGCATCCTTTCTAGTCTGTATTATTGAAAAGAAATTGTATTGTTGTTTGGTTTAATTACAGGTCAAACAAATCGGCCGATTTCAAAGCCAATATATTGAAACTTAAGAGGCTAGTACTTATTGGTGGTCCAGATGATCAAGTTATAACGCCATGGCAAAGCAGGTATTTTTGTTAGATATGTTTAAAATCTCATGGGTTTTGGGTAGGGAGCAAATGGCCTATATGTATGTTTATTTTCTTCAAGCAAAAATAAACAAATTGCATCTTGCTGATAATGTAGAAATAATTCAGGCTTTAGATTTAATAAGTAAAAAATACTAAAGAACCCGTACCGGAATATGCAGTGCGGCCTTTTTCATATTTTTTATTTTTTATAAATCAATTATTTCAAAACTATTTTTATGGTGCGATAATTCACCAAATAAGGTTCGTAAGTTAAGCAGAAACTACATATCAACTGTTATGCCTAGAATTTCTATCCTATTTACTAGTGAACTTAAACCCGCAGTCATATTATTTTTAACCTAGTAGACTCGCAGACATATTTTATTTGATATCGGCTTAAACAAATATATATCAGCAGCCTGTCAGCAGTCTACTGTAAGACAAGAATCCTTCCCGCAGTCTCCGCGGGATTTCCGTTTTCGATATGCTTGGCAGGTGATTTCGTGATCATAATTTAAACGTCTAGCAAATTTGACGCCGCCGTACGTCACTAGTCTGGATATTCTAAATTTGACGTACGAGGCGATACTATGTATGTACCGCCATCTGTAGGAAGCATGAAAACTACTTACAGCTATGTTATTTGTAATATTGGTTTTAAAAAGAACTTCACTATACGCACTGATCGTGAGCTTAGATGATAGTACGAGTACTAAGTCATAGACCTGAAATTATTTTATTGTCATCGGTTTTTAATATGCCTGCAAAACTTTAGATTATTCAGACGTCTGGAAGTGCGTGAAGTCTGAATTATAATATTACATTATATTTACACATATATACATACATACAAACATACGTACAGGTCAAGCTAATATAAAGCTCGTAAAATAGGTTAATTTGCTACCATCGTCATTTATCCTCCATAACATAAAAATTGTTTTCTTTTTCCAGTCAGTTTGGTTATTACAGTATAAATGAAACTGTTATTGAAATGAAATCTCAAGATATTTATTTAGAAGACACAATTGGGCTTCGAACATTAGACGAGAGCGGCCGTCTTCATATTGTCACTGTACCGGGAGTCAACCACTTCAACTGGCACATGAACGTTAGCATTGTAGATGATTGTTTATTACCTTACTTAGATTAATAACGTTGTAAAATTTAAAGCTGTATACGTGCTTGCCCATTGACTACTATTTGAATACAGTACCAAAAAACTAAAAAAAATCATATCTTAACGTATAAAAATTACATGCCACGTTGTTTGCCCGTGATGAACTGCTGAGCGGATTTCAATGAAATTCTGCACACTGTGTGCAATTTGGTCCAACTTGAGAGATAGGATAGTTTTTATCCCGGTAAGTGAGTGACCCTCAATATTTTTAATTGAAATTTAAGGAATTTTTTTTATAGGAAGGGTCATCGCAAAGGGCAGAACGTCTGCCTGGCCAGCTAGTATAAATTATACGGGCAAACTTGCTGTAAACATGCGTCAATTAAGTATGCAACAACCTTTATTAATCAGTAATAGATTTTATACGTGAGAAATATTGTGTAGATATGAGATGGATATACTTTTTTTACCGAATTCAAAAAGGAGGAGGTATTCAATTCGACTGTATGTTTTTTATGTGTGTTACCTCAGAACTTTTCTCTGGGTGAACCGATTTTGATGATTCTTTTTTTATCTGAAAGCTGGTGCTTCTCGTGTGGTCCCATATAAATTTAATCAAGATCTGACTTTTTTGAGTTATTCTTGATACAGTAAACCCTCGTTAATGTGAACACGGTTAACACGAATTTTGGTTTAAGGCGAACAAAAATTTGCTCTAGACAATAGTTCCATAAGCTTCAATGTAATTATGTTCGGTTAAGACGAATCCTCGTTAATACGAACTTCGAACAACTTTTTCGTCCCTTCACGGTTAATTATCGGATAATACGAACTATAAAAATTCCCAAATCATGTATTTTGTATATTTTTGTCCTTTTTCGGTCAATACAAATACCGGTAAACAAATGCTGAAGAGATTAGAAAAGTTATTAACTCGAGTTTCTAAAAATAGACAAATGATTAGTATGTCAAACATTCACTCGAGTACCTTAAAATAGAAACAATACCTCAAATTTTCTTTCCGTCTTACAAAAGCTATTGAAAAGGTCGTAAACTTTTGTAAACTAATTAACAAAAGCAAAGGCTTCTTAACAATTTGGCTTTTAAAAATTATTGTAAATATAAAATAATAAAATCAAAGTTATTAATAAAAATGTTTCTATGATGAATCATAATATTGAGTTTAGAAACACGAATACATTTTTTGTATTGTTCGGATTACACGAACTCCCCTGTAACACGAACTATTTGTCTGTTTTTTTCGTGTTCGTATTAACGAGGGTTTACTGTAATGCTTATTTAATTGACTGTTGTTCTCATTTTGATTATATTGAAGTCAGTTGCTTAATTTTTTTTATTTTACCACTCGTATGTATTTAATTTGATATTCTTCCTTTTTATACTGTAGTGATTTAAGCATTATCGGGCTTATCTATAAGTTTTGATTATTACATATACATATTAATTATCTTTATACGTGTCCCTTTATATTAACATTTAGTTAAAAGAGAGAGAGAGAAAGAGAGAGTTTAAATTAACGCATTTTATGTGAGACCGAAATTTTTTAATAAAAGTTCACTGGACTTGAAAATGGTAGATCTTAAAATATTATAATTAATCATTAAGTTGTTATTGAAAAATGAACACGCGAATTTATTATTATATAAATATTATTAAGTATACAATAATTTTTTTAGTACTATAATTACTATTAAGTTTGAGTGTTTTTACAAATACTACTAGTAGGTAGTTAATTATTATAACCGTTTTATGTAGAATAAAACATATCCAAGTCACAGAATATATAATAGTACTATGTATCCAAGTGATGATTAGCAGGTAGCGCATTCTTGGAACGTGATGTACTTTAGAAAATTTGTTGTACCTATACTCCATTTATTGTAGCATTAGAAAAAGAGGCTAGCAGAAGCAGGAGTGCAAAACATTATTTTTTTTCAATGTTAAGTGAAAATCATATTAATTACAGTTAAAATTGTTTTAACATTACTTTGATAAATAGACTTAAAATCTATTTTTTAAATTATGCTTTATTTATTTTAACATCTTCATCACACATTACAAACTTAAAGCGCCGCTCAGACCGCGAACTCAAAAGGTCGTGGGTTCGAATCCGCCATTCGACTACTGTCGTGAACCATTCCTAACACAAGCATTTTAAGCTTACCAGGAGTGGTTAAAGGGAATATTAGTAATGTTAATTAATAGGATTACTAATATTAAAAAAAAACTTACAACGAAACTAATGAATGAAACAACGGATAACAATCATGGAATATGATAGAATACTTTTTATTATGTACACCATAAAAATACAGATTACAAATGTAGAAATGTCACATAGGCTGACACAATATGCGGTAAAAGTAAAAGCTTTCTTCTACATACAACCTTTGGATGGATTAAAGGGTGAAGGAGAGACAATACTGCAGGTGGTCAGTGGTGTACCACTCACATATATACAATAAATACATGCATTCTCATAAAAAATATATTTATCTAGATAATACATATATTTATAATAATTTAAGTTTAATTACAATTATTTTAGTACAAATATTTTTGTTTACTCAAAATGTTCAATTTTCAAATATTAGTTAGGTATTTGATTTGTTATTTTTAACATACTCGAGGCTCTTTTAATTTTACATCGAACTATTTCACAAAATAACGTAATTGTATTGTTTAAATTTAGCTCAATTTTATCTACTTTTCCGAATGTTATCTCAACGTAATTTTTTTACACATTGTTTTAATTCTCTCTAACGCCATCTATTGAAACGTTAGAGAAAATTAATCAGAGCTAGAAGACCGCCATCTTTTACACTTTGTACAAAATACTTTAAAGCGTTATTTAGATAGTACCTATATATTTATCTTGCATTGGGTTCTTTAAAATAATGTGATCATACTCAGAAAAATATTTAAAATAATATTGTAAGATGCAGATGATGTAGGAATTAGGAAGGCAGTTTTTAATGACGCAAATGGTAATTACAGAATTCCAACGACCGCGTGTCTTGAATATCTTATAGTAGTTATTATTACATTATTTCATAGGCTGTGAGTAATTTCATTTTATTTATTAGGGATAATAACACATCTGCGCTCTTCCTTGCTTAAATTTGCAGGTTTACAGGTTCTATAATATACGGTTACATAGCTACATATAGTCAGTAAGAATTTGGTTTCTGATTCTAGACATCTGACAAACGAGTACACCGTCCATCTGACACCTGGTTGCTGCGGCCCATAGACATCTACATCTATCCTCGATTACGAATGAAAATGCAAATGCGTTGTCACCCGTGAGGACTAAGATAGAATATTTTGTTTCCAGTACAAAGACTCTCCGGTTCTCTACACTCACCATACGAAACACACTTCTCCGGTCGAGTCCACCATTCGTGCCCTAACTAGGAAGAAGGCAAAACAGACTACTTAACAAAAATAAGTTTAGAAAAGGAACTATTCATTTCATTAAACTTCTTCAAAGTCAAAAATAACAAACATTGTTAGCTCTATATTACGTAGGAATCAGACTTTGACAAAATCACATACAATTAAGATTGTAGATGATTTCAAATACCAATAATTTCTAATCAGAACTTTGATTTATGTTATTTTTCTCCGCTAGATCACAAGCCAACTTGTAGATTTTTCGTGGTTAATCCAAATAAAAAGACTTTCTATCTGTTTTACATAAGTAGCTAAAACTGTCTCTTGAGCCTTAGTAAAATCTTGTTCAAATCTACCCAGTTTCTTTGTGGCTTTAACAGTAATTTGAGTAGACTTATATTTCTCTAGTTTTCTCTTCAAAGTGGTCTTTGGTATCAGGAACTGAATAGAAGCCTTATTAAGGCTCATTTTCTCAATTGCATTTTTCACGCTAGACTCATCCCAACAATTTCTTTTTTAATTATTCATCATGTGAAACCAAAGCGTAAAAGATTAATAAACTATTAAAAACATTATCTTCCCCTGATTTCATTGGGTTTATATTAACATTCACGATACTCTGTCGAGGGCAAAACGGACCCAGGCAAGGCAAAACGGCACCCTAGTCCATTTTGTCTGGGTCCATTTTGCCTTTTTGATATTAAGGTTGCCCTAGTCGATGGCACGAACTAAGTGGTGGGCGGGGCAAAAATGCATGCTATCTCAGCCGACATCTCGTGCGAAAGGGATAGACGCTGTGATGAGCAGTAAGAAGCTAGTGCGCACACACATACGCACTCGAGTGACGCAATGCGCGACGGCATCATCGCGTACCTAGGTACCTATGCGTTTCATTTTAGAATAATAACATAAACTCAAACAGCAATTGTGAACTTCGTGCCGCAATAGCTTAGCAATGAGTAGCTGCGCTGAGTGCCGCGGGTTCGAATCCCCCACGGAACAAATATTTTGTATGGACTACAAATAGTTGTTCCGGGTCTGTATGTTTGTTCTTATGCAATTTATATTTGTAAACTGCCTCCACGATACTGGAGAAAATCGGGGATAACGTATTTTAAAAAGAGAAAGGAGAGAGAAAGCAAATTGGTGTTATTGTAACTTAGAATCTGCTGTGTGAAACGTAATTATTATGAACCCAATTTATGTGCTTAGTTGTTATGATGAAAGTTCTTATGTGAACTTAAGTAGATGTTGTTATTATATAATAATTCCATTGATTTCTTTTTTACCTACTTTTTAACCAACTTCGAAAAAAGGAGGTGGTTCTCAATTCGTTGGTTTTTGTTTATGTATGTTCTGTCCCCCGATTTCTCGAATATGCCTGAACCGATTTGGATATATTTTCCAGATAATCCCACGGTAATCGACGATGATCAGATCAGGATCTGATGATGGGATCTTGGAGAAATCGGGGGCACTTCAATAAATGACAGCAAATCAACCGCGATTGCTGCTATCGCCTATCTATGCATTCTTTACGCAATCACACAATATAATATCACGCCTGTACCCACTAAAGGAACATAACTCTAAACTAAAAACGGTAACATAAAAAACTTTTTTTTGAAAAAAATATAACAATTTCCAAAACAAACACAAAAAAGTGTAACATAATTATGTTTTCTGTATGTTTTGTATTTTACTGTAGGTTATGCAAATATTACTGTAGGTACTATGTATTCTAATTAGGTATTTACTTTCCATAGCTAGTTAGCTATAATAGCCCGCAGGCAACTCCCCGACCCCGAAGTATGTCAGCCAGTGTCAGGATAACTGCTTTTTCGACAGCGCGATTTTGATGTGAGTGTGGCTTTTATATAGGTAAATTAAATAAAAAAATGTTAGTTTGTAAATTGTTTATTGATTGTTTGTGTTCAATAGCGGTTTGAAATATTCTCTTAGTACTTAGAAAATTACATAACAACAGGCATTGTGTCACTGCAGGGACAAGCACAAACGTCTATCAAAATAGTAACGTATATAAACGGAATACTAACAGCATAGACTTCCTTACAGAAGTCCAAAGAACACGTCTAGGCAAGGTAAGTAATTAGAAGAAAACTACAATTTAGAGATCGATTGTAAATCAAATTCACAGTACAGACACAATTAGCGAAATATGAATAAAATTTTTATTTATTTTATGATAGATAACGCTAGTTGAAAACTAAACACTGTATGGGAATGGCATCACTGAACGAGTCAGGTGATCAGTCCAAACAAATAAAAGGCGCGATTGTAGAAAGAAATTCGTTACTTGGTCGGGGCTTGACCTGTTTATGCTATTCATAACGAAGGCTATAAATATGTAGGTATAACTTAGAAACTAAATCCTATGTGTACTTATCTGTATTCATAACCCAATATCTAAGGTAGGTTATTCTGTAATAAAAGTAAAGTAAAGTAAAGTTACAGCCTATATACGTCCCACTGCTGGGCTCAGGCCTCCCCCTCTTTTCTGAGAAGGTTTAGGGCAAGGAAGTGTCCGCCGCGCTGCCCAAATGCGTGTTGACGAACTTCACATGTCTTCGAAATATTTTTTTCTTATTCCTCAGACATGCAGGTTTCCTCACGATGTTTTCCTTCACCGCCGAGCACGTGGTAAATCAGCACTTAAAATTGCAATTAACAATTTCATTGGTGCCGGCGGAGATCGAACCCGGGTTACTCGCGTTCTGTTATATTTACAGCGAGCGTTAACCACTGAGCTACCACGGCTCTGTAATAAATTAAATCTAATCCAAAATATAGGTACTATAATACCATAGCAAAGCTACTACTATTTTTTTAGTAGTAGCTTATATAGTAGTATAGTAAATTATATATAAAAAAATATGGGTATGTCTGAGGTAAGGTTAAATATAAACAAATATTTTGCCAAGTGCGAATCGGACTTCCGAGCTTCCGAGATTACAAGATTTAAATACCTATACATATTACTATCGATCAAAAAAGCCAAAAATACACGTTTCTTTTTCTAGTAGAAAATCCTTTAATTTCAACAATAGGTATATTAGGATATGAGATTCCTATACGTAAGCACGATTATCGAAAATCTAAAAATTACCTATTCTAATTCAATTAATAGATAATTTTAAGATTTTCGATAATCGTGCTTATCTATGAGATGTTTTCGTTAGTTAGCAAATTAAAGTAGTTAAGTACCTAATGTGCTATCTGTATCGAAAGTTCATTATTATGTACCAACTTGTTTTCAATTTTAACTAAATGTGCTTCAACAAACTTATGGGAACATTTTAGCAGCTATATTCATCCCGGCTTCAGCAATGGACACGAACAAAAGGAAGCAATTTTTCTAAATAAAGATGTAGATATGTAGGTATTACAACCATAAATAGATAGCAGCGGCTAACCTAGTGAGCATGTGTGAGTGCGCGCTGCGCCCCCCCCCTCCGTCCGTCCCACTGATCGGGGAAATTTGTAGCGAAAGGCAAGATGCTTTATAACAAAAACGGGCGCGCAAAATTTTATAAACAGACCTTTGGTAGTCTGGATGTCACGAAAAATCTATTGAATGTATCTGTTTAAAATAAAATTATTTGCAGTTTTGAACAACTAATCTATCCCTGTATGGTAACTGTTTTGCAATTTTCGTTCTTCTTATGGTATTTATTTCCGCCCAAAGAAGTGTTAAAAAATAGTGTTGAAATTCGGAATTTTCGACGCTTATAACTTTTAAATATACTCTTTTTTTTACTTTTTTGTTTCCATACAGGGCTAGATAATGATGAGACCAATTGAAATCATTTTTTATTTTGAACGTACACCATCAAACAGTGGAGTTATCGCCAGACTACGTTTGTATGGAAGAATAAGCGACTAGTGTACCCTTAACAACAAAAATTAAAAATTTTAAGGTTATAAAGTTGAGGTATAGTCGGCATACTTGGTTACTACCTTAATCATATCTCAGTTTACATACAGTTATCATTGAGCACACTATCACAAACCGAACCAAACTGTAGACTAATTGAAAAATGCAAAGTTTACATTTAAATCTAACAAAAATAATTACCTTGCTAAATCAATGTACGGTAGAATTGAGTACACCGACCGAGAGCGGCAACATGGCGGCCAACATTTTGACGTAACAAATTCATAGATAGCGTTACACTTTTCAAAATTATCAAGGTGGACCGTTTTGTCTACAGGGTCCGTTTTGCCTTCCTTTCCCCTACTACAAATATAGCTGCAACATAGTACCACGTATATGCTGATAGTTTTCGAAATTTCTAAAGATAATTTAGGCATATATTTTTATCAGTGCTACTTTTTCATTTTACGAAATTACGTCTATTTATAATATCATAATAATCGTATAACAAAATGTTTTGTTCTAAAAATGTTGTCCATGAAAGTTTATGTCGTAGAGTCACGCTCCAGCTCCAGGTTATAGCACGAATTGGTCAGCTTGACCGGGTAGGAATACGCCATCATAGAATACCAGCGTGAAATAGCAGCGTAATGCTGTTTTGTTTCTTATAGTGAATGTAGAAAACCGGAGACCCTTTTTACTAAAAACGAGGAGAGGCATTTTATCTTAATCCTCAGGTGTGACAACGCATCTGCATTTTGTTTTTTAACTGAGTGCTCGTTTGTCAACCTTATTCTATATTAAAAATAAATCGAACCCAGGATCGACGACTCATTAGTCAGGTACTCTTTGCGATCGTTGCTATGTTTAATGAGTAATGTATTTAATCACCGAACAAATAACAAATTCAGCTGCATTCAAAATGGTTTATGTCGTTGAAATGTAATGTTCTTTAATCAAAACGCTATCTGTTTCACTGTTGTGGCTTGAAAACTTATGAACTTATGATTCAAGTTTCGCGGTACAATGTTTTCTTGTAAGAATACAAAAATCTTACCATAGTTTTTATACATTGCATGATATTTGTAAACTATACGTAACCACAATGTCACATAACGCACCAAACACGTCAGTGTTGCTCTCAAAAGTGGAGCGGATTTATTTACTGTAGTAAAATTAAAAAAAAATGCCTCTTTGGTCTAGTGGTCGTTACCGCGATTGCTGATTGTGAGGTCCCGGGTTCGAATCCCGGGTTAGGCCAAAATCGTTTAGTGAGTTTTTCTGCCAATAAATTCTCAGTAGCAGCCTGGAGTTATCGGATTATAAGAGTGAGAGAATAGAAAGTGTTCCTGTGTTTGCGCATACACTCGGGCACTTAAATGCTGTCCTGCGCAGATGGATAGTCTACGTTGAGACTGGCCGCCGTGACCGAAATTCGGCCTAGAAGACATTGTTATTATGGTCATATATTTTATATATTTTGAATTAAACATTACTTTAAGGGATACGGAATATTTGTTCGATTTTATTTTAATGAAAATAGCTGTAGACATATAAGTGTAATCTATGCATTGTACACACTACGTATATTATCTGTGCTAAGTTTCATCGAAAACAAACAAAGGAGATAGCAATATAAAATGTTATGATTGATTGCTGACTGTTATGATGCTGTAACTGTTTTTGTATCAAATAAATAAATAATAAATAAAAAAATAAAATCCACCAGGGAGGAGATAAATAAAAAGTCTACGCCACGCTCCGTCAGATTATAGATACAAAATCGTTTATAGTTCAAATCATTTTATTTAAAAGTAATCACCAAATGAATTAATACTCATTGCGCGCAAAAAAATAATTTCGATATTTGCACAACGTATTATAAGAAAACACGATTTAAAGAATTAGATCTTATGAGTACTCTTATGAGTCTATTGAACTGTATGAATCTTTTTGTATATTTCAGTTTTTCGAAGTTTTTTTATATTTATCTTCACAAACATATTTAGTATGACTTATTTAAAAAATCATAGGCCATATGACGCCTCTATTTTTAAAATTTCTGCATTCACTGAGATGCTTTTGCCTTATTTCCTAGATTTTTTAAAATGATAAAAGAAAAGGTAGAGACCGTTGATAATATATATATGTAGCAGCAGCCAACTAGCTTAATTAGAACTTTGCTTAATTAGCCGTTCAATTAACTGCCTAGTTAAAACTACTTTTACGGATTTTATCGCGTTTATTTTTACTTTTTATTTACTTTTATTTTTAATTCCCGACGTTTCGGGTGCTTTCCAGCACCCATGGTCACGGGGGACTGAGATGACTGACGTCTCGATGTCATTGTTAAACCCGGAGTACTTTTTTAATTATTGTTTATGGTCCGATCTATGCAAAATGAACTGACTATGTCCTGAGGCCTTGCAGTGGTATGCTTGGGTTTAGTTTTAATTTTATTGATTATAGGATCCCAAGCAGGTGGTAGTACCCAGCCTCCTTCTCTATTGAAATTAGGATGTTTTTTAATTTCAATAGCCTCACGTATCATCCTTGGTAGGAATCGGTGTTCTTTCGCAAGGATTTGTGGTCTATCAAATCTTATGTAATGGTTGGGTCCGTCTAGGATATGATCACAAACTGCAGACTTCCCGGAACGTTGATGCTTCACGTGACCATGGGTGCTGAAAAGCACCCGAAACGTCTGGAATTAAAAATAAAAGTAAATAAAAAGTAAAAATAAACGCGATAAAATCCGTAAAAGTAGTTTTAATCATGTATAGTGTTCGCGTAAATATAAGAAATCATTAACTGCCTAGTCTTTTTACGTTTAACTGTGGCCTTAATGATATGCAACCGATGCGTCTACTACAACATTTCATGCCTAATTATGCACTATGTGCTTTATTGTATAAATATACGCGTCTTAAGGTCCAAGGGCCGTCCCAGCTGCATCACAACCTAATGTATCTGATATTACAAGATAGGTGCAATGTTGTATTAGTGAAAAGCTAGGTTATTAATTGAACGGCTGAATAAGCTATTTGACTGCGACATGTACAAAAAGAAGGTAGAGACATTAGGCGCGTATGGAAATAGATATCTTAGAATAATTATTTTGAACTTGGAATTAAAAACCTAGTATTTTACTCGTGCCAAAGAGTTTTGGCGATAACTATCGCTTATATGTATTTATTTCAGTAGGTACTAGTTACCCATAGAATAAATACATATATAATAGAACGGGGGAGTGGGAAGAGCCCGTGTAGCCACTAAAATATCACTAACATGTCAATCCACACGTATAAATGTCAACACGAGATGTGTTCTGACGTTACAATCGTTTATCATATCATATCATATATTTTGATGAGAAATTTTGAACATTAATCAAAAGTCTAAAATGTGTAAATTTACTCAGTCTGTCAAAACAGCGAATCGGGTTTGTAGTAGTGATAATACGACGTTATTGCTTGTATATGTGTGCTCCCGGCGACGCCGAATCTCGTACAAAATAAGTTTGACAGCCATTCTATTGTGTATAATAGTTAATGGTGGTTAATATAGCGCATAGCGCCATATTCTAGCGCGCTATCTCTTCATAACACATAGCGCGTGCTATGTAAGTAGTCGCCATGGCGCTATTGCGCTATGGCGGTTTGGCTTTTATAGTATTCTATGTAGTTATCTAGTAGCCTAGCGTTAAATTACTTATGACATTAACTAATAGGCCATTTTGTATTGAGTCAGCTGTCATTATAAACGTATGTTATTATACGTGTACATCTAATCTAGTTATAAGTAGAAACTTTGAATTATACATTTTTACATTGCCAACTTGTTTTATTTCATGACCTAAAGATATCTACCCATAAATATACTTTCACATATTATGGTTTTTTTTTGTTGAAAGTAAAGTATATATCTACAAGCTTTTCCTGCTGCCTATCAAATACAACCTTGCAATCTAAGAAGATAATTAAAGTGTTAAAAAACTGCTAGGTAATTAAAAATGATTTTGTACGGTAAGTGACGAGACAGGAACTTTTTTACTGGTAAAGAACCATTCCATCTTAGACGAGGTGACAACATATCTGCATTTCGATTCCAAGTTGGGGATAGATGTAAGTCTGTGGGATATAGATTAGAATCCATGGTACAAAATCATCCACTTATCAATCTGTTAGACTGATCTGTGTGCTTTTACGTCACACTTAATTCCATAAAAAAAAAACTCAAAATATTAACCTCGCACGCGGTGCACACTTCGAAGAGAGACTATAGCGACTGACAGATTACGAGAAATCTATTCAAGAGAGAAATAATTAATATGCCAGCCGAAATAATATGCAAAATCAATAAATCAATGCAGAGGTCCATTTTACACTGCTGATATAGGCTTCCCCCGTAGATCAGTTCATATCGGCGATATTTACCATAGTTGCTAAAGTTGCTTGGCAAGCGGGTTGGCAACCATAGTTATTTTTATTTTCTAGTTATTAGTAAGAGGCTGTTGCCAATCTTCTGGTTTATTTTCTTCTCCTTTTAAGACACCCATCGGGTGATTTTGGTTAGTGGATATTTTTACACAGTGGTAAAATATGTCATAGTTTAGGGTGCCTGCACCAGTAAATTTAAAAATGTGATAAATAAGTAGAATAAGCATTTTACAGTTGTGCTTCTGTTTCACCTCTAAAGGTTTACCTTTAATTTACAATTTTTAAACAGTCCATACTTATGGTTAAATCTCAAAATATAAATAAGCTAGTTGCATCGAACTATATTACTAGCGTAGTAGTAATACCTCAATGGCTAGTTGTCAGTTACACTTGCCACTCGCACTTGTCACTTCACAAAATTTAAACCGGGCTTTATGTATGTAGGTCTTTCTAACCGACAAGTCACTTAGAGACTACTCGAATTACATTGCAAATTAAGGCCTGCTTTATATTTCGAGAAGTGAAGTGCGAGTGGTGTGACTCAGTGCCAGTGCAACTGACAAGTCCGAGTTAGGTGCTAAGTGCGTGTGAACAGCCCAAGTGATAAGTGTGAATAAAATACGCACTAAGCACTTGTCATTTGTCAGTTGCACTTGCCACTCGCACTTGTTACTTCTCAAAATGTAAACCGGGGCTAAATTCAATAATCTAACTAAAAATACATTTATTAAATATTCAATTTACTAACGATTCACCGCGGCTTCGCACGGGTGATATTTGGATATCAACAACAGCGCCACCTACCGGATCCAATTGAGAATTTAAACCATCTTATTAGTAGTTTATAAGATCTAAGCGTACAGACGGCGGGAAGCGACTTTGTTTTATACCATGTAGAGATTTCTATTGCTTTAGAATATATGGTACTTTCATACTTGGATTTTCTCCGGTATCTTAGGGCAGTTTACATACATAAATTACACAATGACAAACATCCAGACACGGAACAATTATATGTAGGCCATATAAATACCTGTTCCGTGACGGATTCGAACCTGTGGCCCTTAACACTGCAACTCATTGCTAAGCCATAGAGCCACAGAGCCGTCAAGTTTTAAATTATTGTGTAATAATTGACAGTATTTTAAACCTTAACCACTTACCTAAACCTTAAAAAATAACCTTAAAACAAACAACCCGTTTTTTTATAGAATAAGGTTGACAAACGAGCACACAGTCCACCTGATGGTAAGTGAATGTTGTGGCTTATAGGCATCTACATTTATCCTCGTATAGAATCAAAAAGCAGGTGCGTTGGTCACCCCCGAGGACTAAGATATAATTCCTAGTTTCCAGTAAAGAGGGTCTTCGGTTCTCTGTACTCACCATACGAAACACAGCAGCATTAAGCTGTTATTTTACGCTGGTATTATGTGGGAGCGAGGTCCTACCATGGTCGAGCCGACCCATTCGTGCTACAATCATAAAATAGCTACAGCGTGGCTGTACCACATATAATATTCGCGTCATTGCGAAATTATGAAAATTGGCGTATTAGAAAGAGTAACGTTGTTAATTCTACTATTTTTAATATTAGATGTTGTAAGTTATGTAGATGTTGCAAATAAATAAATGTAGATGAAAATCGTTATGTCACCTTTTTTCTGAGAAAGTCTTATCTATCTCAAAACATTTGAACTCTTTATAAAAAAAGAACAATACTAAAGTAATACTTTGGGAATGAGTCATATGTATTATTTAGTTCAGTTACAAACGTTATCAAGTCTATTTCTCGCTCGTTCGCATTTTGTTTTTATTGAAGGGATATTTTAGCATTTTTTGAAGACGTCACTACTTCTCGTATGATTTTTATCTATGATTATCACTATACGTTGGATTGACCGGGGAAGAACCACGCTCTCACGGTATAAAGCGTATAATAGCAGCTTAAGTATAAAGCTTTGAAACGTATAGTGAGAGTAGAGAACCGGAGGCTATTTTTATTGGAAAGGAGGCATTCCAGCTTAGTCCTCAGAGTTGAGAACGCATCTGCATTTTGACTCTTAATCGATGCTAGAAGTAGATATCTACTATGGACCACAGCAGCTTTTTACCGTCACGTAAACAGGACGAGCATATCGTTTACCCTTATTCTATAAATAAAAATACAATCTTGGAATAAAACCTAAGTTCTGCGAGCTATATGGCCGGCCCATTGACACTTAGCTTAATCTTTTAGGCTATGCCGGTTATTCTGGTTCTACTGCGGATATCCTCATTTCTAAGTCTATCACGCAGGTAAACCCCTAACATAGACCTCTCTATTACCCGCTGAGTGACATTTATGTAACATCCTCATTCAGACAACCAGTTTCTGATTTGAGTTCCAACAGCCTTAGGCTAGTTATGAATATGCGTGGCGAAAGTTTTACTTCATTTAATTATATTTTCCTGATAGTAAGTGTCGACCATCGCCATTGAACTACTCCAACACCAGGTAAATTGGTGTGTTGCTGGGTTTTTTAAAGGAGTAAGCTGTTTGAAGGTCAGTTATGGTCCCCGGTGGAGATTGTGCTCAAAAAGAAGTCTTGCGAAAAAGAAAAGTCCTAGAAAATCGCACAGGCATGGTGGACCATCAACCATACAGAGGATGTGGGTGGTACCGTGGGATTTATCTCGGTGTGCGTTGCTGAAATTTGGCGGTTGAAAAATTTTCCTAGGTACTCTCTATGGAAAATGCGATTTTTAGAGGCCAATTTAGTCTTCTCTTCCAAGTAACCACGGAACTGTACGTCATTCGATATGTCGATGCCGACGTTTTCGATGCTGGCTGAGGCAGTATGGAGAATATCCTGAAATTGAAGAGATACGACAAAGGGATTCTTTTTAGCGGTAAACGCGCAAACTAGGATTTTCGCATACACAAACACTATTTATACGAAAACACTATTGTCTTAATAATAATCATGTTTTCTTCTGTAATAGTTTTCCTTTTGTATAAGTATGACGTCTATCACAGCTGAGTGCTCAGCGTGATTTATGCAGAGCATCATGTCTCAACAGAGAGAGTGGTTGTGTAAAAGTTTGGCAGAGAAAACCCAACGGCTTTAGGCTTTTGCATAACCTCCTGTGCCATCCGTAGTACAAGTCACAATGTGACGTTCAAGTTTCAAACTGAATTTGTCGAGATGTTTTAGAACCACATTTCTCACCTCAACTGTGCCGCATTTTCCAGGTATAAAAACCAGCCCTAGGTTGAATAGTGTTCTGTCATCAGAATGCAAGTTTATATTTAAGTAACGACGGTTATTTAAGCTTGTCTATTCGTTAAGAGTTAGACTGAATTTACGATCAGTATTTACTGTCGTTTGCAACTTGAACCATACTTGATTCTTGTTGTTCGTAATACTCCGTAACTACTTCTATCGTCCTGCCTTCGTTTTTTGATAGACTTAGCTGTTTATGATGAAAAGCTTCTGAAAGAAATTATAACGAGTGACGGCCTGAATAGAAACACCGTCTTGTGCAACCAAGCGTGCAAAAATTTCGGAAATTTTAGTACAAGTTCGAAAAAAATTTGTTATTCGCGGTCTTTGGAACTAGGCTTGAACTTTGTTCAGATTCAGATTGAGAAGACGATGTCGATGGCACTTCTTTTTCGCACGTAAAGTTCGGTTTTTCGATCTTTATTTAATGTACTTTATCTAAATGTTTTACCAAAACACATGTTGAAGAGCCTTTATAGGATATTATTTATGAGCCTATTGAATATTGTACAGAATCCTTATCCTGTATTTTTTTTTCAATATTTTCATACTACAGAAACATGTCTATCCATTTTGCCTATGAAAAGTAAAGCATCGTTTAGTAAAATTATATAGGTTATCTACTACATACAATTTTTATTTTGTATTAATAATATTTAATTCAATTACTCACCGTTCCTAATCAGAGATATTATGATATGATATTAAATAAATAGAATAAAAAAATATTGTTTTGATACTCAATGCCGTGTTTCCGAGAAATATTAGCACGGCTGGTGTAAAAAGCTTCAGCAATGTAACAACCAGCAGTAACAGCAACATATAATTGATATACAAAAGAAACAGCGTAGGTAATAGCACGCAGCCTTGTGAAACACTAGCATGAATAGGCTCTTAGTCGGAGTATACACCGTCTACTACGACGTTGATGCACCAGTCTGCAAGAAAACTGCATAATTTCTCGGGAAGCCTATAAGAAAGAAGCTTCTAAAGAAGCGCTTTGTGCCAAAGCCCCTCGAAGGCCTTCGCTTTGTCCAAAGTAACGACTAAGGCAGTAGGGCCCAAGAGGGATCTCTTGGGCCCTACTGTTTCGCTTATTTATGAGTCAGGTAAATTAGAAGATTAGAACCAGAACCAGCTGATCAGTGATCGCCAATGCGGCCAAGCTGGTAATCCTTAAGGTACCTTATGAGCTGGTAGTTTATAACGGATTCCATTATTATGAATAACAAGAACGCAATGGTTATATGCCTGTAATCGGACGGGTCTGAGCGACTCCCTTTCTAGAGATCGGGTGCGCTAAGGCTGTCTTCCATAAGTTCATGATTACGCCTGGGGAATAGGAGTACCGAAAAAGACGCGTTAGGGCCTGTGCTCAAAGACAGCACGGCGTGTCAAAGGATTTTTTTCGTGGACAAAATATTTTCGACTTATTTTAATGAACAGTACTGACACTTGGTTATTTTAACATGAATGTGCCGAAACGTCTCACAGCGAGTCGCTCAGACCCGTCCGATTACAGGCATATCACCATTGCCTTCTTGTTATCCATTATAATGGAATCCGTTATAAACTACCAGCTCATAAGGTACCTTAAGGATTACCAGCTTGGCCGCATTGGCGATCACTGATCAGCTGGTTCTGGTTCTAATCTTCTAATTTACCTGACTCATAAATAAGCGAAAGCAGTAGGGCCCAAGAGATTATAAGAAAATGGCTGAAAACTTCAACAAAGCTGCGATTAATTTCAGTTATGTAGAAAAGCTAGATATTTTGATTCAATCTTTTAAAGACAGATTTTCGGAGTTTAAAAAAGTGAAACCTCTGTTGGACATATTCAGCAATCCTTTCACGATTTCAGTTGAAAATGCGCCAGAGTCAATGCAGTTAGAAATTATCGACATTCAAAACGACCAAGATTTACGCAACAAATTCAACGAACGAGACTTGCTGAACTTTTACCGCTGCATTGATAAAAATACGTACAAAGAGTTGCGCATAAACGCTCTGAAATGTGCCAGCTTTTTTGTTTCTACCTATATATGTGAACAAACCTTTTCAATACTAAATAATAATACAACAAAAAATCGAAACCGCCTTGCAAATGAAAGTTTGAAAGCAGTTTTACGAGTTGCTACAAGTAAATTTGAGCCAAACATAAAAAAGATTGTAAGCACTATGCGGTGCCACGCTTCAAATGAATAAATTCTTTTTTCAATTTTAATACATTATTATCAATTCTTTATTGTCTTTGTCGTCGCACAACTTTAGGGAAAACTCCAAACTCTTCTGGAAAGAGGTTGGAAGGTCCCGGAGTGGTGCGACAGCCTTAAGAATGAACAAAGTGCTTTCGAGAACCAATGACGTCCTCTCAGAAAAATCGGACGTTGTGGCCGGTGAGGAAGGACCTGGGGAGATCTCCCGCCGGGCAAGGTGTTCTGCCCGGGGAGCGGCCAACACTCCGTGTGATAGTTCGGAGATGTTCTATATATACTGTTCATGATTCGGAATGTTGATAGCGTGATTTAGGCTTCGGTATGTTTCGGTGTGCTAGTGGCGAGACGACAGCGCCGTTACAGACGTCATGCAGCGATGGAGTGAATTTTATAGAGAAATGTATGCGTGTCATGATCTTAGTGAAGGATCCGGGGGTGACGCCGTGACTGGCACGCCAGACACGGACCTCGATGACACTGAGTTCATCAGCATGAAAGAGATTGAACGTGCGATTCGAAGTTTGAAATGTGGTAAGGCTGCGGGACTAGACAGAGTTACTGCTGAAATGGTCAAGTACAGTGGGCCTCGCGTCTGGGACAGCTTCCATCTGCTGTGCAATTTGTGCTGGCGGACGGGAGATGTCCCGGATGATTGGCGATCCGCGGTCATTGTGCCTTTATATAAAGGTAAAGGTTCACATTTTGACTGCGGGTGCTATCGGGCGATCAGCTTGACCAGTTTAGCAAGTAAAGTTTACTCGAAGGTTTTGACACGTAGGATGCAAGAGAAATCGGAAAGATTCTTATGGGAGGCACAATGCGGATTTAGACCTGGAAGAGGATTCACGGATCAAATGTTTTCTCTCCGCATGATCACGGAGAAGCTTCTGAGTGTTAACCAGAGGATTTTCTGTGCTTTTGTGAATCTGGAGAAAGCATTTGATAAGGTTATAAGGAAGAAAATGTGGGAACTGTTGCCGGGATATGGTGTGGATGGTCGATTGTTAAGGGCTGTGCAGTCGCTTTACTATGACTGTAAAGCCTGTGTGCGGGTAGGGCATGACCTGTCACCCATGTTTAGCGTCCAAGCGGGCGTAAAACAGGGTTGTGTCATGTCTTCCTGGCTGTTCATACTGTATCTCGACAGCTGTTTACAGAAGCTGAAAAATAGCTGTTTGGGTGTGAAATTGGGTGACATAAAAGTTAATTGTCTGCTGTATGCTGATGATGCAGTGCTTATTGCACCATCAGAAGCAGAACTGCAGGCATTAGTCACGTGTATGAAAGAGGAATGTGAAATTAAAGGTCTCCGTTTGAATGTAATAAAACTAAGGTAACGAAATGTAAATATGGGTAAATCAGGAATGTCTAGAACAGGTAAATGAAATTGTATACTTGGGGAGTGCTTTCAGCCGGGATGGAAGATGTGATTTAGATGTGGATAGGCGTGTCGCTGCCGGAAACAAAGTCAATGGTGCCCTGAATGCATTAGTAAAAAGGCAAGGCGTGGTGAAGAGTGCACGCCTTGCAATACATAACGCAGTGTTGGTACCGACTTTGTTATATGGCAGCGAAACCTGGGTATGCCAGAAGAAGCATAAAAGCAAGTTGAATGCAGTGGAGATTTTCGTAAAATGTGTGGCGTTACCATAGCCGACCGAAAGCGAAACGAAGAGATTCGCAATATGGCAGGATTGAAAGATGACCTTATCACAAAAATTGATAGGGGCGTACTCCAATGGTTTGGGCACGTTGAACGAATGAGTGAAGACCGAATGGTGAAGAAAATATATAGAGCGAAAGTAAATATTAAAAGGTGTCGAGGTAGACCGAGACTAACTTTCGAAGACCATGTGAGCAAATTGCTCTAAGAGGGGAGGGTCATGAGTACTCGGATACCTAGACGTGCATGTATGAAGAAGTTAATGAACCTGAAAGAAGCGAATGAGGTATGTAAGGATCGTGACACTTGGCGATCTGTTCTCTCTGGCTACCCCGTTAGGGATTGTGCGTGAAGATAAGTTATTGTCTTTAATTACCTCTACTTCTGGCGGCCCGCCATAAGTTCATAATTACCTATACTTCTGGCGGCCCGCCATCAGTTCATAATTACCTATACTTCTGGCGGCCCGCCATCAGTTCATAATTACCTATACTTCTGGCGGCCCGCCATCAGTTCATAATTACCTATACTTCTGGCGGCTCGCCATCAATTCATAATTATCTATACTTCTGGCGGCCCGCCATCAGTTCATAATTTGCCCGAGTGGCCCCTAGTCTTAATAAGTCTGCATCACTGACTTAGATGGGGAAATCTGAGGCCTGTAGCACAGTTTTTACTAACGCAGGCTTCAGAGCTCAAAAATAATTGTAACAATTATGTAATGTATGTTAATAAATTTCATTTCATTTCATTTCAAAAGTAAAGACAAGTTCATCCCCCCTCCCCCCACCCTCGAACTTTGCGCCCTAGGTTCCAACCTAGTTAGCCTGTGGGTAAATCAGGCCCCGCGGACAACAGTAAACGAACATTGAAATAATACTAGTTTTTACGGAATTTATCGCGTATATTTAACTTTTAATACCCGACGTTTCGAACGCTTTACAGCACTCATGGTCACGGGCAGGACTGAGATGTTCAACGTCCATATGTCATAGTTAACCGCGGTTACCATAGATTAAAATTTAACTTTTGTTCCGATCTATGCAGTATGAACTTATGGTATCTTGAAGTCTTGCAGTTGTATGCTTGGGTTGGGATTTAATTTTATTTATTATAGGATCCCAAGCAGATGGTAGCACCCAGCCATCTTCTCTATTGAAATTAGGATGTTTTTTGATTTCAATAGCCTCGCGAATCATCCTTGGAAGGAATCGGTGTTCTTTAGCGAGGATCTGCGGTCTATCAAATCTGATGTAGTGACGGGGGCGATCCTGTACGTGTTCACAGACTGCAGACTTCCCGGAGCGTCGATTCTTCACATCAGCTATATGTTCTTTAACGCGGGTTTTTATTGATCTTTTAGTTTGTCCTATGTAGGAGAGACCACATTCACAATCAAGCTTGTACACTCCTGCATCTTGCAGAGGGACATTACACTTGACCGATGGTAAAAACTGACCAATCTTCTTCAGCGGCTTGAAGTATGTTTTGATGGAAGCGCGCTTCAAGATGTAGCCAATCTTGTCAGTGACTCCTCTAACATATGGCAGTACAGCAGGTACACGCTCGACTGTGGCCGGCTTCACTCGTTCACTGTGACGTAGGCGCGGGACTCGAAGCTTGTTGTCATGCAAAACTTGCTTGACATGGTGGAGCTCTGCAGCCAGGTGTTTACTGTCACAGATCCCTCGTGCTCTCTGAAACAAAGATTTACCCACGGTAGCTAACTGTGAAGGATGGTGGTGAGAATCCGTTTAAATATCTATATGTATGGGTCTTTTTTCTATACACAGTATGGCTCAAGGTGTTATCAGGATTCCGAATTACTAACACATCTAGAAAAGCTAAGGAATTGTTTGCCTCTAACTCCATTGTGAACTGAATTTTAGAATTTATAGAGTTAAGATGGTCTAAAAATGCAGTTACTTTATCTAAAGGTAGAATTGTGAAAGTGTCGTCTACGTACCGCTTGTAGAACCTTGGATTTATGGGAGAACTAAGCAGGGCTTTCTCCTCAAAGTCTTCCATGAATATGTCGGCGACAATGGGAGATAGAGGTGAGCCCATCGCCACACCATCTACTTGCTTGTAGAACTCCTCCTTCCACAATAGGTAGCCAGATGTAAGGCAGTGTCTGAGTAATACTGCATATTCTACGGGCATATTGTTTTCTTCCAGCCTTCTAGTTACAATTGAGATGCAGTCTTCAACAGGTGAGCATGTAAACAATGACTGCACATCAAAACTGACCATAGTTTCATTGTCTGCCAGATGTAGGTCTTTAATCTCGCTGACAAAATGGTAGGAATCCTTTATGTGTGCTCTTGTATGTCCCCTGAGTGGTGAGAGTATTTTCGCTAAGTGTTGAGCCAATCTGTAAGTTGGTGAATCGATTTGGCTCACTATGGGACGTAATGGAGCATTGGGCTTGTGTATTTTTGGTAACCCATACAATTTTGGTGATTTGGCGCACGTAGGTATTATCCATTTTACGTCCAGATTTAATTTTTCGGAGTGTTTCTTTATGAGGTCACTAGTTGTTTTTAGTGTGCTATTTGTTGGGTCGTTTTTAACCTTTTTTATAAGTACTTACATCCGACAAAAGTTCTTGTATTTTAGAATTATAATCTGACGTATCCATGACTACCGTGGCGTTTCCCTTATCTGCGCGGAGAATCGTAAGTTCGTGTTTATTGCGTAGGTTCTTTAACGCTATAAATTCGTCTTTGGGAAGATTCGGTTTAGGCACTGAACATCGACGTAACATAGACGAGATGTCTTGACGTATCGCCAGTGTTGCCAAGTCTGAAATCTAGCGGACGGTAGAATTCTTCTAAAAATACGGTAGAATTTTCGAAATTATGTTGTAATATATATTTGAAATACGGTAGAATTACCTTGTTTATTTAGTAGCATGTTATGGGTCAGAGTTAAAAAAAAACATATTTTTAATCAGAATCGGACAGTATAATTGTTTCAATATTTTTATACATATCATTGTTATGTTTTGCGATCATAGCGTGAGTGGGATTAAAATCAACACAGTTTTTTCCGTCACGCTGTATGGCTTGCTGCGATAAGAGATTTCCCTTGATGGATTTCGTTAGGAGTTTATTCCGTTTTTTTTGTTTTTATATCGTTAACTCTGCTGAAGACTCTTTCGCACTCAGCATTCGAGTGTGGCAGAGACAAAATGGCCAACATAAATTTTGGCAAGTGTTGGAAATAGGTATTCCCTTCTCGATGTTGGTCACGCAGTTCTGCGACCTGAAAAAAAAAATGATTAGGCTGCTATAACAATAGAAACCAATATGAATTCACGTTGCTTCGAGTTTACATGGAAACTTACCTGGTGCCAAAATACGTCAGGGGGTTGACTTAAATCCAAATCTTTGTAGTATAACGGCAACTTCCGCCACTCATCATCTAGTTCTTGTTGATGTTGGATTGAAGTTGGGGCAATTCTGGGCAGTAATGGAAATAACGACGAAACTGACTCTTCCCTGTCATCAGAAATTACTTTCTCTAGATCAAATTTTGCTATTTCTGTCATAATTTTGTCATTAAAACAGTATCGTTTACGAAGGCCCACACAAGCTCTAATAATAAAATTTTTACACATCTTTCTGAGAGTTAACTTTCTTTCTTCATTTTCAACAGAATCTAGTTCTTTCTGGACACCTAAACCTAGATATATGTCTTTTAGGTCCTTGTGATTTATTTCTGTCATTGGATCTATAGTTTCAATAGGAGCGGAATTTACATAATTTCTGTGTAAAACCAATAGTAACAGTTCTTTATAAAAAGCTGTCATTTTCCCATGTAGTTTCGTAATTAAAATAGATTCGCTCTGAAAACAGCTATTTAATGTTGTAAATTTTGGCAACATCCAAGCCAAAAAATAGTAATAAGCCTTGATTATGGGATCATTCAGGCATGCATGAATATCGTGGCACTCCGATTCTTCCAGCCATTTGCTATTGAAATAAAGACGTAATACATCCCATTGTTCCAGAATCCTTTGCACTACTGCATTTAAAGACAACCATCTAGTCTGGGCTGGTCTTAGAATTTTGTGCACATCCGCCTCAGCAAAATACTGGAACTCTTTCAACTCACTCTGCCTTTTACTACTGGATTTAAAATAATTATAAATATTTCGCGCCATTTTTTCACAATTTAGTGGAAGCTCTTTACATGCGTCACTAGCGCAAAGATGCAGAGAATGGCAAATGCATTTGATCACAATTATGCCTGGACAACGTTGACGAAATCGACTTGAAACTGAATTGTTACATCCCATCATTGTGTTGCATCCATCAGAGCCGAAACCTATGATGTTTTCCGTAGGAATCTCATACTTTTGAAATGAACCTATAACAGTATTAAAAAGTTTTTCGGCATTTGCAACATGATCGGTGGTTTTCTCATCAAATAATTGAATCAAATTCCAAAACCGAGTGATAACTTTACCAATCATTGGATCAAAATACCTGACCACTACAGCTACTGTTTTTACTACAGCAATATCTGTGCTTTCGTCTATCAAAATTGAAAACATTTGTGATTTCAAGTCACTGATCAAGTTTTCTTTTTCAGTTTCCCCAATACAGTTATTTATCACAGCTTGAACTTTAGTTCTTTTTAATCTAATATTTTTGGCTATCTGAGAATCTGGGAACAACTTTGGTAACAAATCTGCTAAGTGATTCATGACATTATGAGATACCTTATGCTCAACAACAAAAGCAGCTAATTTTATTTCTGAAGTCTTTACCAATTGCTTTTCATTAGTTGGCATGGATTTAAAAACGCTTACTATAGACTGTTGTTTTTTGGACGTTGAAGCACTACACCTCTTTAAATTATTCACGTGTTTAGTTCCTTCTTTGTGGCGTTTTATTACACTTATTTCGGCACTGAAAGATGTATTGCAAACATTGCAGACCGCCTTCGATAAGTCCCTATTATCCTTTCTTAGCCAGTCACTATATTCTTTATTCAGCAACCATTCTTCCCGAAACTTCTGCTTATAACGCTTTCTCTTAGCCGGTACTCGTGTTAAGCTATCTTCTCGATCAGTAGCGCTGTCGCCATCACTCTCCATATTTTTAAACACTCAGATCACACACAACACAACACAACACAACAAACTCTTACGTAATTTTAAGTATTAATGAAATGTTAGTCGTATCTCGTTTATGATACAAATAAACTAGGAAAATTAAAAAGCTCTAAGTATTCATTGAAATTCAAATACATACAGCACCCCCGAATTCGTTCGCATAATATCTCCAAGCTGGTACCACGCTATTGGGGGATTTCCCGACGCATAAAACAGTGTTGTCGGTAGAATAAAAAGGAAAATACTGTAACGTAAAGAAAGTAAACAATCAAACTCGCTAAAATTATTTTAGTTTATAGATAATCATATTTAGATACGATCTTCATTGGGTATTACGGTGTATTTTGCTACCGTAATTATAATCCTACGGTAGGTGGTAGATCTATGCTGATTACGGTGTTTTTACCGTAATTACGGTGCAGTTGGCAACACTGCGTATCGCCTCCAAATCTTCTTTCCGCATATTGTTTTTAAACAAACATTGACAAACACAGATCATAGATTAATCGCGCTCTATAATCTGTCAAAACAAACACTGGATGATGCAACAATTAGGATTTTATCCAAAGGCCTCAACTTTGCAATTACACCCCGCAAATTACCGTACGAAGAAATTATCTGTAGTGTCGAGGACTGTTTATTTAAAAACAATATGCGGAAAGAAGATTTGGAGGCGATACGTCAAGACATCTCGTCTATGTTACGTCGATGTTCAGTGCCTAAACCGAATCTTCCCAAAGACGAATTTATAGCGTTAAAGAACCTACGCAATAAACACGAACTTACGATTCTCCGCGCAGATAAGGGAAACGCCACGGTAGTCATGGATACGTCAGATTATAATTCTAAAATACAAGAACTTTTGTCGGATGTAAGTACTTATAAAAAGGTTAAAAACGACCCAACAAATAGCACACTAAAAACAACTAGTGACCTCATAAAGAAACACTCCGAAAAATTAAATCTGGACGTAAAATGGATAATACCTACGTGCGCCAAATCACCAAAATTGTATGGGTTACCAAAAATACACAAGCCCAATGCTCCATTACGTCCCATAGTGAGCCAAATCGATTCACCAACTTACAGATTGGCTCAACACTTAGCGAAAATACTCTCACCACTCAAGGGACATACAGGAGCACACATAAAGGATTCCTACCATTTTGTCAGCGAGATTAAAGACCTACATCTGGCAGACAATGAAACTATGGTCAGTTTTGATGTGCAGTCATTGTTTACATGCTCACCTGTTGAAGACTGCATCTCAATTGTAACTAGAAGGCTGGAAGAAAACAATATGCCCGTAGAATATGCAGTATTACTCAGACACTGCCTTACATCTGACTACCTATTGTGGAAGGAGGAGTTCTACAAGCAAGTAGATGGTGTGGCGATGGGCTCACCTGTATCTCCCATTGTCGCCGACATATTCATGGAAGACTTTGAGGAGAAAGCCCTGCTTAGTTCTCCCATAAATCCAAGGTTCTACAAGCGGTACGTAGACGACACTTTCACAATTCTACCTTTAGATAAAGTAACTGCATTTTTAGACCATCTTAACTCTATAAATTCTAAAATTCAGTTCACAATGGAGTTAGAGGCAAACAATTCCTTAGCTTTTCTAGATGTGTTAGTAATTCGGAATCCTGATAACACCTTGAGCCATACTGTGTATAGAAAAAAGACCCATACAGATAGATATTTAAACGGTGATTCTCACCACCATCCTTCACAGTTAGCTACCGTGGGTAAATCTTTGTTTCAGAGAGCACGAGGGATCTGTGACAGTAAACACCTGGCTGCAGAGCTCCACCATGTCAAGCAAGTTTTGCATGACAACAAGCTTCGAGTCCCGCGCCTACGTCACAGTGAACGAGTGAAGCCGGCCACAGTCGAGCGTGTACCTGCTGTACTGCCATATGTTAGAGGAGTCACTGACAAGATTGGCTACATCTTGAAGCGCGCTTCCATCAAAACATACTTCAAGCCGCTGAAGAAGATTGGTCAGTTTTTACCATCGGTCAAGTGTAATGTCCCTCTGCAAGATGCAGGAGTGTACAAGCTTGATTGTGAATGTGGTCTCTCCTACATAGGACAAACTAAAAGATCAATAAAAACCCGCGTTAAAGAACATATAGCTGATGTGAAGAATCGACGCTCCGGGAAGTCTGCAGTCTGTGAACACGTACAGGATCGCCCCCGTCACTACATCAGATTTGATAGACCGCCGAAAACCGATAAAGAACACCGATTCCTTCCAAGGATGATTCGCGAGGCTATTGAAATCAAAAAACATCCTAATTTCAATAGAGAAGATGGCTGGGTGCTACCATCTGCTTGGGATCCTATAATAAATAAAATTAAATCCCAACCCAAGCATACAACTGCAAGACTTCAAGATATCATAAGTTCATACTGCATAGATCGGAACAAAAGTTAAATTTTAATCTATGGTAACCGCGGTTAACTATGACATATGGACGTTGAACATCTCAGTCCTGCCCGTGACCATGAGTGCTGTAAAGCGTTCGAAAAGTCGGGTATTAAAAGTTAAATATACGCGATAAATTCCGTAAAAACTAGTATTATTTCAATGTGTAGTGTTCGCGTAAATATAAGAAATCATTAAGTAAACGAACATGTCTCAGATCCAAGTCATCACTGGCAAGTGGCAACACGCGCTGGTTGTACTATTATGTTTTCAAGTTTTGAGGTACCCTAGCTATAACTGACGAGAAGTATACGTCGTAGATTACTATACGATGGTTGTACATTATTTAATATATACATTTATGCACTGAGGTGATTTTTAAGTGTTAAAAAGGCGAAAAAAAAGTCCCGCAATAAAGCACTTCAATGTTATTGATAATAGTTCCGCTTAGAGCTATTTTATATAATGCAAAGCACTTGTTAAAAGATTTAAAAAAATCCCCTAACAATAATTGTATACCTAATACACATATGTATATGTATATATACATTTATGCACTGAGGTGATTTTTAAGTATTAAAAAGGTGAAAAAAAGTCCCGCAATAAAGCACTTCAATGTTATTGATAATAGTTCCGCTTAGAGCTATTTTATATAATGCAAAGCACTTGGTAAAAAGATTTAAAAAAATCCCCTAACAATAATTGTATACCTAATACACATATGTATATGTATATATACATTTATGCACTGAGGTGATTTTTAAGTATTAAAAAGGCGAAAAAAAAGTCCCGCAATAAAGCACTTCAATGTTATTGATAATAGTTCCGCTTAGAGCTATTTTATATAATGCAAAGCACTTGTTAAAAGATTTAAAAAAATCCCCTAACAATAGTTGTATAATACACATATGTATTATACAACTATTATATCTATACTTTGTCTGATAAATATCTTGGAAAATATGTTTAACTAGTGTTAGTTTTTATGTAATGTTTTATTGAATTTATACAATCGTTCATTATCATCACCATTGCTGGTTTGGTGATTGCATCTGGCGTAAAAGAGATGGCATTTAGCAGAAACCATAAGACATTTCTGGCACTTCACTTAATCTCTTAAGATATCCACGGAAATAAAACGTTGAGATGGATTCTCTTAAGTTGGCACTACACTGCAAGACTCAGTGGAACCAATTTTTTATAAAAAAGGGTGTTGGCAACGCGCCTATAAGAATATTTCAATTTATTAGTTAACCGATTACAAATAGCTTCTAAAAAGCAAATTATCAAGCAACAATATTCCGATAAGAAAATGCTAAGCTGAATCTTAAAGAAATATCGAATTAATGATATGAAGGTCTTAGGTTCGACTCCCAGGCCGGAATAGTTTATCGTTTTCTTAGTAATATCTCTTAATAAATTCATATAGGGAATTTTTAAGATATAAATTATGTTACCGGATTTGTTCCCCGGTTGAAATCATCTTTCCAATAATGTTAATTTAAAGAAATATTAAAATAAAGTTAGAGACCAGGATTTGTTCCCCGGTCGAGATGATCGCTGTGCATAAGTAGAATTAATGGAAATTAATAAGTATTGTCTTACATGAGTTTGATATGTTTTGTATGAAAACAAATGCCTATTTTCTATGATTGATTTATGAAAACATTCACTTATATTGTTTGATAAGAAACATGATAACTGATAAGAATCTGATTAGAAATAGTTTTCGGCGTTTGAGAATTGTGTAGAATCATTTATTCACCTAGTATTGTTGATATTAGTGTATACTAAACTTTCCATTTTTACTGATAGTCGATAGCCGTGCAAAAGTTAGTTGTTCAAATAGTGTGAGTTCATAGACGCACGCTAGCCACGTACTTAGGAGGCCAAATATGTAGAAATTTAAATATTGGCAAATTTCAGCAATTTATGTAAAATGACTTGTAAAACATTTCAGATTGATTGTACGTGTAAAAGAGGTGAATTCTGTGTTATTTTATGTGAAAATTCCTGTGAATATGTGAAATAATGATAGTTTTGTATAAGAAATTTAAAAGTGTTTTAATAGTGAAATGTATAGAGAAAATGTAAATTAAACTATTGTATTAGTTAAGATATGTATAATTTCAAGTGGAAAACATTGTTTTAACTTTCTATGTTAAATATTTAAGAAATTCCAACTTTGAACATGTGAGTAAAATAAGCATATTTTGTTAAATAAATAAAGGGTTTTTTGTGATATGAAAATGTAATGTATATTGTAGTATAGATATTTTTTTGTTCTATCTTTGTAAGTAAGTTGTATAAATTTATGTCTTATACAAATAAAGTTATTGAGCAAACCGTGAGAGAGTGATAGTACAAATTGATGTAATTGAGTTGCGCAAGCGCACAAATGGCGCGGCCCACTTTTGCGTTTAGCTTCGAGGTAGTTCAGTAAATTGATTTTTCTTGCAAATCGTTATGATCTCCTAGGTGTGCGTTGTTTGTAGTTAGCAGTGGCTGCAAATGACCGCCGGTACGACATACTCCGCCGATCGTTGAGTCCCGTGATTCCGTGAGGCGTCGAGGTCACCGGCCCCTAGGTGATTCTTGGCACTTTATGCGTTCCGAGCATTCTGTGCCTAGTCGAGCTTTAAAGTGCCACCGTCGCACTTCCCCCAACCCTTTTGTTTGCAAAAGGGGTAGGCAGTGCCCATAGTGAGGAAAGCCGCTTACTATTATCACCATCATACATAGATAGGGCCTTCAGAGTACAACTGACAGGTTAGGTTACACCTTATCATGTCGGGTAGGGACAAGGGGGAACCACCCCCCAAGTCAAGAGCACCACCGAATAAGAAAGGAGTGTTGGAGGGACCACTAGTAATCAAGGATCTAGCGAACCCGGAGCGCACCAGAACGGTGCCAGCGTTCTCCCATATCCCAATGAGGAAACCCGTCTCGCCGCGAAAGGAGCCCGCACCGGGCGTCGCGCTCACGCCGGCCGTGTCTGAGCACACGGTCAGGCAGGAACCGTCGCCCCAACAGCAGCGGGCTAAGAAAACGGCTAGACGCCATACACCACCAGAAACCGAAGCCTCCCTTTATGAGAAGAGGCAACGGATAGGCTCCCAGCTGTCATCAGATGAAGCACCATCCTCATCAGAAGAGGAAGCATACCACCAGGTGGTGACGACGAAGACGGTGTTGAGATCTCCGCCGAAATCACCTTCTCCACCACAACCCCCTCCTCGCTCCATATCACCGGATCGGCAAAGCCACGATTCGGCTCAGTACGAGCAGGGGGGCGAGGAATCCTACAGCTGGGGGGTCGACTACCTACGCAACCCTGGCAGTATCCGCCGGCCGATCATCGCCGGTGGCAACATCAAACCCGTCCGGGCTCCCGCAGGATGATGGTCAACGACCATCTACCAGCTATGCCCATATGGTAGCTGCACCGGCAGTACCACGGCCACAACCGGCGGCAGTGCCTACTGATAAGCCTGCCGACCAGGAGAAGACCAGATACCCACCTATAGTGGCTGATTGCCTACCGGACTGGACGAGGCATTTTAAGGAGCTCAACAGAATGTCGGGCCACCCTTTAAATGCCCGTCCGTTCGGGAAAGGCGTACGGTTCACGCCGCAAAGCGGCAATGAATTCCGTACGGTCCAGCGCTATAAGGTGGAGCTAACTAAGGAAACACCAACGCTGTCATGGTACTGCTATACACCGGAGGAGGACAAGCCCACCAAAGTGGGCATCCGGGGTCTACCAATGGGCACAGACACCAAAGCGATAGAGGAGGCCATAAGGGCAAAAGGCTTCCCCATCAAATATGTTAAGGCAATCCCACCGCGTAGAGGCAGACCTGGCTGCATCTACTTTGCCCAACTAGACCACCTGAGCCTGGAGCAGCTCCAGGACTTGTACAACGTCGACGAGCTCCTCTTTATGAGAGGGGTCGTCATCGAGGCCTGGCAGAGAAAAGCAGGACCGGCTCATTGCCACCGATGCCAGGCCTTCGGGCACGCCTCCGTCAACTGCTTCAGGCCAGTGAGATTTGTGCGCTGTGCCGGGGAGCACATAGCGAGCCTTTGCCCTCGGGGTAGAGAGGAGGAACCCAAGTGTGCCAATTGTGGCAAAAACCACACGGCAAACGACCGCCGCTGCCCAGTCCTGAGGAGGACTGCTAGGAGGCAGGGGATTACTTTGCCGGGGCTACTCCCGGAGGACCCTAAAAAGATCCCCCAGAGTCGCCCAAAAGCTGTAACCATCCAGCAAGACGGGTGGGTTACCATCACAGGGAAGGGCAGGCAACCAGCCCCCCCCCACCCGTAACACCTAAGGAAACGGTGGAACCCACAGAGACAAGGGCAACCACCGGGGCGACTCTACAGCCCCCCGCCAACCCTGCCACAGAACGGCAACCCTCTAAGAAGAGGAGGCGGGAGAGGAGCAGGAAGAAGTCGCAGCCTCCTCAGGCTGTCACCTCTACCCCGACAACATCTGGACTAGTAGCCTCAGAGGCGCAGATTACTCGGGAGTCGACCAAGAGCGTGGGTAGAGTGCCAGAAAGGGCTCTACCAGAACGTAGAGCCCGCTCTACAACTAGAGCGCGCTCTACCCATAAGCCAAGAGGGCAGGGCCAGGAACATCCACACCCGAGACAATTGCCAACGCCTTCACACAGGAAAACACCTACCACCGGCCTCGAGACAGCAGACGCAATACAACGATTAGTTGGTATTGCCATCGAGGTCGGCACTCAAGTCCTGGCTGACATAAGAGCAGCGGGACAGATCCAGTCACGGCGATCATGAAGGCGCTGGCAAACCTATTAGCCCGGCATTACGGTGGAGAGTAATCTGCGCCTCCTCTATTGGAACCCGGGCGGAATACAGCAGAAGCTGCATGAACTCCACACAGTCGCCCAGCAACAGGACTTGCACATCATTTTGCTGGGCGAGACAAAATTAAATCCCAAGACGCATATTAAGCTGCCAAACTACCACCTATACAGAAGGGACGAGGTCACCCCTCAAGGGGCAGCCTACAGAGGGACGGCGATTCTTGTGAGAAGGGACATCGTCCACCAAGAGCTGGAACTACAACCTTACCAGACTATGCGCTCCATCGGCATAAGTATGGAGGCGGCGGGCGAGGAACTAAGGATCTATGCAGCATACCGCCCGCCAGGGACTCCGGTGAGGGACGGTGATGGAAGGTGAAACACCTACTATAATCGCCGGGGACCTAAACGCCAAACACCCGGCGTGGGGGTCCAGAGTGATCACCCCGCCGGGTCATGCACTATACGAAGACGCTGAGAGGAACAACTATGACGTTTTAGGTCCCGAAGAACCAATCAACGTTCCGACAGACCCGAGGCAACATCCGGATGTATTAGACATCGTGCTCTCTAGGAACGTCAACTACCCAGTAGTGGTAGAGGTGCTATACGACCTGAGTTCACAGCACCTCCCGATTCTGATAACCCTTGGCGCTAAGGCGGTGACTACGCCGCCCAGAGCATTTAAGACACGCATCGACTGGAGCCTCTACTCACAACATCTGCAGGCGAGACCTCCAGTCCACCAACCTATAAATACCTTCCTGTCGTCACCTGCGCCGCCTCTTGCAGGAGAGTGGTTCATTTCCCCCGCCGAACTGCGGAGGACAGTAACTGCCTGCAACTGAGGAAGGCACCCGGACACGACGGGATTACCAACGCTGCACTCCGACAACTGCCCTATAAAGTCCTAGTAGAGATTGGTCGACTCTACAATGGGATACTGCGGACATCCCACTTCCCGGAGGAATGGAAGAAAGGCAAAATTATCGTCTTGCCGAAACCCGGGAAGGACAGGCGTAGAGCTGCTAGCTACAGGCCGATTACGCTATTACCGCACATAACTAAACTGTTTGAAAGATTGCTGCTGAGACGTCTCCGTCCGTGCATCCAACTTCGGGCGGAGCAGCACGGATCAGGAGGGGTCACTCTACAGTCACACAGTTGACTAGAGTGCTGCACCTGCTTGCGGCAGAGTACAATCGTGGCCGCATATCGTTGGGCGTCTTTCTCGATATCGAGAAAGCGTTCGACCGGGTGTGGCACTCAGGATTACTATACAAACTACACGAGCAGACCAGTGTCCCCCCTGCTATGTTGCGGTTAATGGCGTCTTTCCTGGAAGACAGGAAGTTCTACGTCTGCGTAGAGGACGCCGAGTCCGCAACAAGAACCATCAGTGCCGGCGTCCCACAGGGCAGTTGTCTGTCTCGAGTCCTGTACGCGGCTTACACGAACGACATACCAACATTGGCAGGCAGGCTGCAAGAATGGGAGGACGATGTTGAGCTGGCGCTATATGCGGACGATAGCGCCTATTTCACTTCGTCCGGAAGAGCCCATATAGCCACTGCCAAAATGCAGCGTCTGCTGGACCTGTTGCCACCATGGCTGAATGAGTGGAGGATGGTCGTCAACGTTGGTAAGACGACCGCTTTGCTCACTCGCCGTCTCAGAAATCTACCACCTCCGCTAACTTTCGACGGCCAGAAGATCGCGTACGAGAAGGCCGTGACATACCTCGGATGCCGGATTGACCGGGCGCTGCGCATGACTGCGCACGTCGACTTCTTCGTCCGCAAAGCCAGATGTGCGCGGGCGATGCTTCGTCCGGTCCTGGCATCCAAGCTGCCAATAAAGACCAAGCTCCGGATATACAAGATGTATATCCGGACCATTACCACCTATGCTGCTCCGGCCTGGTACGCGCTTCTGAGCGACCCTCTGAGGCGGCGACTACAGGCTCAGCAGAACCTGTCATTAAGGACGATTGTCGGAGCAGGTCGTTACGTCCGGAATGACGTTATAGCGGCCGATCTGAAAGTCGAGACCATCACCGACTTCGTGGCCCGGCTAGCGCGCGGCATGTTTGACCGTGCCGATAACGGGCCACATGACCATCTCAACGGTTTTGCACCGTTGCACACTCGGCCCCCGGACGGGCGACCTCTTCCAAGAGAACTCCTCTCTATATCGATTAGAGAGTCGAGTAACAACCCCCAATGCCGCTGAAAGGCCAACTTAGACCTACTTAGATAACCTCCATTGACAACCTCCTTTTCCCGTAGTCGGTGAACTACGGGAAAAATTCTTATCCGGCTACGTTATAAAACGTAGCACTATCCATGCCAAGAATAGGCTAAAATGACTGCCCCATAGTTATGGGGCATGAGGATATCCGGGTAATTTTCTCTTGTGCCTATTTTTGCGTTGAAGTCTCCCATCAACACCGTGTAGTGGGTTTTGGAGGAATGCATGACTTTGGAAATATCCTCATACATTTCCTCCACCTCCTCATCGGGATGTGCCGAGGTTGGTGCGTAAACCTGTATGACCTTCAGCGAATACCGTTTGGTGATTCTGAGTATCAAATACGCGATCCTCGTCGACGCACTCCCAATCTTTACAACGTTGTTGACGAGAGACTTGTGGACGATAAATCCGACACCTCCTTGGGACAGATGGTCGCCCTCCCGGTGATAGAACAAGTTGCCGGATTCGAGTATCACCGTGTCCTCCCCCTCTCTTCGGACCTCGGATAATCCTATAATACTCCAGCGCAACTTGTCTATCTCTTCTTCCAGCTCCAGGATCTTCTTGTCAGTCCTCAGGGTGCGTTCGTTAAATGTTGCCAGGTCAAATCGTCGTAGGTGGCAACCGAACCTCCACCGGAGATTCTTGGTTACCATGGTCGCCACCGTAGCCAGGAATAGTGGGGCCACCGGGGACTGGGGGCCGTCTATTTGTGTAATTGTTCATGGGGGGTATATTGCCATAGTAGCCACGCTTGGCGAGCGGGTTGGCAACCGCAATTTTTTTGTCTTACAGTTGCTGTAATCAGGAAGATGCTGCTGCCCATCTCCTGCCTGTTTCCCTCTGTCGCCTTTTACTACACCCACGGGAAGATATGGGGTAGTGGATATTCTTAACCGCCACTACACGGCAACATATATATAATTTTATTGAAAAAGGGCAAATTAATTATATAAATTATATTTATTTAGAGAAGGGGGGAGTGTTACAATTGGTTATATTTACTCGTATGCTATATGCTTTTATTTATACGTATACAAAGTTGTCACGCTCGTTGCTGTGTTTCATCGATGGGAACCACAGCTTTTATTTTTATTTTTAGTCGTTATTAGGAAAACGGTGCCGCCTATTTACTGATTTGTTTCTCTATATCGCATCTTATTACAACTTGATGATATTGGGCAGTGAATATTCATACACCATTACTTCTTTAACAAATTGAGTAAAACCAATTTAATTAATTTTAAAGCGTGTAATTTTACTTATTTTTGAATATGGGTGGACTTTCCTCTACCCTATATCGTCCAGTGCGTGTCGTTACTGCGTTGCCATTACTCCGTTGCGGAGATCACATACGTTGTTCCCGAACCCAACGTAGGCGTTATAGGAGGCCGGATCGAGAGAAGTCTCGATTCCTCCCTTCTGTTTCTTAGTTAACGTTTGTCTGGTTCCTTTTCAAAGGGTGTTAAACGAGCACACAGTCCACGTGATGGTAAGTAGATGCTGTGGCCTACATACATCTAAATTTATTCTCAATTAAAAATCAAAATACAGATGCGTTGTCCCACCAGCGGTCTTTAAATAATAGGGGATATGCTGCCACTACTAGTTATCATCAATACTATTCTGCTGCAAGATATTAGCTACACTAAGAGAATATTCTTTTTGATGTAACAACCACTAGTGGCAGATTTCTTTTGTAGAAAAGTTTATGGCGTAAATACTGGTAGAGTGGTAGAGTGATGGTAGAGCCACCCTGCAGCTACATTATAGTTGTAGCACGAATGGGTCGCCTCGACCGGGGTAGGACCACATAATACCAGCGTAAAGCTGCTGTGTTTCGTATGGGGAGTGTACAGAACCGAAGACACTTTTTACTGAAATCGAGGCATTTCATCTTAGTTCTCAAGGGTGTTTCGAATCGTAATCGAGGATAAATTTAAATGTCGTGTTTTAAATGGAGAAATTTTGATATATGGGGGCCCCACCGAAGCTTTGCGTCACATAGATTTAGTATATCTATGTTGCGTCTAGTGTGATTCTAATAAAAAATGGTGGTATCAACAAGACTCAGCTCCTCCCCGTTTAAAATTACATTAGTAATTAACATGTTTGACATTCGGAGGTACGGATTTCATACATTTAATTTTAGTGCCATTTAAATGCAAATTATTAATTTTAAACCAATTTATTGACGTAGATATAGCATTATTTACTTAGTCATAATTTAGTAACTGTCGTTTTATTTTGCAAATTAATGAAGTAGCATCAACAAATAATACTATATCATGGTTATCCCCTATGTAAGGTAAGTCATTAATATTACGACCGGAGGAGTTGGTCCTGCACCTGACTCTGATCTTTCTCCTGTCGTATCGGATTACCGGCCCATCGGACTAAGAGAGTGATGAAATTGCACCTGTGAAAGACAGCTTTCGTGCACCCGATACCTAAAAAAGGTAACCGCTCCGATCCGTCCAACTATAGGCCTATCGCCATCACCTTCTCTTTCTCTAAAATAATGGAGTCCATTATTAACAGCCAGCTCATGCGGTACCTTGAGGATCACCAGCTGATTAGTGACCGCCAGTACGGTATCCACTGGGGTCGCTCAGCTGGTGATTTTCTGGGTTACCTAACTCATAAATGGGCGGAGGCAAAAGAGTCCAAAGGCGAGGCGTTGGCCGTTAGTTTGGACATAAAGAAGGCCGTCGATCGGGTTTGGCACAAAGAGCTTTTTACGAAGCTTCCTTCTTACAGGCTTTCCGAGAAATTATGCTATTGTATTATCAGTTTTCTTACAGAAATCAGATCATCATCAGATCAGAACATCAAGGTCGTAGTATACGGTGCATGCTCCGATTACAAGCCCATTAACGCTGGTGTTCCACAAGGCTGCGTGTTATCACCAACGCTGTTTCTTCTGCATATCAATGATATGCTGCAAACCGGTAACAATCATTGCTATGCGGATGACAGCACTGGTGATGCTTTATACACCGGCCGTGCCAATATTTCTCGGAGAAACGTCGCCGAGTACCGGTACAAACTTGTATCTGAAGTCGAAACTTGAATGAATAAAATCTCGGACTGGGGCGACTAAATCTAGTCCAGTTCAATCTCCAGAAGACACAAGTTTGCGCATTTACCGCTAAAAAAAACCCTTCGTCGTATCTCCTCAGTTTCAAGGCACACCCCTTGTTGCCTCAGCCAGCATCGGAATCCTCGGCGTCGACATATCGAGAGGCGTGCAGTTTCGTGGTCACTTGAAAGAGAAGGCCAAATTGGCCTCTAAAAAGCTTGGCATGCTCAGCAGAGCGTGACAGTATTTCATGCCGGCACACCGCCTGAAACTTTACAAGGCGCAGGTTCGGCCGCACATGGAATACTGTTACCAGCTCTGGGCTGGTGCTCCACCGTGCCAGCTCCTTCCATTTGATCGCATCCAGCGCAAAGCCGTTCGAATCGTCGGCGATCGAGCTCTTGCCGATCGGCATGACTCACTGGCACTGTGATGTTGCATCTCTTTGCGTATTTTATCGCATTTACTACGGAAAGTGCCATGAGGAATAGTTCGGGAAAATTCCAGCCATACAATTTCACTATCGCACATCGCGACAAAACTCGCGATACCATCCACACCATCTAGATAACTGGCGGTCCACCATCGTGCGATTTAAAAGGAGTTTTCTTCAAGTAAAGAGCCTACTCCTTTTTAAAAGGCCGGCAACGCATCTGCAATTCCCCTGGTGTTGCAGTTGTTCATGGGCGGCGGTAATCACTTACCATCAGGTGAGCCGTATGCTCGTTTGCCCCCTCTCATATGAAAAAAGTAACAATTGGTTGAGCTATTTCGAATCTTATTCCGGACGGACAAAAATTTTAAATATCACCGACGATTCGGGTTGCTCTGCTCTGGATGCGGTTTAGTAGTAGGAGTTTGCACTAAGATTTCCCGACCCAGAGATGTGAACAGTATTACAGGTGAGGCTGAATTTACGCCTCGTAAAGTTGCAAGCGGTGTGCTGGAATGAAACACTATTCCGCTCGGCTGGGCACGCTAAGCTTTTTAAAGGCCAATTTAGCCTTCCCTTCCAAGTGACCGCGGTCGAACTGTATGTCATTGGATATGTCGACGCCGAGGATTTCGATGCTGGTTATGGCAGTTTGGAGAGTGATCTGAAATTTAGACGATACGGCGATTGTTTTTAGCGGAAAACGCGCAAACCTGTCTTCTAAGGGCTCAGATTTTACTTCATCTGAGTCTAAGGGTTTAACTGAACAACATTTAGTCGTCCTCAATCTGAGACTCTGTTTAATGAAACTCGACTTCAGACACAAGTTTGTTCCGGTATTTGACGACGTGTTCCCGAGAAATATTGGCACGGCTAATGTAAAAAGCATCACCAGTACTGTCGTCCTTTATACGCAGAAGAAACGATGAAGCACTCAGCCTTTTAGGACACCAGCATTTATAGGCTTGTAATCTTTACATGCATAGTCTACTACGACCTTGATGCACCTATCTACAAGAAAACTAGTGATTCAACTGAACAATTACTCAGAAAACCCATAGGTAGGAAGCTTTGAATTAAGCGCTTTGTGCCAAATCCGATCGAAGGCCGTCGCTATGTTCATAGTAACTGTCAAGACCTCCTCCTTAGACTCTACTGCCTCTGCCCATCTATGTGTCAGATAAATAAGATCACCAGCTGAACGATCCCAACAGAAACCGTATTGGTGTCACTAATGAGCTGGTGGTCCTCAAGGTACCTCATGAGCTGGCAGTTTAAAATGGATTCCATTATTTTGAAGAACAAAGCGGTGATGATAATAAGTCTATAGTTGGCCGTCTGTCTGATCCATCGCCTTTTGTATTATTATATATTGTTATCTTCCATGAGTTCGGGACAATGCCTAGAAAGTAGAAGTATCGGAAAGGACGCATTAGAGTAGTGCCGATTCCGGAGTACACGTTTTCAACACAATAGGAGGGACTCTATCAGGCCCACTCGACTTCTTCACGTCCAGGTAGAAGAGTACTTTGCGGACTGAGCGCTGTGTAAATCGTACATCCCGCATGGAACAATCATAGCGGGGGATGGTCGTCGGCGTTTTCCTCCCGTCGTCGTCGATATCGACTTTCTGCTTTGCGGCACCGGCCAGTTTCCTTGGACAGCCTTGAGAAGATAGAAAAGGGAGCTTGACCAATTTAAAGACCAGTTAGTCTACGAAAGACAGAAAATAATTCAAATTCCTATTTTTACAATGTATTTATTTGTTATGTACCAAAAATAAGGAAAAAGTAACATGTAAAATAATTGCATCACTTACTCATATTTATTGAGAATATTATAACATATTTTATTCCGTAAATAAGTGGTTCTTGCAAAGATAAGCTCAGTTAGGGTTGCCTTTTTTTAACAAATATAATATTTTTCCCAAAAAAAAAATGCAAAATTATAGTACTTTTGAGAAATTCAAGAAAAAATTACGCATTTATTTTTAATATTTATGTATTTTTCCATATATATTTGTTATTTGCTTTGGCCGTCAATTATCTATTAACTTTAAAATACGATAGGAGATAGGAGTCTGAGAAATTTAGATTCATAATAAAATACATTTTTAATAAAAATAAAATAAATGCTCATTTCTTTATTTTTTTATATACGATAAAAAAATTCCCCAAAACTTACTTGTTTCAGACTTCAAATCACAGTTAACATAAAAAAGCGCGACAGTTGAATTAGGGATAAAAATATAGTATTTTCGTACTATATTCTTTTTTTTATAATATATAGTACAATTGACTGAAATATAGTACGACACTATAATATATTATAGTACGGGTTGCAACCCTAAGCTCAGCGCCCCCACGTACCTTGTGTTACCATAATACGGTAAACAACGTAAACACGAGCTCATTATATTTTGCATAGCTGACCACGTCTTGTTATATTCATGGAAAATATTACAAAGTCGAAGATAGTCAGGCGTAGATCATAAGATTTTTCCGAATTTATAAAAGTACTGTCACGTTTCCCGCGTAAAAAAAGATCGCACATAAAGTATTTCTAGTTATCTAAAATGTTGCTATATATACATATTCCTAGTAAAACAAGATTTTCGCTTTTAGTAATAACGGGTATTTGTCTCATTTTTATCCCCATCAGCGTCTTTTTAGGGTTCCGTAGTCAACTAGGAACCCTTATAGTTTCGCCATGTCTGTCTGTCCGTCTGTCCGTCCTCGCTTAATCTCTGTGACCGTTAGCACTAGAAAGCTGAAATTTGGTACCAATATGTGTATCAATCACGCCGACAAAGTGGTAAAATAAAAATTGGAAAAAAATGTTTTATTAGGGTAGCCCCCCTATATGTAAAGTGGGAAGTGATTTTTTTTTTAATTTCAACCCTTACGTGTGATATATCGTTGGAAAGGTATTTAAAAATGAATAGGGGTTTACTAAAATCATTTTTTGATAATGTCAATAATTTCAGAAATAATCGCTCCAAAAGTAAAAAACAATGTGTCCCCCCCCCTCTAACTTTTGAACCATAACTTTAGAAAATATGAAAAAAATCTGAAAGGTAGAACTTTATAAGGACTTTCTAGGAAAATCATTTTGAACCTGGATGGAAACAGTTTTTGTACAAAAAAGACAAAAAATTGTACAAAATAATTTCTGGACTAAGTTTGTGGTATAATCGTTTAAGCAAGCATTTTTTTTAACTTCGTTTACATATTTTATTATCCTAAACGTATCTTTTTTCAAACAAAAAAAGAATTATTAAAATCGGTTCTCGCAATCCAAAATTACCACCGAAAACCTCTGGCACGTCTATGTATTGATTAGTAACCCAATTCCCCGAGAGATGGCGCTGTAGGTACTTATTACATTGGGTCGGTTATTATCGAATTGTTCGGTTGGTCTCTCCTTGGCACCACCTGCCGTGGAGCGTGCAATGTTGCACGCTCCATGTTCGCGCACGTACCCACTACCGGGAGCAGTTGCAGGAGCGCGGAGCGCTGCTGGAGCGCGAATATAATGGATACCCACCTTTAAACTCATAAGTGGGAACAATTATCGTGACGGACGGGAAACTACGGAACCCTACACTGAGCGTGGCCCGACACGCTCTTGACCGGTTTTTTTCCTTCGTCTCGTCAAATATGCGCCTACACTTGTCCTACGCATGACTCATGGTGTTTTTCTGTGGCGACTGGCGATGCGGCGCGTCGACCGCCAGCGATCATTGAATTCGCAACGGGCACAGACTATAAATAAACAAACCGAGTAGACACACGATTACTCTCAAATTAATGTGTAGTGTGTTTATAACATTGGAGTTTTTTTTAATACAATCGTATAATGCTCCAACAAATGTTTATTTTTTTTTCTGTCTCGGCTATTTGTTGGGAAATACGAATCCATTACTCAGTTGCAAAAGTGCGTTAGAGGAAAACAGGGAAATCTTGCGGAGTACGAAATATGGCGAATATCCATCAATATTTAATATTATCAGAAATAATACGGTGGATGACAGGGAAACAAACTAGGCGAATGGCAGCAGCGTCTTTCTAATAACAACTACAAAACGTTGCCAAATGCCAACCCGTGATTCCGCCCGCTGTATCAGGTTGTTATGAATGATACTACGAGCACAGTATAATAAAAACATATTTATAGACTGTGCTATGAGTTTATACTCAGTGTTTAAGACATTTGGTGTTTGGTACTGTGGATTTACCTGACGTTACCGTCGGGTGCGGAGTGCGGGCTGATGATTATGGTAATAATTAAATCATGTTCGGTACATGTTTTAATACCGTACATAGTAGGTCTAAGTGATGTAGCGGCAACCATTCACACATGTCAACTATTTTCTAAATTTTGACCACAATGCACCTCGATCTAGGTATTCACTTGCGTCCAGAGTCCTTGTCTTGCGTGCTCGAGCGGGAAAGGGGTAATTGTAACGTCCTCGTAGATGAGAATCAAATAAATGTACTTAAAAATAGCAATTCTCAAAACGGAAGATACTACTCATTTAGGATCTGACGAGGCCTATATTATATTTTTAAAAGATCAAATTATAATTAAATATGACGACTAAAGTCGTGTAATTTAAAAATATGCAATACATTATTAAATTATGCGTTGTTTATTCCATTATAAATGTAAACTCTTTTGTGTTATTATCGGTATGTAGTCAATACATAATCTCTCAAGTATTTCACGTACGCATAATCTTTGAGCGACCTGTACACGTATGAGTCACTCATTTCTCGCAGTGTAAGCGATTACATCAATTTGGTAAGAGAGTCAGTGACTCATCGACGTATTACACACAAAAACTAAAATTCTTATAAAATTTGTAATACATCACAAACGCTATCCGTCGACTTACAAATAATTGTTTATAATATTAGTACCAGTCTTCATTGTTTGTTCGAAAGTAGTCTCATAGAAATATGCCAACTTAAATGTAGTTTGAAATTTGACAGCAAAAATGTGAATATTTCACAGTCTACAAAAAATATTCTTCATACTTTATATGTGGTAGAGCCATGCTGCAGCTATGTTATCGTTGTGGCATGGCTGGTGATGATGGGTCAACCCGACCGGGGTAAGACCACGCTCTCACAGAATACCAGCGTAAAATAGCAGTTTAATGCTGCTATATTTCGTATGGCGAGTGTCGAGAACCGGAGAACCTTTTTACTGGAAATGGGGTCATCCATCCATCGACTTCCTCAGGGGTCCGTCCTGACAACGAATAAATGTGGATGTCTATGGGCCATAGCATCCAATTACCGTCAGGTGGACTGTGTGCTCGTTTGTTTAAAAAAAGTAAGTATACCTACCTAGTATAATCCTCCGCGATTAAGTGACTTCTTTCTTGAGAAATGTTATTTTTGAACCATAGTTTATTCCAAAATAATCAATAAAACGTATTTTGTGATAAGACGATATAGTTTGATAAAGTTGACGTCGTTGCGATAACATTACTTCAAAGAAGCATTTCAACGTTTGTTTTCCAGGAAACGATAAAAAACAACAAGACTGGGAAGAGGAAGGAAGTGGATTTATTTGTTAATAGTCCATCATAATGACACGGAAATTGATGTCCGATACAAATTAAAAAAGACTTAGTAGGGCCTGTTTGTTGTACTAGGAATACATAGATTCCTACGTATGTAAAGATATTTCCTACTCTTTGATAATAATCTTCGAAGGCCAGCACACGGTAGTTGTAAGAAATACTCATTATAATATAAAATGAATAGAATATAATAGCTTTATTCAATAAAGAGTTATCAGTAATACTTATTACAAGTAATTTATTATTTTATCATTAGTTAGAAAACGATACCTATCCGGGAAAGAACTAGCAAAAATGTAAAGACATCTCCGATATTTTCATCTGATATAATATATCAGATTAAAATAATATAATATAGCAACTAATAAAGCAAAGTATGATCAATTTTGACTCAAGACTCGGAATCAACTTTGCAGCAAATTTTGAAGTTAGCTAATGGAAATTGTGGAATAACATAACGGATCCGTTTTCGGATTTCCAGTTTCAATAAGCTTGCAATACGATTACGTTGCGCTGTTCGGAAATTCCAAACTTAAAAACCAACAGTTGAAAATGTTGCATAAGAATAAGATGACAACTTGAAGCAAACATCTCCAATTTTATTCAAATAAATTACTTTGCCTCATGTGCTTATGCCATTTACGCACACAATTTAACCACATGTTTGTCGGTGAAGGAAAGCCTGCATGTTTTTTTTTAAATAGAATGAGGATGACAAACGAGCACACATTCCACCTGATGGTAAGTAGATACTGTGACTCATAGTCATCTACATCTATCCTCGATTAAGTATCAAAATGGAAATGTGTTGTGATCCTTGAGGACTAAGATGGAATACTTTGTATGCAGTAAAAAGGGTCTCCGGTTCTCTATAATCATCATACGAAAAACAGCATAAACAGAAACAGCAACTATTTTATTCAATATAGATTATAAATAATGCTTATTATTTATTTTATTACTGGTGCGAAAAAACCTTTGTCTTTGGAGGAACCAGCAAGAAATCCAGTGAGATTTTTTTGAAAAAAAAAAACAGCTTACGATCAATTATGTTAATGTTACTCAATTAGTAACACAAAATAAATCAGAATTTGCTTGGTAGCGCGATCACCTAATTCCCTGGGGTTATTGTCATCCATAAACTCGTCAATATTTTTATAACCCTTAATAAACAAACTTTGTTTAATAAAGTTTTTGAACTGTGAGGAGGTCAAAATTTGTATATTTTCTGGGATTATTTTTTGTAAAAGCATATTCATCGCCCCTAGAATAAATACTGACTCGGTGGAGTCAATATTTACTACTAGCTTGTGTCTGTTCCTAGTCTTTGCAGAATGCATATCACAATTTTATTTTTGTGTCACTGTCATTACATTTTCGTAGATGTATTAAGAAGCCAAAGTTAATTAAATTTTTGTCTGAGGCCCTCTTCAGTAAAACAAATACTCGTATAATTTCAGTGTCAGTCGCGCAGTCTGCAAAGTACCATACGATATTATGCTATGGGAATAGCTAAAGTAAACTAGTCTAGCTGTTCCAAATCTTGTAAGATTTCTGCAGGCTAAGTCTGCTTGCTAGTGTTGATATATGGGGGACCATCAAAGCTTCGCTTCTAGTGTAATTGCAAAAAGAAATGGTAGTTTCGACAGGACTCAGCATTAAGCTGCTATTTTACGCTGGCCGAACCGACTTATTCGTGCTACAACCACAATATAGTTGCAGCATGGCTCTACCACGTACAAAACGTGTTTGAGAAAAAAACTATTTTGAGGATATGTCGGCGGACTTACTGCTCTATATTGATAACGTATTTGTATACTAGAGTCGTGTATGTTTATAAATTGTAATCCGTAACTTTTTGATATAAGTGTCTATCTTCTGTTAACTTTTGCCTCGAAAAAAAATCTAGACAAATGTATGTAAAACTGCCTTTATGAAAAAAGTGTTGTTAAAATGGCTCCCAAATTATATAATAAATTACCTGATCACATAAAATGTTATAATGTGCAAAACTTTAAATCCATTCTAAGTAAATTTCTTATGGATAAATGTTATTATAACGTCAATGAATTTCTATTTACTAATAATTTAAATATGTAATTTAATAATTTTATTTTGACTCTATTTAATTTAATTGTTATTTAATTTGTTTTCATACTTATATAATATTTAATTTTATGATGTATGGGTATATAAATTCGTATGCTGTTAAATCATTTCACGGAGGTACCTACTATAAAACTGTAACATTGTCAGCCTTGTTACCTATGAAAACGAATAAAATGATTGATTGATTGATATAACCCTCACAGAAGTTAGAGGACGCCTGTGCCAACTTCACTTTCATTTACCGTATAATATCTTTACATATAAATAAAATTAAAGTGTCTGTCTTCTATATCGTAATAACTACTTTCTATTAAGACCATTTTTAAAATGGTTGTCTGTGTCTCTCCGAGGTAATCATCGCCACCGCTGAACCGATTGTGATGATGAATCTTTACGAAACGATAGAGAGGAATGCAAGGAGGGATCTGGGTCTGGGCTATATTTCCTAAAAACTTGAAGATTTTTTGGGAAAACGAAAAGTTGATAAAAATATAACGCCGCATTAATAGACCCAAGCGAAGCCAGTGTGGCTACTATAAAACTATTATATATAGTATTATAATACCATAAAACTATGTTCTATACATAGCATTATATAAAAAACGACGGGTTGCACACCGGGAGTGCCAGCAGAGGTGAAAATTTGAATATTTACGTTGTGCATTTTTGATATTTTGGAATGGTTAGGGAATAATTTTGCACGAATTGCTTTAATTATCAGTATAAAAGTACTATAATTTATGTGGTAGAATACAATATTTATTTATTGCGCTATCGTACACAAACATGACAATTTATATTACATTAAAAAGTTTATCTCTCAGAAAAGTCAACTTCCATCCATAATTTCGACGACGTCTTACGAATTTTCGATCAGGTCACGTGTCCTGACGTGAGTTTAACATTTTTTACCCGTTACAAAAAAGTGTACAACGCCGCTAAAGAAGTTTTCACTTCAACAAAAATTATTAGGTACCGTGTAGTGGCGTGTATTTAAGAGTGTCCACTCGTCAGTCGTAAGAGGCAGCAAAGGAAAAAAAAAACAGAAGATAGGCAGCAGCGTCTTCCTATTAACAACGAAAAATAAAAAAACTTGTTACCAACCGCCTGCCAAGTGTGGCAACTATGACATTTGGGGGATATTTATCCCCCCCCCTATGTGGAAATCTATGGGTAATGTCTAATGTCTAAGGATAATGGCAATGTTATAACTTCTAGTTGTATAACGATTGGGATACTTATTTTATACCAAGATATTTCACAATACTTATTGGTTTAAATTACCTACCTTTGACTAGAGAACTACGTTGCACTAATTAGCAAGATAATAATCGCGATGACATTCAATAAAATATAAAATCTTACTTTGCCTCATAATAATTACATACTAATGCTGGTGTAAGGCGGTTTCAAAACCCGTTTACGTGATTTAACATTTTTTTTGTTCTTACCTTTTTACGTCAACTATACGGTGAAGCCCCGAAACTAATTTGAATTTTAATGATAAAGTATTAATTTTTTTATCGATAACTATTTTTACTGATTGTTGTTTACTAATTTTTTTGTGTAAAATATTTATCGTCTGCTAATATTTAACGCCAGGTAGTGGCGGCATAAGAAATTACACTACCCCATATCGTTCCGAGTGTGTTGTATGAAGCGACAGAAGGAAAGGACACCGAGGAGGGGTCTACCCATCTTACCCAGCGTAGCAACAATGGCATTTTATTGAGGAGGCTAATTTTTAGCTCTAGATTTTTGATAGGCTGTAAAGATGATGGTGACGATGATGATGTTTTGTGTTAAGTATGTTTTTTTATAGGATAGGGTGATAAACGAGCACCCAATAGTAAGTGGATGCTGTGACCCATAGACATCTACATGTATCCTCGATTACGAATCAAAATGCAGATGCGCTGTACCCGTGAGGAATAAGATGTAATGCCTCTTTTCCAATAAAAATGGTCTCCGGTTCTCTACACTCACCGTACGAAACACAGCAGCATCAAGCTACAACTTCACGCTGGTATTTTGTGAGAACGAAACTATATTACTAATATAACTGCAGCATGGCTCTACCAAGTATTTCTTTACAACATGTAGAGTCATTAGTTATTATATTATTAAGTAAAAATCCGGGATAATCCAGGGAAGTTAATTAGTTAGACCCATCATTGGACAATATTTAATACAATCGTCCCGTGAAAGCCGAAAAGGGCGTCTATGGAATAATGCCTGAAAAACCTCATGGCTCTGGAAATATAGCGATTTTACCAGTGGTTACGTCAAACAAAATAGCAGCATGAAAGGTGCGACGACAGCTGATACAGTGACGTCAATCTGCCCGTAAAGCGTGATGATTAAAGATTTAACGGGAGAGACTCATTTCCAGCAGTGGACTTTTACGGGCTGATGATAATGATGATGATTTAAAAAAATTGTAGTATCAAGAAGTGGTTCGTTATATAAGATAGTCACATCAAAAAAAGTCTTGATATTTTACATCTAGGTTCCGCAATAAAATATTATCGTGCGTAAGCGTACCTAAAATACCACCAAGTATAAATACAAAGTGATTTATTTACGTACCTAATTTGTAATACATAATGATAGTAATAATGTGCTGCTAAATAAACTATTTCCTGTCTTTACTCATTCTAATAAAAAAGTAAATGAAAGTAAAATAATTAAAAATACAAAAGTTACGTACCTACCTACTTAATCGAAGTCTATAAAGTTAAATGGAACAACTTATATGAATCAATCGTAAATTTTCCGCGTGAGCATTAAACATATTGGATTTAGTAAGAAAAATTAGTATCGCTGCTCGCTGCTGATTATGCGTGTTATGTTTTTTTTTATTTTCTCTTTCCTCAAACGGGCTTTTAACGATTTGTATTGAATATATTATTTTATAACAAAGTTTCTAGTTTTTCAATACTTTTTTTTATTTAAAGCTAAGGAATACAAATGAAAATTCAGTCCATATTATGAAAAATTGATGACGTGACCAACATCGCGAAATCTACTTTCGCTTAAGAATCTAAATGTCGATACGTTGTTACTCCGGGGACTAAGATTGACCACTTCGTTACCAAGAACAAGAATCTCCAGATTTTCGTTACTCACCATACAAAACATATTACGTTTGTATTTTTTGCTGAATTATGTATCATGTGCTGTATAAGCAAGTACATTTTTCTCGTTCGCCAGTAATATGTAAATAATGCTCTCCAAGCCGAATTTCGGTTACTGTGAGCAATCTCGATGGAGACCAGCCATTTGCGTAGGACAAGATTTTATAGATAGTGCCCGAGCCAGATTGTACATTGTGCAAGCACAGGCGCATTCCCTATTCCCTCACTGATTTAACATATACTTAATAAGCTACTAATTGTAGTAGGCTGCATCATGGCTCTACCATGAACAAACTTGTTATGGTAGATTTAAAAAAAAACACTATAGGTTTTAAAAACAACAACAACAAAGGTGTATTGAGTTTATATTCGTTTTCATTTGGCGAAATACTATTGATAACTGTAATTTATTGAGCAGAATTATTTAAATAGCAAAAATAAATCACGGTCAATGTTTCGTTCAATCAATGAATGACGCACTCGCAAGGGGAGTTCACCGGGCGGGTCTAGCGACGCGACGCGGTCGCGTGCTCGTCGCCTTTATAACCGAGCACGTTCTTAATTCAAATCATTCACACAGCGACGTTAGCACAGGCAAGACGTGAATACTAATATTCATCCTAATCATAATTTTCACTTTGAGAAAAATGAAAAAGTACTCAGTTCTCGGTAACAAGAAAAAAGTTACAATGGAAGTCAATGCGACCCGTCTCAAAGTTGTCGGAAACAACTGTATAGTTATAGTGACGACCAACCAAGGCGATATCGAAGTGGTCGGCAACGATTGCCGTGTGGAAGTGGTCAATAACTACGGTGTCATCAATCTAGTGGGTGGAAATGGACTTGTGACTATTAACAAGCGATGGCGTGGAGACAAAGTGCAGCTGGTCGGACCCAACTGTCACGTTATGGTAAACGGGAAGGATAAGACGGAACCGTCTTACGAGCCCCAGCTATCGCCCTTTAGCAAGGACCTGGACGATGTCATCGAATCAATCTTCAGCTTCGTCATGCGTTGATGCTTCTATGAAGACGTAATGTGTTTTAAAATGTGAACGGATCTGTTCTCTTGGAGAGAACAGCGGACTCTCAGTGTTTACGGACACTCCTCACTAATGTTATGGAGTTCATTGAGGTTGATTACCTTTCTATGTGATTTTTGTAAGCGCTACATAATAAACAGTATTATTAGTTACAATTTCCTCGTTTAATTTTAATTGATCACTAATGACATACATTGTGTACAACCAGTTATAAGACAGTTTTTAAATGACAATATATTAGTATATTAATATTCTGCTATAGTTTGATTCCTTTTTTAAATGTCTACACTGTACGATATCTCTGAGATATTTTTTGATATTTACCGACATTGATTTATATTTACCGATATGGTATGTTATTCGCCTTCTTCATAATGGTCTTAAATTTTTAATCAAAACTGGATCCAATGATAATTGTAATCGATTTTTTTTAATATAATGAAATTATATATCTTATTTTTAAATGATTAAGTTCCAATTGGTTTAAGGCAAGGGGAATTATGGATAAAGTATAAGATGGCCTCGGTTTTACTTTTTCCTAAATCAACGAAAGCCATCAGTTATTTATATAATGTGTATGATTTCATAAAAACAATATATAAGTTATATTTCTCTATAATCACCATACAAAACAAAACAGCGCTAAGCTGTTATTTAATAACGTTGCACAGCGACAATTTCATGCAATACGTGAGAGCGGCGGTTCTTTCACGGTCGAGCCGACCCGTTCACGCTACCATCATAATATAACTGCAGTAGGGCTCTACCACACATACCGTGTAATTAAAATTACAATCTGGAAGTCTTCACGGCAAGAGTAAACAGACTTATGCTCAGACAGTGCGTTTAACCATCTTGAGCCTAATCAGTAATCGCCACTTACAAGACGAAATCCGTAGCCCGCACTCGCTTTGCGAAATCAACAAATATTAGATGTTCCTCGAAAGCAATGTAAATATAAATTTAAAAATTAATAAATGAGTGAAATTTTCTTTCACCCCCCACACCCCGTACTGGATTACATAAAATTCTCCCGGGTTGGTCCTGTCGATAGTTGGTAACCCTATCTATGCGTGATGATATTCCAATTACATTTATACTACATTGGTATTGGTGGAGATCGAACTTGCGTTGCTCGCGTAGTTGCAAACATTATAAATACCTAAGCGAAAGCAACTAATTATAATAGTGACCTACCACAACTCTCTCTCTTACTTTAAACTTTTACAGTTGTTCCATAACAAGTGGTAAAATAAAAAAAAATTGTACAACCGACTTCGAAACGACCTAATCAATGTATTCGAAGTCAATTAAATACACATTATTAAAGAAAAATCAAAAACTACTGGTCAGATCTTGATAAATAATATATGAGACCACATGAATAGCACCAGCTTTCAAACAAAAAAAGAATCATTAAAATCGGTTCACCCAGAGAAAAGTTCTGAAGTAACACACATAAAAAACATACAGTCGAATTGATTACCTCCTCCTTTTGGAAGTCGGTAAAAAATTATTAATAAACCAATAAAAAATTATGAAAGTAAGCCAATGAAATGCGCCGGTGAAAGTTTTCTTTTTTGCTGTATTACCAAATTCTTCTATATAACATGGACATGGTAAACATATATAAAATATATCACAAATTAGGGCTCTCTCTGTTCATCAGTGGTAATTATACGCCACAAGGCATCATATCGCATCGCACTGGACCATGTTTTGTAGCATTCCTTGACGGCCGGGCTATGTTGTGAAGGGGTGTAATTATGGTTAATTTATCTTTTAAGTTGGTTTGCCTAAATATCTTTTAAATTCCATCATCTTGTCGATGTCGGTGTAACAATACATTTAATGTTGAAATAAATAATAATATAGTATACTAGCGATCTTAATGGCTTCGCACGGGTGATATCTGGCTTCTACAACAGCGCCATCTACCGGGTACTATGCCTATAACCTTCGCGGAAGTGCAAACAGTATGTCGACAAAATTTTACTGCAACCTGATGAACGGTATAGCAGCGCATAAAATACGAACATACAGAAATTAATTTTTATATGTTAGATTAAATTTTAACCTTCATTTTTTAAAATACAACGATTTGCGAAAATATAGGTAAATTCTTTATAATAAATTTGTACTTGATAATTTAACGTAGGTTTTGTATTACGTCCGTAATAACGTTTTGTCTCAGCAAAGTTCCATTTACCAGGCTCGTTAGGCTTTTAGGAGTTTTGAGTAAGGGATCTTTTACCAAACGCTACTCTAGTGCCGCTACCACTACTGTGTGGCAGCCGATACAAGCATAGCAATTATGGCAGGCAGTTACTATAACAGGAGAAACCAGCGGTAGTAGACTTTTACGAGCTGATGAAGGAGAAGATATACTACATATGTATGTGTATTAGTAAAGTTAAATTAGTCTTTTGACCTTCTTCGTGACCTACAACAGAACGGATATAGATGAAAGCGGACTTCCCCTTCGAACTCATTTTTAAGGATATACGAGTATTCTTACGTGGAATGTACTTTTATGAGTAAACCGGATAATGGCCGACTAACGTAAGTTAGAGGACTAGTATGAAGGTTAAGATATTTTATATAACGTGTGAAATATTTATACTAATGTACATATAAATTATTATGCAAATGAACCACATTTTGAAACGGTACTAATAGATTATATCAAATATGGCGTTTAATAAAAGAAATTTTAATTTCCTACGTCAAAAATTAAAGCGCTCGTTTAGAGCTTTCTTTTTAACTCCTGAAGAAATAGAGGCGTGGGGAGGGGTGACATTATACCTATATATAATGTGTATATCTGAGTGTCTGTCTGTTATAGTATATTATCTATAGTGGCATCGTAGCTCCCATACGGATTAATTGATTTAGATTTAGTTTTTTTTGTTGGGAAGGTGACGTGATAGAGAGTGTTCTTAGCTATGATTAAAGTAAATCTTTTCAGCCGTTTCAAGATTATCAGATTTTTTAAAGTTTTTAATTTTTAAATTTAAGTTACCATTTCTTAAACGGAAGTTTTTGAAAATGTCTAGAGAAGTTATTTGCGTATTTGATCGAAATTGCAACTAATAGTTTATTCCTATCTAATACTTTTAAAGGCAAATTTATCTAGTTATTCTAGACTTCCGAAACCTCGTTAGAAAGTATTAAATCTGAGGACTTCTATGTATCTATAATCTAAGATATGTATGCAAAATATAGTGTGGTGTACCTATTCCATTTTTTATAAATCAAAGTGACATTCCACCTGAAGGGGTTACTGTATCATCATCAACCATCATTACAGCTCTTCACAAGTCCACTGCTGAACACAGGCCTCCCCCAAGGTATGCCACACCGCACATCCCACCATGGTTACTGTATGTAATGAACAAATTTGCAAATTTCTCCTGAAAGAAATTTCAAATAAATAGAAGTCACAGAGTCGTAACTGATAAGTACTAAGACGAAATTCCTCACAGCCTATGAATTATACAGTATCCGATACATTTTAAACCGGATCACATTGGGTGCAGTGTTTTTAACGGCAGGTTTACTTTACCGTTATAAACGCTACATATAAGAAGATAAAACTTACTCCAACTGACAGGAAGCCCTACCAGTTCTTAGAATTGTCGATTAAAACGACAATCGTATATGTGCGAGCATACTGGGTATTTGCACTTACAATTTACAAAGGGGGCTCCCAATAAAATGAGAAACCCTTTATCTTAATGAGTATAAAATATATATTTAGGCATCCACTACTTTTCCTGCAACCAGGATGATGCCACATTTTTTTTTATAGAATAAAGGTGACAAACGAGCACACAGTCCACCTGATGTTAAGTGGTTTCTGTAACGCATAGACATCCATCTACATCTATCCTGGATTATGGAATTAAAATGCAGATGCGTTGTCATCCGTGAGGACTTAAATGGAATGCCTCGTTTCCAGTAAAAAGGATCTCCGGTTCCTCTACACTTACCATACGAAACACAGTAGCGTTAAGCTGCTATTTTATGATGGTATTCAGTGAGAGCGTGGTCCTTCCCCTCAGTCGAGCCGAACAATTCGTGCTACAACTATACCAATATAGATGCAGAATGGGTCTACCACGTAAAATAAGGTGTAAAATTTGACAGATTTCATAGCGGGGAAGTTAATTTGTTAAAGAAATTTAAACGTCATTGTTTCTTTCTGTATGATATTAGTTATGTTTTATATTAATAGATTAAAATAAATAAACCAAACCACAGATATTCATAAAAGTAGAAAAATTAAAAAATAGTAAAAATGTATAAAAAAATTAAAGAGCAAACCACGAGATACTATTTTGTGTGTTAATACAATGCTCTAGAAACTGATAAACTTTTATTTAAACCTAACTTCTCAATTAAATGACGTTGTTTAACAACAAACTTCACTTCAGTGACAACTAGCTACATCTGATGAGCGAAAGGTTTTAAGCTCTCATTGTTCTGTTTTTAATGTCTTTGTTTTCATTTGTTTTTATTTCCGATTGTGCTCTTTTCATAAGGCGTAACCTGATAAAGTAACTACGACCTAATAACTAACCTAATCTTGTAGCAAAATTAAATGACAGATACTTTTATCATAAAACACAGAAGGAAAATTCGTGTTTGCTTGAAGATTCATTCTAAATAAACACAAAATTTGGCTTAGTCATAAACATTTCTATAACTTAGCCCCGATAGCATTGACGTATATTTGTAACAATAAACACGATAAGAAGTATGATAACAGAAAATGCGTAGGTACACGTGAAAGATATTTTAAAACTAGAAATGTCGAGGTTACGGTAAATTTAATACTTTAAATTATATATTAGACTAACGCCCTGTACCGGCTTCGCCTGTGCCGATCTATTAACGATAATCAAAGACCATTTTATTTAAAAAAATACTGGTCAAGTGTATGGCGGGCCACGCACAATCTAGAAGTAGAGTTCTATAGTTTCACGTCTCAATACGTGGGCTTTCTTGATAATGAGCATAGTAAGTGAGTTCGCCTAAATGGTTCAACTAAAAACGGGCCCAAATAGGAAGATGGTAACTGATGGACTTATTAAAAATAAATCAGACTTATAGGGAGTGGGTATTTAAAAAAAGATTAAAAAATACTTTTCGATTTTGAAAATAATATAATTTACATCAAATCATTCACATGCCAAATCCGTACAAAGATGGTCATATTCCCGGCAGTACAACCCTAAGATATGATATATGACCGTAACATCTTCCCGTAAACCACCACTGTCCGAAATTATCCTGAGGGTCGCACACGTAAACCTAGGTTAAGACGAATGAAACTGTATGAGGTTATATGATTGTATGAATACTTTGAATGAGGCCTACTATAACTAACAACTAAAAAATAAGCGAAAGTAGTAAGTAAGTAAGAAAGATCCTCCCTGCCTATCCCGCAAATAAAAAGTAAAGCTATAATAGTAACGTATCTAAGTTGTTTTCTTCATAAAATGTTTCTTATAGTTCACAAAAACATTACAAAGTTTTAATGCAGCTAGTTTTATGTCAATTTCTATGGAATTGTAATGAAATTTTTACTAATCCAAGTGCATTTTATAAGTTGGTTCACTATTGTTAATTCTACTTAGCTGTGGTAGTTATCCTTTTAACTTCATTATATAAGCTACTACTACTACTGAGTACACTTTAACATTTCAAAAAACATAGGTTTAGTTGGTAGAGAGTGGAAACATGACTAATGAAAAATATGACTTTAAAGCGTAATATTTCGCAAACGAACTCCTGAATCGAAAAAACGTTCTTCCATATCCCCAATGTTTTTGAAAGGCCTATCCAACGATAGCGCACACGATGGAATAGACAGATAAAAAAATCATCCTCCATTTACCTTTATGAAAGGAAGTACCCAAAATAAAAATGTTTTTTAAGATTTTATTTCATAGTTTTGTAGGCGCGATTTGAGTGATTGTGTTAATTAACTTGGTATAGTATGTTTGTATGCATTTATATTCTTGCCAGGTCGGTAATTTTGCCATGTTGAGGGCAAGTCTCTCTAAACTTCCATATTTCGTTTTCGTTCTTTAATGATGCCATTGCATTGTTTTTATAATTGGCTCTAATTTTATTATGTTATATCCGAGGAGTACATTAAATTTAGAACTTCCATATTTTAGAACACATCCGGACATTTTGATAAAATATAATTTATCTCGTTTTGTGTTCGTTGTTTGGTGAACGCCACGTCTATTAGCGGTTTGATTTTTTCTTAAAGAAGATGTTCAGTATAGAGAGTTTGTTTTCAATAGCAAAATCGATTAGTTTTTGGCTCCTGTTGTTTCTCTCTACATATCCATAAGATCTCATTACTAGGTATTCATTTTGCTGTGGTTGACCTATTTTCGCTTTAAAATCGCCCATTATGATATAGCCCTTATGAGCTGCTTCTATGGCTTGTTTAGTAATTTTATAAAATAGCATTATTTCTTCTTCTTTTGCTGGATCTGTGAGTGCCTATATTACTTGCCTATATTAATGAAACTTTGTATTCATCAAAGCTGAGGTTTAGCATGACTACACGTTCTGTAAAGCCGGTGAAGCTTTCTTTATTTTGTTTAAAAAATTGTTTATAATAAAACCCACTCTGTGTCCGCCTGGCCTATGTATCTGCTATTTACTCGTATCTGGCCTATGTAGCATAGTATTTGTTGTTTGAAGTTTTTGTTTTTTATTTTACTTGGCTTGTAGTGTTTCTTTTTGGAGGGTTTTGGTCGTAATCTTCCTCTGTGACCAACCGGGTTTGAAGATATCTATAAATATACCAAATTACAGATTTGTAGCACATAAGGCCTCTGAGTAAAACCGCGGACGGACGGTCGGACGGACATAGCGAAACTGTAAGGGTTCCTTGTTGTGTTACTACGGAACCCTAAAAAGGCGGTTTGACAACTGCAGGTTTTTATGTTAGTTATTTATAAGATGCTGCTGCCCTTCTGGTTTTTTACCTCGGTCGCCTTCTACAAGACCCACGGAATGACATGGGGTAATGGACATTTTTCCACCGTCACAACTACCAGGTCAATAACTTCAAAATCACGTTTAATTAATTTTAAATCCAGGTATTCAAGCCTATAATTTTAAGCAAAAGAAAATTACTAAAGGTATGACAAACGCAATTATATATACATACGAGTATATATAAATAAAATTTAAATGTCTATCTGTTATATGGGCATAACTGGCTTTTATTAAACCCACCCACGGGGCGATATGGGGTATTAGATACTCTTACATCGCTACTACATGGTCTATTTTTTATATTTATATTTTTTATTTCTATTTCAAAATTAAAGAAAATATTAAGGAACGTGACGGTAATATGGTCACATATATAGTATATAATATAACTAATGTATAAAGAAAAAATAGCAAATAAGCCTTGACAATAACTATGAACAACTCGAAAAATCAACTTACAGAAAAACTAGCTATATACACTACACCAAAATCAACCAACCAAATTCAACTGTCAAAATGGCGTCGATAAAGCAGCGCTCTTATGACCCTTTATTATTTGATGAAGAGCTATCGTATCACAAAGGAATCTATGTAAAGGATGATGTAGATTTAGAGTTATAAGAAAGTGACTATATTTACTGGAAGACGATATTATCCTCACTATATTATTATAACACCCAAATAGTTTGGTTGGTAGAGACGTTCTACATTGAATTATGACTAAGGCCAAGATACCTTTACTAAATAAGCACATCTTATGTCTCATGACATACTCCTAATGACCGGTACTCTGGTTACGTATGAATTCTGTGTGCGTCGCGTCATGCGGATGTAATTATTTACATGAGAACCGCCTTAGAACATAACGACTGCCTTGTTGGTCTAGTAGTCGTAAGTCCAACTGCTGATCATGCGGTCCCACGTTTGAATCCCGGGATTGGGATAAAATCAGTTATTGGGCTGTTCTGTCAAATCATATTTAATACCAGCCCGGTGTTAGGAATTTGGCAATATTTTACGTTTGTAGAGTCGTTGTAGAGTCATGCTACTGCTTTATTTTGGTTGTAACACGGATGGGTCGGCTCGACCGGAGAACTACCACGCTCTCACAGAAAATAGTAGTTCAGTGTAAATAGTAGTTCAATGCTGATGTGTTTCGTATAGTGAGTGTAAAGAACCGAAGGTCTTTTTGCCTGGAAAAGAGGCACTCTATATCACTTAACTAAGGATAGATATAGATGTCTGTGGGCCACAGCTTCCACTTGTGGTGGACTATGCCTCGTTTATCACCGTTACTTTATAATAAAAATTACAATTTCACCTTAGTGCCTCGGAAACAAGTAAAGCCGTTGGATCTCTCTCTCTGGTTGTGTTGAACTGCCATTCTATCGGACTATTAGAGTGAAGATATAGAGAGTGCAACTTTGCTTGCTCGCACACTCGTGCACTAAGTATAGAATTCTGTTCTACGCAGATGGCTTTCTTCGTTGACAGTTGACACTAACGACGTCGTGTCAGAAATTCAGTCAGGAAGATATTTTGTGAAAAAATCTCGTCCGATTTGTTACATTTGGTCTAGTACATATATAAAAAGGTATGTACTATAAAATTAAATAAGATTTCATAAAACGTATATTTAATGGTAACGGTATCGGGTTAGGGAGAAAGGGAAAGAAATCAACTGATGATATCGAGGAGCACAGCATTCTGATTCCGCATTTGCGCCCGGAACGATCCGTCACGGAGTTCAAGTCGGTAGACGACCCGAAAAGCTAACTTAACTCGTTTACAAAAATGACTACAGGAATCATTTTCGCTCATTACAGAATTATTTCAATGAAAAACATAGATATTGAAAATTCTTCAGGATAATGAAGAGAACCTAAACATATTCTTCAGTCAAAAAGTGAGAACTTTTATTGTTAGGGAAGGAAGAATTTACTTTAGTGAATTATATTATATATATTTATTAAAATAAATATTAATTAAAGTATAAAGATGTATGCAAAAAACTATTACTGTTACATTATCTAAAATGACCGCGCTATGTCAAGTATTTTGTTTACATCTTAGTTAATCATACATATTACATAACATAAAATTAACCTATACACCTTGATAAAGTACATTTTATTTAACGACAAATAATTAGCTTTTATACAATACTAGCGATATACCCCGGCTTCGCACGCATGAGATCTGGATTCTTCAACAGCGCCACCTATGGGTCAAACTGCGCCTTCGCGGAAGTGCAAGGAATATGTCGACAAAGTTTTACTGCAATCTGATGAACGTCATGTCAGCTCATAAAATACGAACATACAAATATTAATTGTTATATTTATGCGCTGACATGATGGTAAATGTAGAGAATACCAATTTCACTGGTAACGAGTTAAAAAATATCTTAGTAACGTAGTTACATTTTGATTTTCAATCGAGGATAGATTTAGGTATCTGCGGGCCACAGCATCCACTTATAACATTTTAACACAATTGAAACACATTTGTTTATTGCATCTAATATAATATATTAGATGCAATAAACAAATGTGTTTCAATATAATATATTAGATGCAATAAACAAATGTGTTTCAATTGTGTTAAAATGTTATAAGTGGATGGGCCCGTAGATACCTAAATCTATCCTCGATTGAAAATCAAAATGTAACTACGTTACTAAGATATTTTTTAACTCGTTACCAGTGAAATTGGTGTTCTCTACATTTACCATAAGAAACACAACAACATTTACGTTGGTATTCTGTGAGGGCGTGGTACTTCCTCGGTCGAGCCGACTCATACGTGCTACAACCATATATATATATATATATATATATATATATATATATATATATATATATATATATATATATATATATACAACAAGTACAACAACACGTAACATAATTAACGCACTTTGAGAAAGTAGTTTGTTCAGAATCGTTTACTGAATCGAATCCTATAATTTTTAATATAGGTAATTTTTTATCCCAAAAATAATTAAAACTACGTAAATTACAGTTAACTAAATCTGTACAGTCAAAACAAACTGAAATGGATCGTAACTTAAGGCAATAAGACTTTTAAAAGTGCAGTTTTATTTGTATTATTACTAAGCACCCGGTTGACCGAGCTTTGCTCGGTATTTTTCGCTCGGTTTTTTTTTAATCCGTGTGTTTTGGAAATTATATTTAGATACAAATTACATACTGATGAAACACGAATAATATATTTTGATCGTAGCGACATAATAGAAAAAACTGAACTGGTTATAAGAATAAAAAATCATGAGAGCAATTAGTTTAATTTAATTAATTAATTAATTTAATTTAAAAAAAGGGCACGAAAAAATAGATGTTCTCAAAGAAAAGAACTTGAAAAAAAATCAAAAAAAGTCCGTCGGTCGGTCTGGGTTCGAACCATGATATTACGATTTTGTGACCGCCCAATATATAAATTAAGTTATTTGTAATCATTAATATTGTCAAAATTTACCTTCTTAACATAATTCGTTTCGAAGTATCGGAAAGCGCCCATAAAAATAATTTGAATACTGGAAAAAACGTTCAATTTATACGTCAAATTGAGGTCCGAAAAAAATATATAATTGAACGTAAATTCTGTGTACTATAAGTGCCCGGTATCGTTTGACAGATTAAATAATATTGTGTACATATCTAGTATTGTGTCTTTATTGTAGGTGAATCAATCAAAACATTAGGCAATAGATTTTTTTTAGTTACACTTTGAATTGTTAAATATTTTTCAACGATTTTTATTTCTATTTTTATGTTTGTGTTTCAAATTAATGTTTTCAACAAAACATAACGAATACGACATAGATATAGATCGTATAAGCGGTTAGAATAAATATTGTCATCACTGATAAGTTAAAAACGAAATAACTACCTAAATTGAGAAATAAAACTGGGTAGAAATAAATAAATTATTAATTTTTATATTTTGTTTTTGTCATCTGACATCATTCTGAGGTGTCAAAAGTCTCTTGCTCAATGTGGAGTTAGTTTAAAATAAGTTAATAAATTTGACCTGAACAGGCACATCTACACGAAAGTGAGTTAATAAAAACGTGGTACCAAATAACTAGCTGAAAAAGAATACGGCGTATTTTGAGCACGGTGTATTATGGACTATTCGATGTGAACAGTGGCAGTTGTTTTTTCTAAAATTTCAGTAGAGTCAGTCAAGATAGATATCGTCATATTACAAAACGTGGTTTGTTGATAGTCACGGTCTTGCTGCTAAGGAGTTTCATCATCCGTGTCGCTAGTCTTCGAAATTTGACCTTTTCTGAATTTGGTGAAAAGGGCGCCAAAAGAATTTTCATTTTCAGTGAAAACTGCTTTTTCCCTGAAATATTAAAAATCTGCTTTCATTCGTTAAAAATTTCAATTAAATTCTGTCTATGTGTTCACCAGTAAATACATAGGGGAATTATGGGATTATTTTCCAATTAAAGAGTATATTTCATTTTAAAAAGAAATATCAAATAAATATAGTGCAATAAAATTGCGCGCGGACCGGCTAAAAGGATCTATACCTATTATCACCGCTCCTCTCTCGTGATTACGATACTATTTCGCCTTAAATTCCATACTTTAATTCTTAGTTCCCATATTGTTCTTTTGTGAAACGGATTCTAGTTTAAACCTAAGACTAATTTTATACTAGATATTTCTTTTCACAAGCCCGAAGTTGTTATCCCGCTAGGTACCTTGCAGCTCAGAACAGAGTTATTTTCAAAACCTTAAAAATTTAAAAAGCTCTAAGTAATAACGTTCAATAAGTATTCACGTTATATAATTATCTTTATAAATAGATCATATTCTGTTTTATTCTATTGTATTTTAAAACGTATTATAAAGTAAAATATAAAATAAGAGATTTTTTCTCCGATCCGAGGAAGAAACCTCATTTTGGAAAAATATTAAGAGATTTACTTTCTTTAAATTAACTCCCGTGCTCAAAGCTTAAAGTTACAGCATATATACATACTGCTGGGCACAGATCTCCTTTTTTTCTGAGAAGGTTTTAGGTCAAGGAAATGTCCGCCGCGCTGCTCCAATGCGTGTTGGCGAACTTCATAATATCTTCGAAATATTTTTTTCTTATTTCTCAGACATTGCAGATTTTCCTTCACCGCAGAGCTCGTGGTAAATCAGCACTTAAAATTACAATTAACAATTTCATTGTTGCCGGCGAGGATCGAATCCAGGTTGCTCGCGTACTGTGAAGTTTACAGCGAGCGCTAAGCACCTGAAATGTTTAACTTATGATAAATATATGGCAAGTGTGAAACACTGTTAGATGATGGTGATAAAAAGTTCCAAGATTTAGAATTTTTTGTTGTTTTTGTACTAATAGCTAGTTTTAGTACAAAAACTACAAAAAATCTACATACCAAAAATTTTACCTTTCAGCTTTCTGGGACTTCAGAAAGCACCCTAATAATTTTGATGATCATTAGTGAGTGAGCCAGTGACGAAATCGGGATTTTTTAGATATCAATAAAATCTAAGGTATAAGAGTTAGGTAATTGAAACTTTATGTGTTTAATGAATATTGACATTATATCTTGAAAATTTTGTTTATCTGGTGTAATCCAAACCCAAGTTATGAGGGTTTAAAAAACGGACGAAGCGATTCGAGAAAAGGTAGGTAGTATAGGTACTGCTTCGTTTATAGTTTCGTTTCGTTGGCTCGTTTTGGTGGCTCCATGTTTGGTTTGGTTGGCTCAATGATAAAAAAAAATTAGAAGTATCATTCTGCTTTATTAAGTAACAGGCCATCTGTCGGCAACTGTTGGATTTATTATGAAGAGGAGGGCAGCACTACACTTCAACTGTTCACTACTGAGTACCCCTACTACCTAGTAGTAATTTTATACTCTTTGATATTGATATCTATGATCCGCTAGGAATTAAAATACAATTGGTACCTGTTCATTAACAAATTGTGATTATAATATTTGCAGAAAGTCGATGGATGCAGGTAGCTAAGGTCCGTGCTTTGTGACATTCTTCGGTGGAGGCCTTTGTTCAGCAGTGAACTTGTGAAAGGCTGTAATGATGATGATAATATACTATAGGTGTGTTTTATATAGGTGTGTTTTATACAAGTCTCACTACCCTGGAAAATACGGAAACTAAAGTGTATAATGACACCAATTTCCTAAGCTTATGACGTCTTCTTTCATGGAAAAGACTTTATAAATTTCTAAACCACGGTTTCAACCTGTCTAGTGTCAATCTTCAAAATCTATCAATAAACAACGTTTTGTAATAAGACGAACGGTACCTATGAATTTATTATCGCTTTGCTTGGCACGCGGAATGGTGACCTCATTACCACCATACGTTTTTGCCTGTTCAAGGTATCTATCTAATCTGGTCTATACTTACAATATGATTATCTACTTCTTAATCTGTCAGAGGTGTAAAGATTTTTCCAATATTGCCCTTGTCCGGTTGTATATACCTCCAATCTAGGTTGTGACAAAAATTTAAATGTTATTTTCAATTCCGTTGTCAGGGTTCCGCAATGAACTATTTGTGGACTTGCAGCATTATAATATATCCTGAGTAGTAAATTTACCATACCATAGTTAAATAGGAGCATAATGCTGTTATTGGCCTTGGCGCTGATGTGCTTTATAAATGACAAAAATTGGAAATTTTTTCTGGTGATGAGCCATGCCATCTTAGTTCTCAGAAGACTATTTCGATTCAATATCACTGTCCGCTTGTTAGTCACTCTTCCTACTCTACAAAAAGTCGATTCCATGGTTGAAACCGGCCTGGCGATTTTCATCACTGACCGGTTTCGGATGATAAGTATATCTGAAACGTAGAAAATATGTCACTATTCTTATCTGCACCCTGTTATTATATAATAAGCTGATGAACGCAGAATAATACAGTGTGGTGTGACGTAAATTTTTAGGTGGATGTACAGCCCAAAATTAAAAAAAATCGAGTTCACGGTGTTGTTAGCTTCGGAGATACGAGCGGAGGCTGGTCAGAACGGTTTTTTATGGAATAAAGGTGCCTTCCAAAAACACATTCCACATGATGGTAAGTGGATGATGTGGTCTATAGACATTTATCTTCGATTAAGAATCAAAATGCTGATACGTTGTCACCCCTGTGGACTGAGATGGAATATCTCGTTTACAGCAAAAAGTGTCACCGGTTGTACACACTCACCATACAAAACTCAGCAGCATTAATCTGCTATTTTACGCTGATATTCTGGGAATATGTCTGTCTGTCTTTCACCGGTTGAGCTGAACCATTCGTGCTGAAACCATAATATAGCTACAGCATGGCTTTACTGCGTATCGAGTAAATATTGCACGGTCACTTTGCGAGCACTTCGTGTATTTAGATGTTATTAGTTTTACATCTATCATCTACACGGTTCGCTAACCACTGAATCAGCAAATTATAAACCGTGAGATGCTGAGATGTCATGTATTGCAGAACGTGATTATGCGGGAATCACCTCCGGGGATTATTATGTTTTTGCTGTCACTATAGTAAACATTAGTCTAATACAATGGTTATGATAATCATTTTCATAATCGGTTATCTTTTCAAAAAAGTTGCAACATAATATTATATCCAGTTATATTCATCTATTATAAATAATAATATATTAAAATAATAACATTATTATCCAAAATTTTATCATTTTACTCATATTCACAGTTACTTACATGCGATAAATCTTAACAACTTATTCGATTCGCTGCATTCAACCTTCAGTTTTAAAATATTAAATAGTAATAAATAATTGATATTGAAATAATCATACTAGAATCTATACTTATTAGAATTGTAAATCAGCACTTAAAATGTAATTAACAATTCGAGCGGTGCCAGCAACGCGAATCAAGCTTATTTTGCTGTAGTATTATATGAATAGTCAAACAGTGTCTAGTCACGATCATCATCATCATTACAGCGCTTCATAAGTCCACTGCTGAACTTCTCCCAAAGATAAAGCGCGGTCCTTAGCCACCGCCATCCAACGGCCTCCTGCATATCTTGCAAGTTGCAACGGTCATACCGCTAAGCGAAGTGTAGGACGGCCAACCACTAGATAGAGTGGCGACCTGGTAAGATATGCATGTGTATAGTAAAAAGCAATAAAACAGGGGGACGTTTAAGACCAGATTCACAGTTTGAGAAGTAACAAGTGCGAGTGGAAAGTGCAACTGACAAATGACAAGTGCTTAGTGCGTGTTAAGAAGCAGTCACAAGTGATAAGTGTGAATTAAATATAGCCCTTGTTATTAGCCTTTTGTTTCCTTTGTTTCGTTTTGTCAGTTGTACTTGCCACTCGCACTTGTCATTTCTCATAGGCCCGGTTTACATTTTGAGTGCTTAGTGCATTTAGTACACTTAGAATTTTTGAGTGCTAAAGGCTTAGTGCGTGTGAACAGACAGTGACAAGTTATAAGTGTGAATAAAATTCACACTAAGCACTTGTAATTTCTCAGTTGCACTTGCCACTCGCACTTGTTACTTCTTAAAATGTAAACGGGATCTAAATAATTGGCACGATGAATAGTGGCCTAAAAATTGGCCAGCAAAGATGTTTTATAGATCATCTTTGTTGACTAGGCTCGACAGTAAAAAAGGCGGTTAAATGCAAGCTGTGATAAATTACGGTTCTATTGGGTTAACTTACAAATAGGCTAGTTGGCCATCGTGTTAGCTATGACAATTTATTGATTATGTATTAACATTTGGAAATTTGTTCTTGGGAATACTTATTTTTATGCAATTTCCTCGAAAATTAAAAAAAAACCTTTTACCTATTGTTTAATTTCGTATTTCGTCGTCGTACAACTATTTTTTATAGGATAAGGGTGACAAACGAACACATAGTGATGGTAACTGATTGTTGTAGCCCATAGACATCTACATTCATAGTCAATCACGACTACAATCAAAATGTAGATGTGTTGTGACCAAAGAGGACTAAGATCTCTGGTTTTTATTATTTTATTTTACGCTGGTATTTTGTGATTAGAGGTTGTGAGGGTCCTGCCCTGGTCGAGCCGAGCCATTCGTGGTACAACTATACTACTAATATGACTGCTGCATGAGTCTACCTACCCCTGGTAGTAAGAACAGCCTAACATATAACAACAAGAACGGTTGTTAAAAATTTAGAGCTCGTTTGAGGTTTTGAACTCGAACGAAAGATGTCAGTCACATATGAAGTCTATGAACAGGCCGTTCTCCTGCTAATGATATATTATTAAGTCTGACAACAAATTGACAAATAAATACATGTAACATGGGAAGTGAAATAAACTGCTTGCAAATGTTCAAATAAACCTGGTTTTTACGGATTTTATTGCGTATATTAACATTTATGTTCCCGACTTTTCGAGTACTTTACAGCAGATCACAGCAGATGGCAGCGCCTAACCATCTTCTCTATTGAAATTACGATGTTTTTTGATTACAATAACCTTCGTAAATCATCCAGAGATCGGTACTTTTTAGCTATAATTTATTTATTGACGGGGGGAGATCATGTACATGTTCACACAGACTGCAGAGTTCCTAAAGCTTTGATTCTTCACATTAGTAGTGTTCGGGGTTGTTATGTCCAGTAGAGAGAACAGTTGTGTACACATTGCATCTTGCAGAGGGATATTATACTTTATTGATGGTAAAAGTAAAAACTGACTTACTTTCTTCGGCGTCTTGGAATATCTATGTTTTAATGGGAGTTCGCTTCAAAATCTAGCCAATCTTGTTAATGACAGCTCTGACATAAAATTAACGTACTGGCTCTGGTTTTCGCTCGTTCTCTGTGACGTAGTACTCGCAAGACCCAAAACTTGTTTTTGTCAAAGCTTGCTTGATCTGTTGGAGCGTTTTTTCAACGGTAGGTAAATGTGAAGGATGGTGGTGAAAATCGCTGTTTAAATATCCGTCGGTATCGGTTTTTTTTCTATACACAATGTGGCTCAGGGTGTTAATAAAGATTCCTATTCACTGGTACATATTAATTGAGCTTAAGAACTTTTAACTACTAACACTATTTTGAATAGAATTTTATTTAAATTCGAAGAGATTTAAATATATGTACATTTGAATTCTGAAAGTATTAATACAATTAATTTTTATGATGTGTTTATTGTGTTTTGAAATTGATAACAAAATTGGAACCAGCGTTTGTGAGGTTCCATGGTGTAATGGTTAGCACTCTGGACTTTGAATCCAGCGATCCGAGTTCAAATCTCGGTGGAACCTACGTCTAGCATTATTTTTTAAATTTTTCTCGTATTTTTTAATTTTATGGCCGTTATTTGTGAAATTATTATGTACATACATACGCGTTATGTTTTTATTTATTATCAAATAAATAGCTAAACGTTCACTCATGTATTCATTTATATAAGTTATTGTTAATTTTAGTTAACAGTTACCATTATTATTTATTACATTTTAATAATATGTACGTTTGTTTGCAAAAATGTGGTACGTAATTTCGATGGAAAATGAAGTAAAATTTGTTTTCTGATAGAAAAACGAAATTTAAATGGCTGCTTAGTAGGTATGTTCATCTAGAGATCATAGATTATATGAAGTAAAAATTACAAGTCGCTAGTTTATACTGAGGTGAATTTATTTGTTACGCATATTGTTACCAGACGTCCAGATAAAGCCGGACACAGTCAGGCTTTTCGGTTGCGTGTCCGGCCAAATTAGACGGTGTCCGGCTTTTGTAGGCTTTTTGAATTTGACCATTTCTTTAAATTTTTCATATACTTACATTCATACTGTTGCAATTATTGACACTAATATTGTAATGAATATTTATTAATTAATAATAAAGAAGACTGATTTATTTAATTGTTGTTATTTCGTTAGAACTTAAGAAGATTTTACGGTAAATATAAAAAGCATTTTTTTACTTTAAAAAAAATGTCTTTTACTAAGGCAAAAATATAAGGGTGTCTGGCCTTTTACCAAAATGTCCGGCTAAGCTCGCTGGTCTATCTGATTCTGACCTGGCAACCCTAGTTACCCAGATGTTCATACAGTGTCTGGTGTCGTCATCATAAAAATTGCGATTTCATTAAAAGTTGTTCCATTTCTAATGCATGTAATATGAACAAAACAATGCATGTACTGTATTCTTTAATTTTTTTTTTACTTCTTTCACTTTTAAGAATATCCGTTATTTGGTTTACTTATTCATTTCTAATCTAATTTATATATATATATATATATATATATATATATATATATATATATATATATATATATATACATTTATAACATGTAACATTACATTAACGCACTTTGAGAAAGTAGTTTGTTCAGAATCTTTTACTGAATCGATTCCTATCATTTTCAATATAGGTAATTTTTTATCCCAAAAATAATTAAAACTACGTAAATTACAGTCACACTAAATCTGTGAAAAACAAACTGAAATGGACCGTAACTTAAGGCAATAAGACTTTTAAGAGTGCAGTTTTATTTGTATTATTACTAAATGATTAAATAAAAATAAAGAAAATGAACTTTATTTCAAGCCTTCTTTGCGATCCTGGATTTGTACTGTGACCACAACATTCTTCCGGAATTAGTATAACTAATTTGATAAATAATCAGTGCATAAAAATGTCTAACTAAAAATTCAGTGTATGTATTATGATTATAACATAATATACTAATTGGGGTGTCTGAGGGTGTGCGTTAATTACGTTACATATTGTATATATATTATATGTGTAGTATATATATAATATAAATACCTATAATTCATATTTCAGAAAGAAACATCAATCTCTACACTACTATTTACCTTATTATTCTTATATCTATTTATTTTATTATTAATCTTTCAATGAGGTCTATTAAGCTTCTGCTCACCAGATGTCATTAGAGGAAACTAGTCTGAAGTTTTTTTGTTTCACATTGTTAATTGAGAAGTTAGTTTTAAATAAAAGTTTATCAGTTTTTAGAGTATTATATTAATACACAAAACAATGCCTCATTGGCTTGATATTTAATTTATGAATATCTCCCTTTCGGACAAATTAACCTTCCCGCCAATGATATTATAAGACAAAACACCTTTTCACTTATCGTATCGTTGCTTTTTGCTTCCTGATATGAAATCTGTTCAATATTACAGCTCTTCTTCTAGGTGGCGCCGCTCTGGTGGCAGAAAAAGTCATTGTCAAATATTCGTCATCGTGGTGGTCTGCCATCCTCATGTTTCCATAGTTTACAATATTCACAAATAGATGGCGCTAGTATAAATTTTAAATAGATAAAATAACTATTGAATATTTTATACTCGAAGAGTAAATGTACCTAATACTATTGTTACGCAGAAACCAGAGTTGATGATCATAAGCTGAAACTTGAATCAGTTTGGATGTTGAATAGTAACATTACCATGCATCGAAAACTAACATTGATAAATTATGAATAGGTACTTATTTCAATAATAAAAATATACCGCTCCGTAAAAAGTGTAGCTAGATAAATATTTATATCAGATATATATATATATATATTTTATTTTATATGATTTAGATTAGACATTAATAAACCAAATTATGGATACTCATAAAAGTAACAGAATTCAAAAAAAGTTAAATATGTGTCAAAAATGAAAGAATGTAATGTAGTGCTGTATTGTTTTGTGTATATAATTATATTAAAAAACGAAAATCTCTTATTTTAAATCGTGTAGGCACCTTTTCAATGACGCCGAAACTGTATTCTATGGAGTGTAGAAGACACTCCATACTGTATGCGTAACAAACAAGTTTACAGTAGTTCTAGTTAGCGACATCTAGTGAGCGTGGAAGCATAGTCCTACGTATTTTACAAGAAGAAAAGGTGTCAATGGTGACACCGTTGCTAAATTGGTGATCGAGTGATTTGGTCGAGACCAAAATAAAATACACTAGTGAGCGTGAAATGTGTATGTGTGAAATAAATTAAAACTTTATAACTAAAACTAAACTGCGATAAGAAACGTATACTAAATAGATATTATACAATAATATGATGAAATTTTTTAAGAACATTGCTAAACATATTTAGATCCTTACCTATTGCTATATACTTATAAATAGATAAAATAAAAATGACTTTGTATGTAGCCGTAGTCACACGTTATGATTAAGATGCCCTGAAATGTAGTTGGGGCTTAATTTTGAAATATTTATTATATTTAGGAGAATAAAAAGGAATACTAACAAACGTTGTTAAATTTATATTTTTCTTCAATGAGAACAATTCTATTGTATAAAATGTTGTTAGCTCCTAGATACTTTATTTTCTAATAATAAATAATAAAATTTATATTATATTAGGTAATTTTATTGATAAGTGTTTATGATTGGATGTTGTAGTTTCTTTATTAGTGCACCTCTATGAGAAAATAATTTTTATTCAAAGTACTTGCTGCGTATAGTCGAATCGGAAACAAAATGGTAGATCCCACTTCTGATGTAGAAATATATCAGGATAGCGTTGTTAATCTAAACAGTAAAAGTGTGAAGGCCGATGTTGAACTTGCTCTCTTGCAATTAGTCATTATCAATAATAAGACAGCGTAACGCACTATATACATTTACTATAGAACAATTACAGTTCGACCATATCGTAATACAAGGGCAACACTGAAAGTTTTTAGAACTGGCCACTTGTAAACGATATAATGAAAAAATAAGTTCAAATTTTAGAAAATGGAACTCTTTGCCAATATTAATGCGTACCTATGTATTTTATTAATATGTCATTTGTTTACGATTTGGTGGCAAATTGAAAATGTCACGTCAGCATGAATTTAACGCTAGAAAATTTACGAAACGACCTCGCAGTAGGATCCTCCGACACGACAACGCCTCATCGTACACCGCCAAGCAAATAGTCGACTATTTGGCGACGTCAGATGTGGAATTACTGGGTCATCCGCTCTATTGCCCCGACCTCTCATCGCTTGCGATTTTTATTTATTTCCGATAATAAAAGAAAAACTTCAAAGAAAACGTTTTACGGACGCCAATGAAGCAGTGGTTGCGTTTCAAAATGCCGTCGAAGAGACTCCTAAGGACGAGTGGGCAAGGTGCTTTTCTAAGTGGTTCCATCGGATGCAGCGATGTATGATGTAAATGGACACTATTTTGAAAAGATGTAATAAAACTAATAACTTGCTAGTTCGTTCAGTTTTTGATTTTCTATGAACTTTCAGTGTCACCCTCGTATGTCCATGTCACATTTACACAGTAATTCAACATAAGGGACGTAATTACATGATAGTATGCAAACCACCAGCAACACTACCCATCTCAACATAACACAGTACAGCCTATCAGCAACATCATCCTTCTTGCCTACACCAGAAGAACTACCACAATGGTCAGAACTACGATAAAATAGTGATCTTAGTAATCGAATGACTTAAACGGAATCTCTTGCGCTGGGCACGTCTACATTGGATATTGCACAAACTTTTTTTATACTGCACAAACGAGTGGGTGTTTCCTGATCTACCCTCAATTCTACCCCGCCATCATCGATATACCGCTCCGCTAGGGTACCAACTAGGGTACTAGGGTTTTTAAGACATGCCGACGAATATTTTCTTTTGGAGGCTCATTATGTGTGCTCGTTTGTCATCCTAATTCTTTTAAAAAATCATTCTTTCGACGTTTCGCGACCATAGAGGAGATGAAGACCGAAATGATGAAAGAACTGAATATTTTCCTGGCATTGATTAAGATACAGGTACCGTATAGTAGCGGTGTAAGAATATCCACTACTCCATATAGTCTCGTGGGTGTCATAAGTGGTGACAGAGGGTAAAACAAACCAGGAGATGGACAATACAATAGGTTAACCGTGTAGTAGCGGTGTAAGAATATCCACTACTCCATATAGTCTCGTGGGTGTCATAAGTGGTGACAGAGGGAAACAAACCAGGAGATGGACAATACAATAGGTTAACCGTGTAGTAGCGGTGTAAGAATATCCACTACTCCATATAGTCCCGTGGGTGTCATAAGAGGCGCCAGAGGGAAACAAACCAGGAGAAGGACAATACAATAGGTTAACTGTGTAGTAGCGGTGTAAGAATATCCACTACTCCATATAGACTCGTTGGTGTCATAAGTGGTGACAGAGGAAAACAAACCAGGAGATGGACAATACTATAGGTTAACCGTGTAGTAGCGGTGTAAGAATATCCACTACTCCATATAGACTCGTTGGTGTCATAAGTGGTGACAGAGGAAAACAAACCAGGAGATGGACAATACTATAGGTTAACCGTGTAGTAGCGGTGTAAGAATATCCACTACTCCATATAGACTCGTTGGTGTCATAAGTGGTGACAGAGGAAAACAAACCAGGAGATGGACAATACTATAGGTTAACCGTGTAGTAGCGGTGGAAGAATATCCACTACTCCATATAGACTCGTTGGTGTCATAAGTGGTGACAGAGGAAAACAAACCAGGAGATGGACAATACTATAGGTTAACCGTGTAGTAGCGGTGTAAGAATATCCACTACTCCATATAGTCCCGTGGGTGTCATAAGAGGCGCCAGAGGGAAACAAACCAGGAGATGAACAATACAATAGGTTAACCGTGTAGTAGCGGTGTAAGAATATCCACTACTCCATATAGTCTCGTGGGTGTCATAAGTGGCGACAGAGGGAAACAAACCAGGAGATGGACAATACTATAGGTTAACCGTGTAGTAGCGGTGTAAGAATATCCACTACTCCATATAGTCTCGTTCGTGTCATAAGAGGTGACAGAGGGAAACAAACCAGGAGATGGACAATACAATAGGTTAACCGTGCAGTAGCGGTGTAAGAATATCCACTACTCCATATAGTCTCGTGGGTGTCGTAAGAGGCGCCAGAGGGAAACAAACCAGGAGATGGACAATACAATAGGTTAACCGTGTAGTGGTGGTGTAAGAATATCCACTACGTCCATATAATCTCGTGGGTGTCATAAGAGGTGACAGAGGAAAACAAACCAGGAGATGGACAATACTATAGGTTAACCGTGTAGTAGCGGTGTAAGAATATCCACTACTCCATATAGTCTCGTGGGTGTCATAAGTGGTGACAGAGGGAAAACAAACCAGGAGATGGACAATACAATAGGTTAACCGTGTAGTAGCGGTGTAAGAATATCCACTACTCCATATAGTCTCGTGGGTGTCATAAGAGGCGACAGAGGGAAACAAACCAGGAGATGGACAATACTATAGGTTAACCGTGTAGTAGCGGTGTAAGAATATCCACTACTCCATATAGACTCGTTGGTGTCATAAGAGGCGACACAGGGAAACAAACCAGGAGATGGACAATACAATAGGTTAACCGTGTAGTAGCGGTGTAAGAATATCCACTACTCCATATAGTCTCGTTGATGTCATAAGTGGTGACACAGGGAAACAAACCAGGAGATGGACAATACAATAGGTTAACCGTGTAGTAGCGGTGTAAGAATATCCACTACTCCATATAGTCTCGTTGATGTCATAAGTGGCGACACAGGAAAACAAACCAGGAGATGGACAATACTATAGGTTAACCGTGTGGTAGCGGTGTAAGAATATCCACTACTCCATATAGTCTCGTGGGTGTCATAAGTGGCGACAGAGGAAAACAAACCAGGAGATGGACAATACTATAGGTTAACCGTGTAGTAGCGGTGTAAGAATATCCACTACTCCATATAGTCTCGTGGGTGTCATAAGAGGCGACACAGGGAAACAAACCAGGAGATGGACAATACAATAGGTTAACCGTGTAGTAGCGGTGTAAGAATATCCACTACTCCATATAGTCTCGTGGGTGTCATAAGTGGCGACAGAGGAAAACAAACCAGGAGATGGACAATACAATAGGTTAACCGTGTAGTAGCGGTGTAAGAATATCCACTACACTATATCGTCGCGTTGGTGTCATAAGAGGTGACACAGGAAAACAAACCAGGAGATGGACAATACTATAGGTTAACCGTGTAGTAGCGGTGTAAGAATATCCACTACTCCATATAGTCCCGTGGGTGTCATAAGAGGCGCCAGAGGGAAACAAACCAGGAGATGAACAATACAATAGGTTAACCGTATAGTAGCGGTGTAAGAATATCCACTACTCCATATAGACTCGTTGGTGTCATAAGAGGCGACAGAGGGAAACAAACCAGGAGATGGACAATACAATAGGTTAACTGTGTAGTAGCGGTGTAAGAATATCCACTACTCCATATAGTCTCGTGGGTGTCATAAGAGGCGCCACAGGGAAACAAACCAGGAGATGAACAATACAATAGGTTAACTGTGTAGTAGCGGTGTAAGAATATCCACTACTCCATATAGTCTCGTGGTGTGTCATAAGTGGCGACAGAGGGAAACAAACCAGGAGATGGACAATACAATAGGTTAACCGTGTAGTAGCAGTGTAAGAATATCCACTACTCCATATAGTCTCGTGGGTGTCATAAGTGGCGACACAGGGAAACAAACCAGGAGATGGACAATACAATAGGTTAACCGTGTGTAGTAGCGGTGTAAGAATATCCACTACTCCATATAGTCTCGTTGGGTGTCATAAGTGGCGACACAGAGGAAAACAAACCAGGAGATGGACAATACAATAGGTTAACCGTGCAGTACCGGTGTAAGAATATCCACTACTCCATATAGACTCGTAGGTGTCATAAGTGGCGACAGAGGAAAACAAACCAGGAGATGGACAATACAATAGGTTAACTGTGTAGTAGCGGTGTAAGAATATCCACTACTCCATATAGTCTCGTGGGTCTCATAAGAAGCGCCAGAGGGAAACAAACCAAGAGATGGACAGGAGCGTCTCCCTTTTAAGAATAAAAAAGGCAGTTAACAATCTGCCTGCCAAGCGTGGCAACTATGGCAAATTTCCTCCTCGTTAGGCATTCTACACGGAGGCCTATGTTCAATGTACATTTATGCTTCTATTACAGAGACGTTTTGGGCAGTGAATAAAATAAGTCCGCCATTTTGTCCCAATGTGTTTTATTTTATTTTTTATTTTTTAGACAGCAGCTTTCTTGGCTATTTTGCTCTTGTTCAACGCTGAGCACATGGTAAAAATGTTAATATTAATAAGCAAGCGAGTATGTAATAATGTCCTTTAGACTGAATTTCGGCCACGGCAGCCTGCCTCAACGCAGACCAGCCATCGGCGCGGGACAGAATTATAGTGCCCGAGTGTATGCGCAAGCACAGGTGCACTCTCTATTCCCTTACTCTCATAATCCGATGGGACGGTAAACCGACACAACTGGAGAGAGATCAGGCGCAGAACCACAGAGAGACAGCGCCAACTTCCTGACTCCGGGCAGCTACTGAGAATTTCTTGACGAAAAACTCAATAATTGATTTTTTGGCTCGACCCGGGATTCGAACCCAAGACCTCATGATCAGCAGTCACACTACTACAACCACTAGACCAACGAGGCAGTATGTACTAAGCGAGTATGTACTATGTAGTTTAATAGGTATACAAAAAAATAGAGTTCAAAATTTTGAAAAATTCTATAAACATAAACTGACCTAGATGCGCATTATATCCAACGCGATAAATCGAAAGGCACCACCTTCATATTTAGATAACCCTAACACGTCGCACGCCCAAGTAACACAGTGAAGGCCTCGCCTGGCCTCCGGGGCCCCGTCGAGTTTAATGAAAAAGCATCAAATTCCGTAATTGACGAGCGCGCCCGTATTTCCCGCCCGTCTTTTGGGACATACAATTTATTAATCAGAAATAATAATTCACAGGTAATGCCCTTTCGGTGCGCGTGCGACCCGCACCGAGACTGATAAGTATCGTAATCGGAAGGGTTAGCGGCCAGTGACACGAGTTTTAATAAATATGAAATCATAAAATGTAAAGAAAAATTAATCCTCGTCAAGAATTTTTCTTGACATTAGTCATTACCATCTCTACTTAATATGTGGGCAGAGATGTATTGGGGACGATCAGAATGAAAATGTCAGCCCGTTGGAAGAATAGACGTAGTACTACATAATGTCTATATAACTTTTTTAAATGGAAAAGAGCGTCGATACTTAGATATTTCTTTCATATAAAATCTTTTGATGGGATGCTTGCTCTGATGTACTTATAAAAATACTTAAATGAGTAATTTAAGAGTGTGGCAATGTGTTAAAAATTACTAGGTTGTGGTATAAATAAACCGGTCAAGTGTGAGTCGGACTCGCACTTGAAGGGTTCCGTACCATCGTGAGACACGTTTCCAGTAGGTGAGCCGCCTTTAATTTATTTTTATTTTTATTATTTTTTGTTACAGCGGCAACAGATATAAATATTCTGTAAAAATTCAACTATCTAAAATATTACGGTTCATGAGATACAGCCCGCTGACAGGCAGACGGACGGACCGACGGACAGACGGCTAGTAATAGGGTCCCGTTGGTTACCCTTTGGGTACGGAATCCTAAAATTAAATAAAGGAATGCGGTCATCGTCTTTATAACTAATAACATTATATGTTACAAACAACCGTGGCGTGAAGGTCACTTCTACGGTTTTGCCATTATCAATACGCTATAAACCCAAGCAAGTCTTGTAATTACAGACGGTTCATCCAATGTTTATCGGCTTTTATAACACGATACCCATAGGAAGAAATAGAGTTAGCAACACAAGGTAAAAGTATTATACTTTGGAATTTTTTGAAGTTTAATGTTCTTTTGGTTCTATAAGCAAAAAATATAAAAGAACATAACTATTTTGATATTTATTTTGGTTTTAGATTTCCGAAGTATACTACAAAAAGTAAATGCCTATTTAAACTCTGTTTAAGCGACTGTTTAGCTGACCGTACGTAGATTTCAAGTCGTAAAACACGCGACCTCAAATCCCACAGCGCAGAGGTAGCGAAAGAGTTGGCGTTTTTTTAATTACACTAATCAGTTAATTCATTAAGGCGCGGCACTGACTATACGGACCGGTGCCCGTTGACAAAATTTATGCGAATCGAAATTACTGGTTTTAAGGTATCAGGTTATATCATCAGTATGTGAATATCATTTAACGTGCAGCTAAAAGGCGTCAACACAATATGTTATATGAAACAAAAATAGTGAACTATTTTAGAATTAGTAGAATTAGTTAACCAGAAACTGTTATATGCCGTTAGTGTTTTCAATATCATCAGCCATACTATAAAGCCCTTCATAAGTCCACTGCTGAACTTAGGCCTCTCTCCAAGGATTTTTATTTATAGAATAGGGTGACAAACGAGCACACAGTCCACCTGATGGTAAGTGGTTGCTGTGGCCCAGAGACATCTACATCTGTCCTCGATTACGAAACAAAATGCAGATACGTTGTCACCCGTGAGGACTTAGGTGGAATGCCTCGTTTCCAGTAAAAAGGGTCTCCGGTTCTCTACACTCACCATATGAAACACAGCAGCATTAAGCTACTATTTGACGCTGGTATTCTGTGAGAGCGTGGTTCCTCCCCGGTCGAACCGACCCATTCGTGCTAAAACTATACTATTAATATAACTGCAGCATGGCTCTACCACGTAAAAAAATGAACGAATGTCACAAAGCACCTGCATCGACATCGACTTCCTGCATCTTTTGTCAGGTCGTCACTTCATAGTGGGGGTCGCCCTACACTTCAACAGATCTCAGACAAATCGGAATATATAAAAATGAATTAAAGACATACTTCAAACACTCCATATCTCTCGAATTTGGATATGTGGAGGATTTTAGACTAAAATAATATATTAATATAAAATTTATTCCTGTATTTGTTTCATTTCACTAGCCAGTATTTTGCGTAGAATCACGCGTATTTTCTGACATTGCTTGTCTGTCCTGTTGACATTATAACATCACTTAAAGAAGTGTAAACGTCTACTTGAAGAAGTGTAAATGTTAACTTAAACTAAAAATCACTCGCTTTCGAGTGCGCTCCTAATGCGCTAAGATAATGTAAGCTATTCGTTATTAGTGGTAACAACGCTTCTGTGTCACGGTAATATTATTACCGTGTCTGTGTCCTTCTTTATTCGAACTTAGTTGCAGGTTAGATGTAGTAATTATTTAGGAATGGTTTCCTTACCATGTTTTTCTTAACCTCTTAGCACGAGTAAATCAGTAGTCAACATTTTAGTTAAGTAATGTAGCTAGGTTTGCCAGATCGAAAGACTAAAATATCTGAACAAGTTTTGAATAAGTCGCGATTTTGGGATTGCTATCCAAAGAAATAAATATAAAAATTAAAAAATATTTCTTTAATTGGAAGCTACAGAAAGTACTTTAAACTAAACTAATTATTTGGCATTGGACTTTACTAGAGTCCACCAATTTGGATCCTTTAGTAGTATTCAAAAATATTTAAAATTCGAACAATTTACTTCAAAGTTCAGTCTAATTACTCAGCTTTTCTATGCTGTTTGTTTGGAGAGTTTGAGGTTTGTCGGGAGTTTGGAGATCATTTAAAATGTCGGGAGAATCTAGACGAATCCGCACCATCTGGCAACCTTAAGTGTAGCCTAGTTGTGCTCAACGGGGATCGACTTGAGATCGCCTTAAAAGAAAATTATTAGCTCTAATCAGTAAACTCGATGCTATGAGGCATTTTAAATATAATTTTTTGGAGTGACAACACATAGAGTTGAGTAGAAAAGATAATTTTAATTCACATAAAAAGCGACGAAAATATACAGACCTTGTATATTATTTTAGATTTTGTTGTAACAGCGTGTGTTAACCCCGTGCACGAATTACTGACCCGGTGAAGTAGAGTGACAGGTATTACTAGTTCATGCTTGTTCCTAGTGTTTACAGAATGTTTAATAAATTCGTTTTATTTATAGGATAAGGTGACAAACGAGCACACAGTCCACCTGATAGTAAGTGGTTACTGCGGCCCATAGACATCTAAATCAATCCTCGATCACTAACCAAAATGCAGATGCGTTGTCACCCGTGAGGACTAAGATAGAATGCCTCGTTTCCAGTAAATAGGGGCTCCAGTTCTCTACACTCACCATACGAAACAGAGCAGCGTTAAGTTGCTATTTTACGCTGGTATTCTGTGAGAGCGTGGTCCTGCCCCGGTCGAGCCGACCCATTCGTGCTGTAGCTATGTAGCTGTAGCATGGCTCTATCACGTAAAATATATTGTTTACTTTTTATACATATACATAAAAATATATAAAAATAATAATCTCATAATATGTTATATGAATATATATAAAATAATATGAGAGTAATTTCTAACAATATAATATATTTTTCTCTGAATAAATGTAATATAAATTGGTTTACTTAATATTAAGTTTATTCTTACGTTGAATGGTCAACGTGGCTCTACCACGTTATTCATTTACAACTTTGCTAAAGCTTGTCTTCATCAGGTCACTTTAACATGTTTAACATGTCACCATATATGATTGCTTGCACTTCTGTGTTGCAGACTATAGGGTATTATGCATAGCCAGTATGATTTCAAGCTGTGGGACATTCCATCTCGGTTCCCAGACAACGCATCTGTATATATATTTGTAGCCTTATTTGCCTGAAGTTGGCTGCAGGTGTTCATGGACTCCAGTAGCCACTTGCCATCAGGTGGACTGTAAGTTCCTTTGCAACTTCAGTGTTAATTTAAAAAAAACATATTGACTTGAACCTTTTACTACGTGATCGACAGTAATGCAAGACACCGTGAGGAATCCTGCAAAATTCAAGAAAAAATACTTCAAAGATGTGGGTTTCTTCAACACGTATTGGGGCAGCAGTAAGCCCTCTTAGAAGTGAGAGGAGGTAGAAATGTGCCCAGAAGTGGGACATACAAAAAGCTGTAACTTTACTTAAGGTAAAAGCGCCAGGGTAGCCCGCGAAATTCAAATTTCCTTACGTTTTGGTGACGTTGTGATTTGGTGGAATTTTAATGATCATAATACCATTTTTACGATAGCGAATCATATTTTCTTAAACATACAATCTCATACTGAACTGCAAATTGCAAAAATGGTAAGAAAATTAGAATTTTCCGGGCTAACCTAGCGCTTTCAACTTAGGTTTAAAAATGTATAATGTTAACGAATATATAAATTAATGAATATTTATTCGGTAACCATGAGTCAAGCTTGCTTAGTGTGGGGCCACAGCCAAACAAATGAACACTTGTAATGTCTGAAAATGACGAATCAAGACTACTACAAAAATTGTGTGTTTACTTTGCATTTTGAAATAAATAAATTTAGTTTGTTGGTGTGTTCGTAACGACTCTACGTTGTGAAAACATTCATGGAACAAGGAAGCACTTAAAGTATACACACCGACAGCAGCATCGGTCATCACGAGGTGACAGCAGTAGAGCGGGGTAGCCTCTCCGCATCATAACCTTTCTATATAAATTCAACGAAATCATCACAGAGTGACTACTTCTTGAAGACGTCTACGTCGTACTTTATGTTAATACTCGAACAAGTGCGACCTTCGAATTTTATCCTCATTTCATTGTATTTTCTTTTATTAATACCCTCATTCTTACCAATAATGTTACAAATATTAATATCAAAACTTAGCCTTTGTAAATTAAAAAAGCTTATGTAATTAAAAGTGGAGAAAAAACTATTAGCGAATTGGTTGGATTCACCAGAGAAGGACCACCGTCACAGCCCACCAATAGTCCACTGCTTAACATTACTTTCCAAAGATTATCTCATAAGTAGGATACTTGCCAAGTGTGCCACGCTTGGCAGGCTGGTAGGAAACCCAATGTTTTTTAATTTCTAGTTGGTATTAAGGAGACGCTACTGTCCATCTCCTGATTTGTTTCCTTTTTTCGCTTCTTACCAGACCTTTGGAACGATATTAGGTTGTACCTAGATATTTTTACACGACAATACTAATAAATATTGATATGAAAAGTTAATTTTTTTATAGGATAGGGTGACAAACGAGCACACAGCCCACCTGATGGTAAGTGGTTGCTGTGGTCCGTAGACATCTACATCTATCCTCGGTTACGAATCAAAATGCAGATGCGTTGTCACCCGTGAGGACTAAGATGGAATGACTCGTTTCTAGTAAAAGGATCTCCGGTTCTCTACACTCACCATACGAAACACAGTAGCATTAAGCTACTACTTGACGCTGGTATTCAGTGAGAAGCGTAGTCCTTCCCCGGTCCACCACTACTACCACGCATAAAATATTAATCTAAGTAATTTAAAAAAAAGTTTACGAGATTAAAAGTAAAAACATAAGTACTCGTGTTTATATGGTAAAGCTGCGTTGCATTATGTTCCAGCCTGAACTGGTCAGCTACACTAGGGAAGAACCACGCTCACACAATACCAGCACTGCTGCTGTGCTTCGTGTGGTGACTGACGGGCCAATTAGAAGAGAATGAACTTATAATATTTGATCCTGTGAATTTTATGAATATCCTTTAGCATCCCCCAAAAGGCTCGTTGTTATGTTTCTCGAGAACGAAACATAGATTCTGCCGATATTTGAACTCAGATCGCTGGATTCAAAGTCCTGAGTGCTAGCGATTACACCTTGGAACCTCTTAATAAGTTATGGTAATATTTCTAATAATAGCTATGTTAACTTTTTAATTAACTGAACTCTAGTTTATTCAGGTTTAGCTTTACTGGAATATTGAATTATCTGTAATGAATATCTGGTTCCATGGTGTAATGGTTAGCACTCTGGACTTTGAATCCAGCGATCCGAGTTCAAATCTCGGTGGAACCTGTTTTTATTCATATTCATTTTAATTATGTAGGTAAATACAATAAATGTTGTATTGCATTACTTTCCTATCATCTTAATCAACAAGTATACACCGTCTCAATTTACTAGTTTGAAAGAAGTTGTGTAATTAGACGAATTTGTCATTGACGAAAAACTCCTACCGTTTAGGCGATGGTGATAAACTCTCAGTTACCATTACCTCGAAGCCTTGAACATTTACTTACTAAAATTCTTGGTACCATTTTTTAAATTTGTTTTGAAGCAGAGTAATTTGGTAATTTACTCTGGGAGATATATTATTTTGGACTTAAAATTAATTTCATATAGAGCATTATTGATCCAAACCAAATAATTTATTATTTGTATATTAAAAATATAAAAATCTAATTTAACTTAAATAAAAATTTAATTAGTGTTGTGGCACTACTAAAAGTAATAGTTTAAAATGATGTGATAAAGTAATATAATATTTATTTGTAATGTTATGGACAACCCAATTTACATATTAAAACGCTGTAAATACTCCCATTTTATTGTTAAAAAATCTTGTGGCTCCTATCTGGGCTCCGAAAATTGTGGGTGCTTATTCTTAATTCTTGGAAAAAAATGATGTTACTGCTTGCGAACTATATGGAAAATGTGGTGTTATATAGGTCCTCAGTAACTGTTTTTAATTTTTTTTTTTTGGGGGGGAAAAGGGGCGCCTAAACTGCGCGTGTGGCAAATATGCTCCCTTCCCTATGAGGGAATTTATTTCGAGGCCATGTTCAGCAGTGCACTGTAGGCTGTAACGGTAACGGTATGTTTACAGTTACACTATGCTATTATGTAATATTAACTTTAAAAAATTAACAAAGAGGAATCTTGTATATTATAGTATCTTTACTTCTTCGATTAGAAAAAGATGACATTTGACAAACAAATTTTTATATTCATAAGTCGATGAAATTTTGATTAATTTTACTGATTTAATTTAATTTAGAGCAGTGGTAGCTCAGATGATTAACGCTCGCTGTAAATTTCACAGTACGCGAGGAGCCCGGATTCGACCTCCGTCAGCACCAATAAAATTGTTAATTGCAATTTTAAGTGCTGATTTACCACGTACTCGGCGGTGAAGGAAAACATCAAGAGGAAACTTGCATGTCTGAGAGATAAGAAAAAAAATATTTCGAAGACGTGAAATTCGTTCGTGACGGCATTGGGGCATTGGGGCGGCGTGGCGGACACTTCCTTGCCCTAAAACTCTCTCGGAAATGACAGGAGGCCTGTGCCCTATAGTGGGACGTATATAGGCTGTAACTTTAACTTTTTTTACTTTATTTAATTTTTTTAATTCTCATTTGATTGTTTCATTTGCTGCTCAGTAGTTGATGACGATGATCATGAAATAATAAATTATTGCTTGGTGTAATAATAATAATAGTTAGTAATTTGCTATTCAGTAGTTGATGACGATGATCATGAAATAATAAATTATTGCTTGGTGTAATACTAATAATAGGGAACAGTTTTCTTTTGTCGAATAAAATGTGGAATGATTCAAGTTTAAATTTAGATACATATAATACATAGATATATTCATACACATATTAGAGAACGGTGAAAATATATTTGTATATTGATTCTCAATCGAGACGACATGTGTCTATGGGTCACTTAACCATAGATAATGCCTGTATAATATACTTGGTAACACTAAGGTCCGATTTTTCAATATTTAAATAAAAAATATCATCAAATGTATAATAATTTTCAAAACTTTACTAAAAATGAAACAATTGGTTTCTTCATACAACTGTATGAAGTATTTAATTAGTTTATGTTGTTGTTTATCCTATAAATGAATTTTATTAACGATTGAAAGTCAGCCGTTAGTTGTATAAAAAAATATTTATGTTTGGGAATGCTTGGCAAAGAAGGAAATAAAAAATAACGATTATAGTATAAATATTATAACGAAATCTCCTATGAGAAATAAAATACATTTGAAAGTTAATGAATGAATGAATGAATGAATATACTTTATTGTACACCACAAACAAATTTACAAAGAACATAACAGAGAGCAGATTACATGTACAATTTGGCGGCCTTATCGCTACATAGCGATCTCTTCCAGGCAACCAAAGGTGTAAAGGAATAAAACAGTGAATACTAGGTAGGTGGTGCAATATAAATATACCTAATATAATATCAATACATGCAATAAAATAACATATAAAGAACTAATACATTAAAAAATATGATACACATATACATACGTATATACATAAATACACACACACACACACAATATATATATATATATATATATATATATATATATATACATATCCATATATATACATACATACATATATCCTCAAATATATACCACTAACAATAACATAAACAAATAAATACAAAACTACATAATCACGTAATTTATCCTAATGATTTTCAAATGATTGAGACAAGTAATGCTCTTTAAGAAGTCGCTTAAAGACTACAATAGTCTGAGTTTCGCGTATATACAAAGGTAGGGCATTCCAGAGCTTAATTGACTGTACTGTAAAAGATTTATTAAAGAAAGATGTATTGTGAGTTGGTACCCTTAAAATGAGTTTTCTTGAAGAGCGTAAAGGTTCCCCTGGAAGTCCAACAAAACTAAACTTCTCCTTAAGATAAGGAGTAGAAGGGTGAAATAAGACACAGTACAGAATAGAAAGAATATGCGTGTTCCGGCGAAATTGTATAGGTAACCACTTGAGAGGTGAGCGAAATTGGGAAATGTGGTCAAATTTGCGCAATCCAAATATGAACCGAATACTAGTATTTTGAAGTCTCTCAAGCTTAGTTAGCTGGTCTTTAGTTATGTCTACATAGCTTGCGTCAGCATAGTCGAGAATCGGAAGGAGAAGAGACTGTGCGAGCATAATTTTTGTAGGAATGGGAAGAAATGATCGAAGGCGACGCAGTGAACTAAGAGCGACAAAGGTTTTCTTACTTACCTCATTCAGTTGGCGTTTCCAATTTAAGGAACTATCAAGGTAAACACCAAGATTTTTTGACATTGTCGAAGTAAGGGATCACAACCCCATCGAATACAACAGGTGGTATGGAGAACCAGTCAATTCTTGAGATAAAGCTCTGACTACCAAAAATGATAGCTTGTGACTTTTTAGGATTGACATTTAGGCCATATGATTGACTCCACTCATGAATCATATTTAAGTCATTGTTTAATGTAGCGATTGCATTCGGCAAATTCTCAAGAGTTGACTGGGAGTAAATCTGGACATCATCCGCATACATGTGGTAGAGAGAAGAAATTTTATGAGTAATTGAATTAATGAAAATTGAAAAGAGTAAAGGTGACAACACGCCACCCTGCGGCACGCCTGCAGTAATATCACACCAAGATAAGTTAAATGAAGTTCGGCCATTGGTGGTGGACCTTAGTCTGCTGCATTAGCTTCTTTGAGTTGAGAGGAATGCCTGTTTCTGGTAGCCTCACTGGAATAATTAAGAAAAGTTCTTTACTTTATAGGATTTTTTTCCGTCTGCATGTTTACGTTTAGAAGAGACATGAGCATCTGATGAAATGTGGAACATTGAACCAACACTAGAGGTAAGTTATTGGTTACACATATGTAAGAAACGGTGAATTTATGGGTGAATGGGATTTTTTTTAATAGGATACGGTGACCAACGAGCACACAGTCCACCTAAAGGTAAGTGGTTGCTGTGGCCCATAGACATCTACATTTATCCTCGATTTCGAATCAAAATGCAGATACGTTGTCACCCGTGAGGACTAAGATGGAATGCCTCCTTTCCAGTAAAAAGGGTCTCCGGTTCTCTACACTCAACATACGAAACACAGCAGCATTAAGCTACTATTTTACGCTGGTATTCTGTGAGAGCGTGGTCCTTCCCCGGTCGAGCCGACCCATTCATGCTACAACTATACTACTAATATAACTGCAGCATGACTCTACCATATGTTGAATTTCAAAATATTAAATAAAACAGGTTCCACCGAGATTTGAACTCGGATCGCTGGATTCAAAGTCCAGAGTGCTAACCATTACACCATGGAACCTCTTAGCTGGTAGGCATAATATTTCTACCATTAGTTGTATTTCCTTTTTATTGGAATTTTATTTGTTCAGGTGTGGGGTTAATTAACGTTCAATGCTACTTAGTGATTGAATTGGTTCATTTGGTTAGCACTCTGGACTTTGAATCCAGCGATCCGAGGTCGAATCTTAATTTTATATACAGATAAGAAAGATGTTAAAATATATAAATAGTCTTGAGAATAGGTTTCAGATATGGTATTTTATTTTAACAAAATATAAACATATATAAAAGAAATATTATGTAGAAAACTATTATTAACTCGATAATGATTATAATTGTGGCGGCGCTGTCATCGCGCCGCAAGCGAAACATACCGAAGCCTAAATCATGCTATCAACATTCCGAATCATAAACAGCATATATAGAACATCTCCGAACTATCACACGGAGTGTTGGCCGCTCCCCGGGCAGAACACCTTGCCCGGCGGGAGATCTCCCCTTTTCCTACCACGGCCACAGTGGTGACTAACCGACGTGATCTGAATACGCAACCAAACACCTTCGGAAACTACAACTTCAAGCTTTCGTCGTTATCCTCAAGAACCCCTACCATTCACTATTGAGAATCGTCTCTGCAGTCTTCAGTTCCTGCAAGCCAGTCCAACTTGTCTTCATCTCGACTCACCGCAGATTTATAAGGCAGACTTCTGGCACTTGCTCCGGCACATCGTTTTCACCGGCATCACTTGCCAGTGCGTAGTACGGCATGCATTATACATCGGCGTATCATTCGCACCGGTGTCACTTGCCCTTACGCACATAGCATGCATTCCCCACCGGCATTAAGGACGCACTGGCAATCGGACTGCACTATCGACCTCTGGTCTGAGCAGAGGGGTGATGTGGCGGCGCTGTCGTCGCGCCGCAAGCGAATCATACCGAAGCCTAAATCACGCTATCAACATTCCGAATCATAAACAGCATATATAGAACATCTCCGAACTGTCACATGGAGTGTTGGCCGCTCCCCGGGCAGAACACCTTGCCCGGCGGGAGATCTCCCCTTTTCCTACCACGTTATTTTGCCACATAATTATTATCAACGTGTTATTTCTTTTAATAATCTTTTAATGACACTATTTGAAATATTGAGGTTCTGACGTGTTTGTATGGTAACACCACGATATCTATACGAGTATAAAACTAGAGTAGGTACTAACCAACTATGTAGTAGGTATGTAACCTATCCAAACGTAGAGAGGTGAGTTATACTAAACTAGAGGAGCAAACTCAGCTCACTGACATGGTCATTGGCAAAGTGGTGAAACGCAACCGTCGGAACCTCTTCGCCGCCTGGGTAGACTACAGAAAGGCATTTGACTCGGTGCCCCATACATGGCTACAGAGGGTCCACGACCTGTACAAGATTGATTGTACAGTTAGATACTTCCTAGAGCAGTGTATGGGGCGGTGGAGTACGATTCTTTGTCATCTGGGTGAGCGGATGACGGCTGCGGAAAGCCGTATAAGGATAAGAAGGGGTATCTTCCAGGGCGATTGTCTGAGTCCAATCTGGTTCTGCCTCTCTTTGAATCCTCTCAGTATTTTACTGAAGGGCTCCGGGAGGGGATTTCAGCTTCGGAAAGGAGGTAAAAAAGTGACCTACCTTTTCTATATGGATGAGCTCAAGTTATTCGCCTCCAGTCGCTCCCATCTTGTGAAATTGCTAAACATCACTTGTGATTTTAGGCAATTCTATTAGAATGGAGCTGGGAACGGATGAGTGTGCGGTCCTGCATGTTGAAAGAGGAAGGGTTGCTAACTCTGAGGGCGTAGATTTATTTATGCCCGTCAACTTAAAGAACTTTTCCGAGGCTGAAACATACCGATACCTGGGTATGTTACAGAACATCAGTATAGATGAGGTTGGTATGAAATAGTCAGTTGGCAACGTGATTTATGCAAGCTTGACCAAACTTCTTAACAGCCTTTTGTCCGGTGTGAATAAAGCACACGCATATAACGGTTTGGTCATGCATGTCCTCATGTACACCTTTGGCATACTCCGGTGGTCTCAGACTGAACTTAACGCCCTGGATAGAAAAGTCCGCACTACAATGACGTCCCATAAAGTGCAATATCGGAGATCGTCGGTAATGAGGCTGTAGTTGCCGCGTAAGCATGGTGGGCGTAGATTTTCAAGCGCATTCACCATTCATAATCGCGAAGTGTGCAGCCTCCGTAATTACTTTCTGGCGAGATCGGATGATCCATTATATAGGGACGTCATTTCTTGTGATTACCTCCCTATCCTTAGCCAACGAGCAATGGCAGAACCCGACAGTACATAGCATAGCCGACCGAGAGACCGTATGGAAGGAGAAGGAGCTCCACGGGAGGTTGTACAAAGCTCTTCATGAGCATTTCATAGATACTGTAACCTCCCTCCACTTGCTACGCTTTGGTGACCTCTTCGAGGACATTTTCAAAAATTCAGTTCAAATTCTAAAATTCAGTTCACAATGGAGTTAGAGGCAAACAATTCTTTAGCTTTTCTTGATGTGTTAGTAATTCGCAAACCTGATAACACCTTGAGCCATAATGTGTATAGAAAAAAGACCCATACAGATAGATATTTAAACAGTGATTCTCACCACCATCCTTCACAGTTAGTTACCGTGGGTAAATCTTTTTTTCAGAGAGCACGAGGGATCTGTGACAGTAAACACCTGGCTGCCGAGCTCCGGGCAAGTTTTGCTTGACAACAAGCTTCAGGTCCCGCGCCTACGTCACAGTGAACGAGTGAAGCCGGCCACAGTCGAGCGTGTACCTGCTGTACTGCCATATGTTAGAGGTGTCACTGACAAGATTAGCTACATTTTGAAACGCGCTTCCATTAAAACATACTTTAAGCCACCGAAGAAATTTGGTCAGTTTTTACTATCGTTCAAGTGTAACGTCCCTCTGCAAGATGCAGGAGTGTACAAGCTTGATTGTGAATGTGGTCTCTCCTACATAAGACAAACTAAAAGATCAATTAAAACCCGCGTTAAAGAGCATATAGCTGATGTGAAGAATCGACACTCCAGGAAGTCTGCAGTCTGTAAACACGTACAGGATCGCTTCCGTCACTACATCAGATTTGATAGACCACAAATCCTCGCTAAAGAACACCGATTCTTCCAAAGATGATTCGCGAGGCTATTGAAATAAAAAAAAAAACTAATTTCTGGCTGATGGCTGGGTGCTGTCATCTGCTTGGGATCCTATAATTAATAAAATTAAAACCCAACCCAAGCATACAACTGCAAGACTTCAAGATACTATAAGTTCGTTTACTGCGTAAATCGGATACCATGATTAAAATTATGTAATTAATAATTTTAATCTATGGTAACCGCTGTTAACTATGACATCTAGACGTTAAACATCTCAGTCTCCCCCGTGACCATAGGTGCTGTAAAGTGCTCGAAACGTCGGGTATTTTAAAAGTTAAATATACGCGATAAAATCCGTAAAAACTAGTATTATTTAAACAGACAGGACTACTCTTGCGAAAAAGCCTGATATTGTACTGATGGACCGGGCACAGTCAAGGATATTTTTTGGTCGACATTACCGTTCCGTATGACGAGAACCTCGAAAAAGCCGAAACAAATAAGTGAACAAAATATTTGGACCTGGCTCACGAGGTGACCGAAATGTGGGGTGGTCTGCCGACCGAAATTATTCCTGTAGTCGTCTCTGCGAATGGGCTAATCCCGGTCAGCCTCTCTCAGCCAGGTCAGACTCCGTGACGGACCGCTCCAGGCTCAAATGCAGAAGGCGGTGCTCCTCGATACCGCCCGCATCGTCCGCCGGTTTCTTTCCCTTTCCCCCTAACCCTCGGCCGGTTGGTCTTCCCTGCCGAGGGCTTCCATCTGGTTGGGCTTTTAATTATTTATGTATTTATTTTATTTTATTGATATTTATGTATATTTATCATTTTCATTCACAATTATATATTTATGGAACCCAACCAAATGAGACAACTACATCGATACTCCATAATAATCAATAATAATGACCTCCAGCCCGAATTTCGGCCACGGCGGCCTGCCTCCACGGAGGCTAGCCATCGGCGCAGGACAGGATTAGCACAAGTGCCCTCTCTATTCCATTACTCTAGTGGTCCGATTTCGATGGGACGATAAACCGACACGATCGGAGAGAGATCAGGCGCAGGCCCAGCGGCTATACGTGCTTAATAAATAATTACCACTTATATAATTTTCTATATAAGAATAGATTTTGATAATAATGAAAAAAATTACCAATAATTTTTTTTGTAATGTACTGAGTAGTTTAAATCAATTTAATTTAACATTTATTTAGTTAATTTTAATTTTTCGGATAAAATATAGCCTAGATCACTCCTGGTATTGCTTGCTCTCTGTCTGTTCGTGACGTTTCATTACAATCGGTTCGGCCATTGTTAGCCCGGGCAGATGGACGAAAATTTTAAAAACCAACTCAATATAAGACAGTCACCATATTACAGAGAGGCACTTCAATTTAGTTCATATGTTTTGATTTTACATACTAAATAGGTATGTATATGCAAACTTAAGTTTTTTGAAGTATATTTTTAAGTATTTGTTAGATGAACTATTATATAAAAAAATACGTGTAACTGCATATACTTTTAATTTTATATAAAACTAGCGATCTGCCCCGGCTATGCACGGGTGATATCTGGCTTCTACAACAGCGCCATCTACCGGGTCCAACTATGCCTATAACCTTGGCGGAAGTGCAAGGAGTATGTCGACAAAATTTAACTGCAACCTGATGAACGGTATGGCAGCGCATAAAATACGGACAAACATTATTAATTCTTACATATTAGATAAGAAACAGGTTTCACCTATCTAGGTGAAACCTGTTTTCAAAGTACAGAATGTACCAAAGAAGTTCTCTAGCTGTATTATATTTGTAGCTGTATTACATATGTTATTAGCTGTATTATGTTTGCAATTACCTGAACTTTTGTTTGTTCTAGTGTTTCATGGATCTCGGTGAAATATCGCTAAAAACAATAATTTGGCTATTTTCAGTGTGCGGTTCCATGGTGTAATGGTTAGCACTCTGGACTTTGAATCCAGCGATCCGAGTTCAAATCTCGGTGGAACCTGTTATTTATTTTTATTGATTTGTCTTAATTTGATTCGACTAAATGAAGTCATCAGTGGTACAATTTTGCACATACACAAATCTAGTTCTAACAAATCTGAATATTTCTAATACACTTCTTTTTAAAATATCATTTTAATTTGTTCTAAGTTGTACATACTGTAACAAGTTGTTTTAAATATTAACCACTTTAAAAAAGATGAGTTTTTCACGTTGGCTGTATTTTTGTTTGCTTTTTTGTATATGTATTTGTTTTATTTTTATAGAAGAAGGGTGACAAACGAGCACACAGTCGACCTGATGCTGTGGTGGTGTGTATGCTGTGGCCAATTTATCCTCCATTAAGAATCAAAATGCAGATGCTGAATGCTTTGTTACCCACGAAGACTAAAATGGAATGCTTCGTTTCCAGTGAAAATGGTCTCCGATTCTCCACACTCACTATATGAAACACAGCAGCGTTAAGCTGTTATTTTACGCTGCCATTCTGTGCTGTGTGCTGGTACAACCATAATATAGTTGCAGCATGTCTCTACCACGTATAATATAACCACCAAGTAGGTACTCTAACTAGGTAAATCCAAACCACCAAGATATAAATCTACGCATTTAACTCCGCTGGGCAGGATTCGAAAAATTACGACATTTCTTCTGGAGTGTGCAAATAGAGAGCTATTTTGAGTTATTAAATTATAACATCACCAACTGTAATTTCCATAAAGAGATGATATTAGGCAATATATGTCTACGGTTCCATGGTGTAATGGTTAGCACTATGGACTTTGGATCTAGCGATCCGAGTTCAAATCTCGATAAAACCTTTAATTTAATTTTATAATATTTTGCATGTGGGCTTCACGTACATATTCGATATAGCAGTTATTAAATCATTTATTAGCGAAGAGTTTCATGAAAGTAGACTGAGTTACCTGATGTTAAATGAATGCTTTGCCCCCTTAGACATCTACATCTATCTTCGTTTAACAGTCGAAATTCAGATGCGTTGTCACCCGTGAGGATTAAGATAGAATGCCTCGTTACCAGTAAAAAGGGTCTCCGGTTCTCTACACTCACCGTACGAAACACAGCAGCATCATGATGGTATTCCGTTAGAGCGTGGTGCTTTCGGCGAGCCGACCTATTTTTACAGCGATCATAAGCAATCGTAAAATGATATTTGATCTTATTGTTATAAATAGGACCCGGATCAATATGTACATATAATATCAAAATATGTACATATAATATGGACTTAAAATTCTAAAATATGGAAAAAATATGTGTAATAAAATATAACTACGTTGTACATTAAAACGTTTTCCTATTAAGAAAACCAAAAAAAAAAATCATTATTATTTGAACTACAGTATATAATTACGTGTTTCCTTATATTTTCAAAATTAAAACTCTTTCTGTTTGGACGAAATAATGCTTTATTCTGGCTGAATGATTTTTCAACACCAAAGGATGTGATTGGAGCGTATTTAAATTTTCATAATTCTGCAAGTGAGTAGGGCACGTCTATGGTGCCTTCTAATGTTCCACACAGCATGCTGTTGATTTTCTTTAGGGTATCCTTTGTTTTTTTTTTCAGTGCGTAGAGTAATTTTTGCCTCGCTACTTCAGCAACGGGACCTTCTGATTCAAAAAATTTTTTTCGATATTTTCGATAATCTTCAAATTATCATTTATAGAAGTGGAAGAATTTTCGAGTGCCTTTATATGGTATGATAAAAAGCAATAATTGCTTTTTATGCATATAAAGCAAATAGTGACGTAGTGTAATCTCGGAGAAGTTCTTTTGAGATTGAAATATCAGCAGCTTTATTCTCCAATTCAAAAATAATGTTTTTGATTTCAATGTAATACTGGGCATAGTTATTCATTTGCTGTCAGCCAAGTTCCCCAGCGGTTCAGCACTGGCTCTAGCGGTAAAGAAATGTCGTGATACATCTCTTTAAATTTTAAGATCCTCCTTGCCGCTTTCAAAAACTTTTTCTTTACGTTTGATACTAAACTGTCAGCCTTTTTAAACTGAGACCTTATTCATTCAGCTAATCTATTTATACTATGAGCCAAGCACTTCACATGAATAATTTTTGGATACAAACTTGTAGGGAATCTACAGCTTTTACCATACAAGGAGCAGCATCGCTAAGTAGCAAGAAAACTTGGTCATGTTTAACTTCATCAGACCACAAAACTCTCATTGCATCATTAAAAAGCTTTACTGACGTTTGGTGGTTGCATTAAAGAAGTTCTTCACACGCCAATAAAAAGGATTTGCTGGCATTTTCGTCATTTAAAACTCATTTTAGGCATTTTACAGAGCTGCTGATCCATCTAACATAAAATAATGAAGATATGGATAAATTTATTTAATTTTGTATGGATTTATACTTGAAATATGGAAAAATATGGGAAATAGAAATTGCATTGATCAAAATATTATAATTTATGTAGAAAATATATTCAAGAACAAAAACCATATCAATTAAAAATATGGATTTACATATTAATCCGGGCCCTATTATAAATATATTGACATAAATAATTGCCAAATTTGGCAATTGTTGATGCCTTACGGGCGTAGTGATCAAACGCTTGGTAGAGACCCTACGTGCAGCGGTACATATGAACCTTTTGAGTAGTTTTTAAGAGTAAATTTTTTTTACTAAATTATATGATTACGGTACTACCTACATAATGATATTAATAACATTGTTGAAAAGATCCGTTGAAGTTAAGGTTTCAGTCTAAAGACGTCTCACTGCTAAGTTCAGGCCTTCTTTCATTTCTGAATTTTAGACCAAGGAAATGTCTGCCGCACTGTAGAGGTCGTCGAAATATTTTTTTTCTTAGATATGCACGTGTATAGTAGGATACCTATCCTTACTATACTGTCATTCACCACCGAGCACGTAGTAAATCAGCACTTAAAATTTCAATTTACTATTTCATTGGTGCCGGCGGGAATCGAACCAGGGGTTGCTCACATACTATGAAATGTACAGCGAGGGCTTAACCTCTAATCTTCAATGGCAGATACAGTACTTTAATATATTAATTTACAAGTGGCAAAATTATTATTTTTACAACCGACTTAAATATAATTAAAATGAGAAACATCATAAATGTATTCGAAGTCAATTAAATATGTATTATTAACGATAACTCAAAAACTACTGGTCAGATATTGATTAAATTTATATAGGACCACAGGAGAAGCACCAGCTATCAGAGAAAAGAATCATCAAAATCGGTTCACCCAGAAAAGTTCTGTTGTAACACTCATTAAAAAAACAGTTGAATTGAATACCTCCTCCTTTTTTAAGGTCGGTTAAAATCACCTTCACATCAAATAATGATCGAATTTGTGAATAAATTATTAAAAACTTATCCCCCGACTTCATAAATGGTAACTTTCTTATAAGTTGTCATAATAAACCCTTTCTCGAATTGAATGGCAGCTGTCAAAAGTCCAAGAAATAAGTAAAATGGACATACGTGTTCCAACGCGGCAGGTGTGTCAAAACGAAACATAAATTTTTTGAGAGTGGCGAAGAGGCAGTCCCGAGGCGCACTACGTTTATCCTTCATTGTAACTCGATAAGATATTTATTGGCGGGAAACATTCGAAAATGGAATAGCTCCTTGGCGGTTACTCGACATCGCATCGGCATAACCGACCCACGTCTACCAGCATTTTACATTTTTATTTTATCAATATTTAATGCGATGGCCAAAAGGACCATTCGCCTTCGCGGTGTATTTATGTTTCAATTTGTTTGAAGATTACGAAAAAATATAAGACGTATAAAAATATCGTGAGTTATATGAATTGTAATTATTTTATTGCTCAACAATTTATTTTGTTAAAATGTGACAAACAGATTTATAAAACGGCAAACAGCTTATTTCGCTGATGACCGCCACACTGCAGCAATATAATGGCTGTAGCACAAATAGGTAAGCTTGACCGAAGAAGGACGACACTAGTATACCATCTTGAATTATGGCCAGTGGGGAGGACTGGAAACTTTTTACTAGGCGTACGATGCGTTCCAGCTTAGTCCCCATGGATGACACTGCATATGCATTTTGTTTGCTGATTGAAAATGGATTTAAACATGAAGTAAATTCTAGGGATTTAAATATTTGTGTGCTCGTTTGTAACCTTCTTTGGATAGAAAACAATTGATGAATATTAAAAAATGCTTAAAAATTCCACTCTTACGAAAAAATCCAGGACATGTGTCCAGGACTCTTATCAAAATTCAGGTCTTACCCGGATTTGTTGCACTGATAATTTTAGGGAAATTATTTCTGTTTCAATACATGTAAGGTAGGATTATTTTATTTTTCTAATAAAGCTGTAATTCAAGGTATAATTTAATTCGTTCCTATTTTTACTAGTTCTGACTTTTCCAGAGTTTAGTTGCATTTAAAAAAAAGTAAAGTAAAGTTACAGCCTATATACGTCCCACTGCTGGGCACAGGCCTCCTCTCATTTCTGAGAGGGTTTTAGGGCAAGGAATAGTCCGCGACGCTGCCCCAATGCGTGTTGGCGAACTTCACATGCCTTCGAAATATTTTTTTTCTTATTTCTCAGACATGCAGGTTTTCTCACGATGTTTCCCTTCACCGCCGAGCACGTGGTAAATCAGCACTTAAAATTGCAATCAACAATTTCATTGGTGCCGGCGGGGATCGAACCCGGTTTGCTCGCGTATTGTGAAATTTACAGCGAGCGCTAACCATCTGAGCTACCACGGCTCTTTGTTACTAGTTGCATTTAAAAAAAGTTATTTTGAAAAATTATAGGAGTATATGGTAGCGAGAGTGGCATTAAAATAAGACAAGCCTTTTTGCAAAGGGCATAATCCTTAGATAAATTCTACATTGTATGCTTCACTTATACTTGTGAATATTCAATATAATAGATTATTTGAGATTGAAACAGCCAGTAAATTATGAATTTTTGTAATTTAAATGGGAACGAAGTAAAACCAACTTTATGAAAAGTTAGTATCAGATGTGTCGTATCTTTGTCGCTGCTCTTTGTACTAATTATTGGTCCAGCACTAGAATAGTACTCTATTGTGAAACTAATGAGAATCATTGCCGACGGGAATCACTACGCAAATACGTTATGTTTTTCATTATGATAATATTTTGTAAGTTTTGTTTTTGTTTGCTTATAATTAGCTTAGATACTGATAACGTTTACACAATATAATAAAACCAAACGTTAAACTCCATAACGAAACTAGTAGTTTAAGATATTTGGAATATAGTTCAACGCAATTAGCTACCTTCACTTTAGTACACAGAATCATTAATCATATCAACCATAAAATTCCAACAATAGCTCTACTATTCTAATAGTTAGCAAAGCATTCGATTGTTTTGATCATTCAATACTCATCTCGAAACTTGAAAAATTTGGAATAAGGGGATCTTCTTTGTTATTCATATTCAGTCCTATTTGAAAAACAGGAAACAATTCGCTAGGATTACAAAATTGGATTTTGGAACAAATAATGTAGTCAAATTTGACAGGGACCTTAGAGCCCCTGCTATTTCTTATCTACGTCAATGATCTTCCACGTGCACTCACATATGATTGTTTCTTATTTGCTGATGACACGACTCAGAATCATTATGGACTGTAAAAATATAGATTCTTATGAAACGGAAATATATAAAACGTTAGAAGATGTTATCCAATGGTTAGACGTAAACAAATTAAAAATAAACATTGAGAAACGAAACTATTTAACTTCAAAATTTATACACAGATAAACAGCGCAAAATTCTTAGGTATTACTCTCGATACACATCTTTCATGAAAAGAACATATTAATAATTTATGCATAAAAAGTTTGCGTTTGCACTTCGAAAGGTAAAAGACGTGACGAGCAGACATACCGAGGTTATGGTATATTACGCTTACATTTGCTCCGGTATAAGGTTCGGCATAGTTGTCTGCGGAAATTCTCGTGACATCACGAGGGTGTTTATAGCACAGAAGAGACGCATTCGGACACTATACGGCAGGGATTGGTCTGATTCATGTAAACCGACCTATAAATCTAAGAATTTACTAACTGTTCCCTGCATGTACATCTACGAAACAGCTAAATTTGTTAAATACCACAGTCATCTTTTCACCACTAACGACAATACGTTTAAACGTAAAATTAACCACGTGCCCTTAAAATAGCCTGTGCCTAAGCTAGAACTTTTTTTTTTTAAAAACTGTGCCTATATGGTACCTCTAATATATTATAACTCTTTGCTCAAAGGATTGACTGACGTGCCATACAAAAGGTTTTCTTGTGTCTTACGAGAATGGTTAATCCAAGAGAGTTTGTATACACTTAATTTTTTTTAATTAATGCACGTGCCGATTTGGTGCCCACTAAGATACCGGCGTTTCCTTTTATTTCCTGTGACTTAGTCTATTATAATAAATCATTAATTTAAATAATTGTAATAACTGTAACACGGAGCAAATGGTGTAAACATTGCAATTCAAATAGTTATAAATTTTAATTCAAATAGTTTTAATAATTGTAATTTTATTTTAATAATTGTTGTAAATTCACTATAACTTTGCATGCCCTGCCATGCCATGCAATGAGGGTGAAATATGTCCCGTGTTATAACTTAATTTAACATCTTGTGTACCCACCATATTTCAGGCAAATAAATGATTCATGGTTATGATTTATGATTATGAATCCTGGGAAGTCATGTAGTGGTAGCGTTAGGATATAGGTTCATGTCTACTATCCTATGTCGATCCGTGGGAGTCGTAAGGGGTGGCAGAAGAAAACAAATTAGCAGATGGGCAGCAGAGTCGTCTTTCTACCAACTAAATATAAAAACTCCGATTCCCAACCCACCTGCTAAGCGTCGCAACTATGGCAAATGTTAAGCAATGAACTTTTTAAACAAAACTAGTTTTTACGGATTTTATTGCGTATATTAACTTATTTTATATTCCCAATATTTCGAATACTTTACAGTACCCATTGCCACGGAGGGATTGAGATGCTAAACGATGTCACAGGCTACTTCCAGAATAAAATTATTACTTTTAGTTCCGATCTATGCAGTAGTATCCTGAAGTATTGTAGTTGTATGCTTGGATTGGGATTTAATTTTATTAATTATAAAATCCCAAGCAGATTCTAGCGCTCAGCCATCTTCTCTATTGAAATTAGGATGTTTTTTGATTTCAATAGCCTCGCGAATCATCTTTGGAAGGTATCGGTGTTCTTTAGCGAGGATTTGTGTTCTATTAAATCGGATGTACTGACGGGGGCGATCCTGTACGTGTTGACAGATTGCAGAGTTCTCGGAACGTCGATTCTTCAAATCAGTTATGTGTTCTTTAACGCGGGTTTTTATTGATCTTTTAGTTTGTCCTATGTAAGAGAGACCACATTCACAATCAAGATTAAACACTTCTTGATCTTTCAAAGGGACGTTACACTTGACTGATGATAAAAACTGACTAATCTTCTTCGGCGGCTTGAAGTATGTTTTAATGGAAGCACGTTTGAAGATGTAGCCAATCCTGTCAGTGACATCACTATAAATAATCCAAACGTCAAAATGAAGCCAACCACAATTCCAGACTGAGTTAGACAACACTGCTGCTTTCCGTATGTTGTTACGTTTTACATCTTACATACACGTGACGGTCATACGGTTGTCCTTTGGAGGAAATGATACCTGCTTAACATTTCAACTTCATCAGCCCTATATAATATATTCTACTAAAGTATAGCGAAGAGGGTCTCGAATCGTCGACGACCGAGTTCTTTCTGAATGCTCGATTCACTGGCACTGCAAAAATATGTTGCATCCCTTTGAATTTTTATCGCATATCACGGGGAGGAGGCTCTGAGGAATTGTTCGGATTAATTTCAGCCGCCAAATTTCACATACCATCCATACCATTGGGATTCTTGGAGTCACTCTACGATTTACCAGGAGTTACTAGGAGATTTTTCCGGACCGATAAGACTTGGGGACCTTCAAGAAATCAGATTACTACATTTTAAAAAGCCGGCAACGCACCTGCAATTCCCTTGGTGATGCAGTTGTTCATGGGCGCGGTCGACCATCAGGTGAACCGCATGCTCTTCGCTAAACTATATTAGTATAAGTGAGGGACACAGGTGGCAGCTTGTTTAGTCGACATTTAGATGTTTTACATAGTAAGGGAACAAAAATATAAGAATTTCACCATAGGTTGGATGTAAAATTGATGAGTTATTGTACTAAAAATAAAAACTTTTAAATTAATTCTGTTGAAAGTTTTCAAGAAATGAATTACAATTTTTAAACATAATATTTTTTATAGAATAATTTGGTTCGGAATGGATAATTAAATAATTAATGGGTTCAAGATAACAAAACTTCCAAAGTAAATTACTAAAGTACTGGCTTTAAAACCATATAAACAAAAGTTACTTACCAATAATTTTCACTAGGAATCCCCCTCGCAACAAATTACCATGACGTTCAAAGTGATGGTGATAGACAGTTTATCACATTTACCTCAACCAAGCTTTTGTCCATAACAAATCCATCTTATTATGCAACTTATATTATACATGTAAACTAAGACGGTGTGCTGGTTGTTTAAAATTATACCAAACTAATGACATGCAAAATGTATTGTATTACCTAACTCATTAAAATGCATAAAGTTAAGGACAGGTTCCACCGAGATTTGAACTCGGATCGCTGGATTCAAAGTCCAGAGTGCTAACCATTACACCATGGAACCGGATATTGAGTACAGCTAATTCAATATTTAAGTGCACCTGAATGTTTATAAAAAAAACTTGAACAAAGAAAAGTTTAGTTAGTTAAAAAGTTAAAACAGCTAATAATAGATATATTATAATAGCTTACTAAGAGGTTCCATGGTGTAATGGTTAGCACTCTGGACTTTGAATCCAGCGATCCGAGTTCAAATCTCGGTGGAACCTATCTTTTGTTCTCAAGAAACAAGCCCCCTTGTGGAAATGTATAGTTTATGAGTAATTTTTTGTAACATAATAACCTCACTTTTTTTACACAGGAATATTGACACAGCTACTTACGCAACGCCTTCGGTGCTGCGAAAAGTGGAGCCCCTTCGCCCTTGTGTAGTAACTCACAGGCACCATGCTCACCTCCGAAGCTGCGGCCGAAGGCGACCAACATCAGCCATTACAGCTGGCACACAGGCCTGCAATTTGCTATAGTGGGCTGGGAATGCTCTCCCTCCGCGCCTATGGCTTTACAAAAACACTCTAGGGGCAGGGCAGACAAGATTACGTGGAGTCGGGGCATTCTGATCGGATTTTAGTACAGATTCGACCTATCTTATCTATAATTATCGCTAATTCACATGTCTGGTAAGCAAGCCAAAGTTCAAAGTAACGCAAAATATCAAATCCAGAACCAAAGCCAAGGTCAAACGTAAGGGCAATCAAAGTCCAAAAATAGAACAGCAGTCTTCGAATAAACAGGGTAAACATAGCGCCAAGAACAAGAGAGAACATTCGCGTGACCACTAGAGAATCGTAACGACGATCGACATTTGACTTCATAGGTTAGTATTAGTTAATAGTACTCCAGGTTCCTGCAAAATACAAAGAGACATTCCTTGCTCCCGATTTCTGGCCCTCTGGGGTAGTGTTTCACCAATACAGGGACGCGCCAAAGAAGAAAGTTCCCTAAATAGTGTTATATTTATATTTTATATATATTTTTAGGTTAAGGTATATATTGCTATAGGCCAATGTTCTTAATTTTCAAGTCCTTGTATGTCATTTCACACTTTTTACACTGGTTTTTGACATCTAACCTCGTAATACTAGACCAAATTGTCATATTTGCGCTTCGTTTCGACATTCAATGCAAAAAAATATGTAAAAGGTTCAAACTTAATCCTGACAAGCCCCCTAAACTGAAAACATAATTAAAATCAAGTACCGGATGTCTAAAGCCAACCCCCCTACGGTCTAGCCGAACTATTCCTGATGCTACAATAAGATATGTAGTTGCAACGTGGCTCTATCATTTAAAAAAGCGGTCTAGGTGCGACCGAACTATTCCTGATGCTACAATAAGATATGTAGTTGCAACGTGGCTCTATCATTTAAAAAAGCGGTCTAGGTGCGACCGAACTATTCCTGATGCTACAATAAGATATGTAGTTGCAACGTGGCTCTATCATTTAAAAAAGCGGTCTAGGTGCGACCGAACTATTCCTGATGCTACAATAAGATATGTAGTTGCAACGTGGCTCTATCATTTAAAAAAGCGGTCTAGGTGCGACCGAACTATTCCTGATGCTACAATAAGATATGTAGTTGCAACGTGGCTCTATCATTTAAAAAAGCGGTCTAGGTGCGACCGAACTATTCCTGATGCTACAATAAGATATGTAGTTGCAACGTGGCTCTATCATTTAAAAAAGCGGTCTAGGTGCGACCGAACTATTCCTGATGCTACAATAAGATATGTAGTTGCAACGTGGCTCTATCATTTAAAAAAGCGGTCTAGGTGCGACCGAACTATTCCTGATGCTACAATAAGATATGTAGTTGCAACGTGGCTCTATCATTTAAAAAAGCGGTCTAGGTGCGACCGAACTATTCCTGATGCTACAATAAGATATGTAGTTGCAACGTGGCTCTATCATTTAAAAAAGCGGTCTAGGTGCGACCGAACTATTCCTGATGCTACAATAAGATATGTAGTTGCAACGTGGCTCTATCATTTAAAAAAGCGGTCTAGGTGCGACCGAACTATTCCTGATGCTACAATAAGATATGTAGTTGCAACGTGGCTCTATCATTTAAAAAAGCGGTCTAGGTGCGACCGAACTATTCCTGATGCTACAATAAGATATGTAGTTGCAACGTGGCTCTATCATTTAAAAAAGCGGTCTAGGTGCGACCGAACTATTCCTGATGCTACAATAAGATATGTAGTTGCAACGTGGCTCTATCATTTAAAAAAGCGGTCTAGGTGCGACCGAACTATTCCTGATGCTACAATAAGATATGTAGTTGCAACGTGGCTCTATCATTTAAAAAAGCGGTCTAGGTGCGACCGAACTATTCCTGATGCTACAATAAGATATGTAGTTGCAACGTGGCTCTATCATTTAAAAAAGCGGTCTAGGTGCGACCGAACTATTCCTGATGCTACAATAAGATATGTAGTTGCAACGTGGCTCTATCATTTAAAAAAGCGGTCTAGGTGCGACCGAACTATTCCTGATGCTACAATAAGATATGTAGTTGCAACGTGGCTCTATCATTTAAAAAAGCGGTCTAGGTGCGACCGAACTATTCCTGATGCTACAATAAGATATGTAGTTGCAACGTGGCTCTATCATTTAAAAAAGCGGTCTAGGTGCGACCGAACTATTCCTGATGCTACAATAAGATATGTAGTTGCAACGTGGCTCTATCATTTAAAAAAGCGGTCTAGGTGCGACCGAACTATTCCTGATGCTACAATAAGATATGTAGTTGCAACGTGGCTCTATCATTTAAAAAAGCGGTCTAGGTGCGACCGAACTATTCCTGATGCTACAATAAGATATGTAGTTGCAACGTGGCTCTATCATTTAAAAAAGCGGTCTAGGTGCGACCGAACTATTCCTGATGCTACAATAAGATATGTAGTTGCAACGTGGCTCTATCATTTAAAAAAGCGGTCTAGGTGCGACCGAACTATTCCTGATGCTACAATAAGATATGTAGTTGCAACGTGGCTCTATCATTTAAAAAAGCGGTCTAGGTGCGACCGAACTATTCCTGATGCTACAATAAGATATGTAGTTGCAACGTGGCTCTATCATTTAAAAAAGCGGTCTAGGTGCGACCGAACTATTCCTGATGCTACAATAAGATATGTAGTTGCAACGTGGCTCTATCATTTAAAAAAGCGGTCTAGGTGCGACCGAACTATTCCTGATGCTACAATAAGATATGTAGTTGCAACGTGGCTCTATCATTTAAAAAAGCGGTCTAGGTGCGACCGAACTATTCCTGATGCTACAATAAGATATGTAGTTGCAACGTGGCTCTATCATTTAAAAAAAGCGGTCTAGGTGCGACCGAACTATTCCTGATGCTACAATAAGATATGTAGTTGCAACGTGGCTCTATCATTTAAAAAAGCGGTCTAGGTGCGACCGAACTATTCCTGATGCTACAATAAGATATGTAGTTGCAACGTGGCTCTATCATTTAAAAACGCGGTCTAGGTGCGACCGAACTATTCCTGATGCTACAATAAGATATGTAGTTGCAACGTGGCTCTATCATTTAAAAAAGCGGTCTAGGTGCGACCGAACTATTCCTGATGCTACAATAAGATATGTAGTTGCAACGTGGCTCTATCATTTAAAAAAGCGGTCTAGGTGCGACCGAACTATTCCTGATGCTACAATAAGATATGTAGTTGCAACGTGGCTCTATCATTTAAAAAAGCGGTCTAGGTGCGACCGAACTATTCCTGATGCTACAATAAGATATGTAGTTGCAACGTGGCTCTATCATTTAAAAAAGCGGTCTAGGTGCGACCGAACTATTCCTGATGCTACAATAAGATATGTAGTTGCAACGTGGCTCTATCATTTAAAAAAGCGGTCTAGGTGCGACCGAACTATTCCTGATGCTACAATAAGATATGTAGTTGCAACGTGGCTCTATCATTTAAAAAAGCGGTCTAGGTGCGACCGAACTATTCCTGATGCTACAATAAGATATGTAGTTGCAACGTGGCTCTATCATTTAAAAAAGCGGTCTAGGTGCGACCGAACTATTCCTGATGCTACAATAAGATATGTAGTTGCAACGTGGCTCTATCATTTAAAAAAGCGGTCTAGGTGCGACCGAACTATTCCTGATGCTACAATAAGATATGTAGTTGCAACGTGGCTCTATCATTTAAAAAAGCGGTCTAGGTGCGACCGAACTATTCCTGATGCTACAATAAGATATGTAGTTGCAACGTGGCTCTATCATTTAAAAAAGCGGTCTAGGTGCGACCGAACTATTCCTGATGCTACAATAAGATATGTAGTTGCAACGTGGCTCTATCATTTAAAAAAGCGGTCTAGGTGCGACCGAACTATTCCTGATGCTACAATAAGATATGTAGTTGCAACGTGGCTCTATCATTTAAAAAAGCGGTCTAGGTGCGACCGAACTATTCCTGATGCTACAATAAGATATGTAGTTGCAACGTGGCTCTATCATTTAAAAAAGCGGTCTAGGTGCGACCGAACTATTCCTGATGCTACAATAAGATATGTAGTTGCAACGTGGCTCTATCATTTAAAAAAGCGGTCTAGGTGCGACCGAACTATTCCTGATGCTACAATAAGATATGTAGTTGCAACGTGGCTCTATCATTTAAAAAAGCGGTCTAGGTGCGACCGAACTATTCCTGATGCTACAATAAGATATGTAGTTGCAACGTGGCTCTATCATTTAAAAAAGCGGTCTAGGTGCGACCGAACTATTCCTGATGCTACAATAAGATATGTAGTTGCAACGTGGCTCTATCATTTAAAAAAGCGGTCTAGGTGCGACCGAACTATTCCTGATGCTACAATAAGATATGTAGTTGCAACGTGGCTCTATCATTTAAAAAAGCGGTCTAGGTGCGACCCGAAAGGTCCACATGACTAACTTTCCAGTGGAAACAATAAAAAATCATATGTTTTAATATTTTAAACAATTTTTTATACGGCACAAAAAACGACGACCGATATTTTTTTTTTAAATTTAATGAGGTCTAAGTTACATAATTATGCGCTAAATGAAACTGGTCCCATGTCAATATCACTGTTTTCGAGATACACTAGGAAAAAATTGAATCCGAACATACATACATACATACATACATACATACGTACATGTGCAAACACGGACATCCTCTTAAAAACTATACTATTCGACTCGTTATGTTAAATGAGGAGATATGTTAAAATTTCCAATTTGCAGAATCGGACCCATTACAATAACTTCCCACTGGGAAGTTAAAAATCTGGTATTATTTGAAATAACATCCTCCGGCTGCAAAAAATTTAGCCGGTTTCACTTTTTCTTTTAAGTGTCTTTATTTAACCGGGCTAGTAGATTTTCTTACATAGCTACAGCTACAGCTACTAGCTTTTTACCTTAAACCTAAAATACAAATGACCATACAACTTAGGTAGTTAAATTTTTTACACATCTTTTTTATTTGATACCCAAAAATAAAACCAATAGAGGGAGCACTCTGCACAATGCAAATCAGTCAAGGGGTTGACACACCCGAGCGTCGACTCCGACAAGTATTTACGAGCTAGAGTCGGATGAAAAAAGTTTTCAAACTACCCACTCCTCATTTCAGACGTAATCTACGAGGCGAACGACAAATGATCTTCGGACCTGACTGCGCTCGCTTATTTCATTTTTTCTTTTCTTGCACCGCTGTTATTTGTTTTTTTTTTAGTCATAGACTAAGAGCGTTTTCTTTTGAGTTACTTATTTGGGAGCGTCAATTTCGGAACAATTAAGTGTGTTTTCTTTTATATTTTTCATATTAAAATCGTACGTCATCAATAGTAAATATTAGATATTAGCAACCCGCCTAGATAGGATGCGGTGCTATTTAGATTTACAGTAATCATCAAAGACAATTTATATATCAATTTTTTTAATTTATAAAATGTAGCTAGCCTACATCACTTCCGGTAATGCATTCTATCTGTGCATCAAGTTTCATTGCATTCGGTTCTGCCATTTGGGAGATTATCCCAGACAGATAGATAGACATACAGAAAGACACATAGAGACAGACAAAATTTAAAAAAATGGTTATTTACGTCTTAATGATAATACCCTCCACCCCACCCCGAACCCACAAGTGAATAAAAGGCAGTTATTTCAATATTACAGACATACACTACAATTATATTTATATTATGTGTATAGATGTGAAAGTTTGTGAAGATGTTTGGATTGTTTACTCAACTCCCTTTAACGTCTATACATATCTGAATGATAATTTGCGCACAGGTAGATCTTCTTGATTAGCACATGGTATTATTATAATATACTCAATATCACATGAAAATAAAATTTACAGCCGGAACCGCTTCTTTTAATAATGGACAGATAAACTCACAGGTAAAAGCTATTTCAAAATAAAGCAAAAACAAGTAACATGCGAGTGTATTAAGGATTTATATAAAAGATCTTATTTAACATTTGTTTCGCAAAATATTAAAATTTTCAGATATAACTAACTATCTTAGTATATTATATATATTGTACTATATAAATGAATATCCTCTATGAGTTCGTTGAACAATGGTTTCAAGGTTTTTATCACAGCGGACAAGCGGGTTGAAGACACTAGTGCTCCTGTGTATAAATTATAATAAGCCAACGAAATTACAATTGGAGTTCAGTGTTTTTGGACAGGTTTTATTTGGTCAGCAGATCTTCTTCAACGAAAATGCATGGTTCTCAATCCGACTGTATCTTTTTTGTATGTATGTTACGAGATATCTTCGTCAATTGTGAAAAACGATTTTGATGATTCAATAAATTTGGAGAAAATTCTAAAGGTGGCAAATAAGGGTATAAAGTTTTTTAAAGAACTATTCAGACGCTGTTTTAATTCTTCTATGCAATTTGTCTTAGTAACAACATCAGAATGTGAAATTATTTTGTCCTTTTAGTTGTGTGAACCTGCTTTTACATTTTACTAAAAAGTTAAATTTTACAGAAAAAAAAATTTAAATTCCTTCTCTCCCCTCTACACCCATTCTTTAAGTAAAACTACGTGTAATAGGTTTATTATAAATATTAGACCTTAATATGATTATTAAATAAATCTTTAAATAAATCTTTAAATTCGCAATAAAAATATTAAGGGTTACTTATCGGGATAAAAACTATCCTATCCTTCAACTTGGTGCAAACAATACACATTTATATAAAAAATTTCATTAAAATTGGTTAAGTGGTTTCAAAGTTCATCGCGGACAAACAATGTGACATGTAATTTTTATATATAAATATTATTTGTAAAAGCACATATTCTTAGTAAGATTTCTTCTTTATTATTCATCACTATAATAAAATGAAATGACACCACACATAAGACCCGTAAGTTTCGGTTTCTTCACAATCAAACCCTCTCCCTTCTTTCTAACTGCGGGACAATTTGTCCATCAGCGGAACGATTTGTTCTGCCGTCGCCGGCGACGCGATATTGCGCGACAAGACTGATGGTTACGTGAAAAACTTGCGCCCTTTTAATAAAATATTTACGCCGAACTCTTGCGGGTTGGGTGAATACGAAGGGAAAGACAGTTGTACGTTTTACCGAAAAACTGAGATGACACAAACTAAACCATACTGATTTTTTAAAATAATTACCATTTTAATATTTTTATCATCATTACAGCTTTATGAGCACATCATAGGCTTCTTAAATTTACGGGAACATTACACATGGAATAAAACTATATATACGGATTTTATCGCGTTTAATTAACTTTTTTAACTCATTTTTAATTCCTGACGTTTCGGGTGCTTTACAGAACCCATCGTCACAGGGTTCACTGAGATGTTTGACGTCCCAATGTCATAGCACGGCTACCTTGAGTTTTTGAATATAAATTTTTGGTCCGATCTACGCAGAACGAGCTTACAGTATCTTGAAGTCTTGCAGTGGTATGCTTGGGTTTGGGTTTAATTTTGTTAATTATAGGATTCCAAGCAGGTGGCAGCACCCATCCATCTTCTCTATAGAAATTAGGATGTTTTTTAATTTCAATAGCCTCGCGTATCGTCCTTGGTAGGAATCGGTGTTCTTTTGCGAGGATTTTGTGGTTTATCAAATCTGATGTAATGGTGGAGACGATCTTGAAGTCTGCAGTCTGTGAATGGTCTGAAAATGGGTGCACCCGAAACATCGACAATTAAAAATAAGTTAATTAAACGCGATAAACTCCGTGTATATAGTTTTATTCAATCATCGGCTTCCTCCAAATATTGCCTCACAGACATTTTCCATAGATGCTACGCTTGGCAAGCGGGTTTGCAATCTCTTTTATTATATTGAGTTGTTATCAGCAAGATGCTGGTGTCCATCGTTTCCTTCTGTCGCCTCTTACGACACTCACGGGATGATACGGGGTAGTGGATATGTTTACACCGCTACCACAGTTTTTAAATTTTGGAATACGATACAATTTTTCGTTCTTATCTTTACAATTTTTTTTCTATAATAAAAAAGTTGTTACAGAGTATATACCTTCCACGCCTTAGCACAGGCATCTTCTAATTTCTGAGATAGTTCAGGGCAGTGTGTTTACCACGATGCACCAATGCGAGTTTGTGGACTTCCCTAGTCTTCGAAATATTTTTCATAATTTCTTAGGGTTCGGTATCTAAAGTATAGTATCTAGTACAGAGATTTAAAATTTTAAAAGCCCGCAATAGTACCAGAGTAACAGATGCAATCCAAGAGATTAGTCGGCTGAATTAACAATGACCCGTTCGTATAGCTTGAAAACTGATGAGAAAGAAGGGTTCTTGATGTAGCAGCGTTATACTGGTAAGTGGAATGTAGAGCGGTCCCTCACTATATGGAGTGACATGTAAGAAATTGGCGTATTAGGCACAGGACCGTGTTTTCTGGTATTACTTGAAGGAAATGAGCTGTAATGTTATATTTATTTATTCTTTCCTTTAATCACCTCATCTTACAATGAGCGGACTTAATTCCTAGTGGCATTCTCTGCCATTTAACACTGGGAGAATAAAAAGTGTTGGCACGTGCTGAATATGACGAGAAGGAAAAGTAAAATCGAATAAACAGATACATAACACAATGATGATAATAAGTATAAATGTATACAGGGTGTTTGGAAGATGGGTGCAAAGCCTGAATGGGGTTGATACCTTAAACCATTTAGATCATATTATTATTATATATTACTTTACACACACTTTTTCACATAATTTATATTCCAATGTCTTCTACATTTCAACTTTTATTTGGCCACCAAACACAAATTTATTTCACTTATAATAGCTATACCCTAATATTATAAATGAGCACCATTAAAATCTGTTCAAAATTCACTAAGATATTTCATTACATACAAAAGAACACGCAACCGAATTGAGAACCTTCTCTTTTTTAAGGCGGCTTAAAATGCCAAGTTACCCTATCTGACTTGGAAGATGGCATAATGTTCTGTCTATCGATTCACCTGTTAAATGTGGCTTTGGCCAAAGAGAATTTATAATCACCACGTTTAAGAGGTGGTTCTTGCTTAGTAAAAGTAAATGTATGAAAGGGCGCCAAACTACTCTACAAACATCAAGACATGACATTTAATTTTTGACAAACAGCGCTGACAACATAGGCGAATTATAAAATGCTATAAATGTGTTAGGGCCGAATCTGAGTGACAGGGTGAGAAATGGTGTGATAAGAGAAGAGTGTGGTATGCAAGATGATGTTGTTACAAGGATTAAGAAAGGAATGCTTCGATGGCTTGGACATTTAGCGGGAATGAACGAGGAAAGAGTGACAAAGATAATTTGTGTTGCAGAAGTCAACTACAGAGTAGGCAAGGGACGCTCTAGGCAAAAGTTTGTTGACCAAATTGGCAATATATTTAAAAATGGGCCAAATTAAGAGTACCTTTAACCGACGAGCGTGTATGCGTAGGTATATGGATGTGGAGGAGCGAAAGATGTGTCAGGATCGTGCCAAATGGAAGTCTGTAGTCTCTGCCTACCTATGTATGTCTATCCTCTAATTATTTTTTCGATATAATATTTATCAATATATTTCTATCGATATTTTTATATATTTTATAAGAAATAAAAAAAATACGTGGGGATTGAGTAAAAATGCCTAATGAGGATAAGAAATCAATGTATTTTACACACAGCAATTTGTAATTATATCTCCATAATTATTAGGTACACAAATATATATAAAAATACAAGTTGAAACGTACGATTATACTAGTAATTAATTAAGTAAAAAATGAATGACGACTCCGTATCGCAGTGGCTTAGCGTTTGGCTGCGGCGCTGCGGGACCGGGAGTTCGTTCCCGCACCGAACAAATGTTTATATGCTGTAAATAATAGTCTGCGTCTGGATGCCTATTTTAAAATTTAGTGTTTGTTTTAAAAAAAAGGGAAAAATATTGGTTTATTTAACACTGATTGGATTAATTTGCTTTTAAATGTAACAAATACTATGTACAAATCGCTTGGCTTCTTCACAAAGGTACTTTTTTTTAACAATTTCATTAATAGACATATTAAGTAAAAAGGAAGGATAACCGCCATTTAAATTTGCTCCCGTTTCGTACATAAAATGTTAACCATGGAAGTTGCATCAGGTTGGCTTTGGCGGCAAAATCTTCCTACCAGAAAAGATAAAATGTAGAGTCGATTAGTCTTTTAATTAATTTTGTAGTTTACCTTATAGATAGAAATGTGTCTATATTTGAGTACATGCATTTACCAGTTATACAGACAATAATAAAGCATCATCTTTATCATTATTACAACCCTTCATAAGTCTACTGCTGAACAAAGACTTCCCCCCAGTGACGTGGTAGAGTAATTCTGCAACTATAGTAGTAGAATAGCTGTAGCAAAAATAGGTCAGCTCGACCGGGGTAGGACCATGCCCCCACAGAACACCAGCGTAAAATAGCAGCTTAACGCTGCTGTGTTTCGTATGGTAAGTGTAGAGAACCAGAGACGGTTTTTACTGGAAGTGAGGCATTCCATCTTAATACTCTCGCGTGACAACGCATTTTTTGATTCGTAATCGAAGACAGATGTAGACGTCTATGGGCCACGGTGACCACTAACCATCAGGTGGTCTGTATGCTCGTTTGTCATCCTTATCCTATACAAAAAAAAAAGAAATGCCACAAAGCACGGTCCTGAACCACCTGAAAACATCGACTTCCTGCATCGCTCAAGAGCAACTTAGCGGTATGAGAACCTTTCTACCGTTGTAATTGTTTAATTATATTTATTATTAACTTGAGTAATTTTTAAAAATATAATAAGGGTGGCCAACGAGCACAGTCAACCTAAGGGGAATCTGAGGCCCATATACATCTACATCTATCCTCGATTAAGAATGCAGATGCCTTGTCACCCCTGAGGACTAAGGTGGAATGACGTGACATCCCGAAAAAAGAGTCTACAGTTTTCTTAGCTCAAAATACGAAACACTGTAGTATTAACTGCTATTTTACGCTGATATTCTGTGAAAACGTGACCCTTCTCCGGTCGAGCCGACCCATTCCGGCTACAAACGTAATATAGCTGCAGCATGGGTCTACTACATATAAACATAACGTAACTTATTATTTTGTGCATCCATACAAATAGATGGATTGATATATTTTACGCCGCTCACGTAAAAGGAAGATCTCAAACCTATCTTAGAGTAAAACATAGCTTTCACCGAGATTTGGATTCGGATGGCTAAATTAAAAGTCCAGAGTATCCTTAAATGGTAAGTAACATTACAGCCGATTTAACAAATTAAGTTACTTTTATTTGTTTAAGTGTTATATAAACTAAAACTTTACCATTTATGACACTTATATAAAGATGAGATTGAGCTATAATAATGTACGGTTCCATGGTGTAATGGTTAGCACTCTGGACTTTGAATCCAGCGATCCGAGTTCAAATCTCGGTGGAACCTGTTGTTTTTCTTCGTGATTTTTATAAATAAACATTGTAATATAAACCTTAAAAACTTATTAGGTTAACTCACAGTGGTAAGCAGTGGTGGTGTGTAATAATATCATAATTTAATTTTTAATAACCTTAATATCTCTATACCAACGTGAAGAGAAAACTTTGTAAGCATCTTGCGCTCACTGAAGAGCGTGAGATTTAGCATAGTTAAAGCTTATAAACGTGGAATGCAGAAAGCTAAAATTTATGTATATGTTATATGTTAAAAAGACATTAAATTAAATAAAAAATACATTGTTGACGTTCATTCTACCAATATCTCAGAGTAAGTACAAGTTATAAACTTAGTATGCTTGTTATTACTCAAAGGTCAATGTGAAACACTTAATAGTCTGTGGTCAAACAGTTACCCAAAGAGATGAGATTGTCGCTAATTTTTTAAATTGTTGCCAAAAAAAATAGTATTAGTGTGACTGAATAAGCCAAAGAGAATATAATTACTACGTTTAGAATAAAAATTAATTTTCCCGTTCCTTTTTCAATAATGTACATACATTCCACATGTATGTCAAGAAAACAAGCATTTATGAGCTGTTTCTTCTGCATATCAATGACATGTTGCAAATCGGTAGCAATCATTGCTATGCAGATGACAGCACTGGTGATGCTTAATACACCGGCCGTACCAACATTTCTCGGGAAAACGTCACCGAGTATGGGGACAAACTTGTGTCTGAAGTCTTTGTTGAAGAAAATCTCGGACTGGGGGCGACTAAATCTAGTCCAGTTTAATCCCCAGAAGACACAAGTTTGCGCGTTTACCGCTAAAAAGGACCCCTTCGTCGTATCTCCTCAGTTTCAAGGCACTCCCCTTGTTGACTCAGCCCTTCGGCGTCGACATATCGAGTGACGTGCAGTTTTATGGTCACTTAGAAGAGAAAGCTAATTTGGCCTCTATAAAGCTTGGCGGACTCAGCAGAGCGGGACAGTGTTTCATGCTGGCTCACCGCCTGTAACTTTATAAGGCGCAGGTTTGGCCGCACATGGAATACTGTTCCCATGTCTGGGCCGGGGCTCCCCAGTGCCAGCTCCTTCCATTTCTACCACAGCGCAGAGCAGTTCGAATCGTCGGGGACCGAGCTTTTTCCGATCGGCTTGGCTCACTGGCACTGCGAAGAGATGTTGCATCTCCTGCAACGTTGCGTATTTTATCGCTTCTACCACGGGGAGTGGACTGGTGGTCCACCACTAAGCGATTTAAAAGAAGTTTTCTTCCTCGCACAACTTCCTTGTGGAATCAACTACCACCAGAGATTTTTCCGGACCGATACAACTTAGGAACCTTCAAGAAAAGAGTCCACTCCTTTTTAAAGGGCCGGCAACGCATCTGCATACTCCTGGTGTTGCAGCTGCTCATGGGCGGCGGTAATCACTTACCATCAGGTGAGCCGTATGCTCGTTTGCCCCCTGTCCTATAATTTTTTTTTATATTTTGTAAATTAGATACTTGTGTTTTATACACGAATGTGCAGTTGAAAGTGAATTACTAACAGCTTGTTTTAATATACAAACCTGTAAATTAAAAAAATACGGTCGAATTTCGAGTACTAGGCGATCACTTACTTAGTAAAATTTTTACACACTTAGTAAAATTTTTTATACACTTAGTAAAATTTTTGAAAAAATTGTTCTTGATCAAATGTTAAATTTTTTAATGTAAATAATTTACTTCATAAAAATCAATTTGGTTACACAAGGGGTCGCTCGACAACTGATGCTGGTGTTGAGCTGATTAAATATATATTTGATGCATGGAAGAATTAACAGGATGCTTTGGGTGTATTCTGTGACATATCCAAAGCCTTCGATTGTGTTCACCATGAAACATTAATCAGGAAACTTCAACACTACGCTTTGATAGCAAGACGCCTTATTAGTTTTCATACATAGACGTCTGTCTGTGACTTTTAAAAACTTTTTATGATGCATTCACTATAATAACGAAAACTAAATAAAAATTATATAGCTTTACTTATCACACTATCTATCTCAATATTTCTTAAATATTTAAAAAAAACCTACATGGGTTGCAATCACAAACAATTTCAAAGAAAATGGCCGGTAATGTCGTTTTGAAAAGAATATTAAAAAACAGAAAGAATGAAAATGACTGAATGATGCGAAGTCACCACTGCCTATTACTCATCCTAGCTCTCTATTCTATCCCATGCATTTCTTGGAACAGAAATACAGAAGTGGGTGAAAAGATGTTGTTTCGATTAGTTTTTGAATAAACCTTTCTTGAGATTTTACCTAATATTATTTTCGAGCAAGTTACTAAGAAATAAGGATAAGCGTTACTTTAGGGCTCTACTACTTTACTTTTTTACCTAGTAATTAAAGTAAGCTAGAAGTACTAACATCAAAGTTATTCGATATGGCTGATTTTGTCACCTCCTCCGGTTTCACCACCACACATAATATGCCGTGGGTTTCGTAGTCGTAAGAGGCCACAGAGAACAGGATATAAGCAGCAGATTTTTTCTGTTACCTCAAAAATAAAAATGGTGGTTGCCAATTCGCCTGCCAAACGTGGCAACAATAGCAAATTTCCTCTCTATGAGATCCATAGAGGAGGCTTATATTCAGCGGTGGACTTGTGACAGACAGGGATGAATTAATGAATAAACTGACCTTGACTGTGACCTGACCCGTGACCTGACTCTTATGTATTACACGAATGTGCTCTGTATTGTCACGTTGTCTCTTCCTTAAGTCTTAAAAGTACAACGGTCTCTACCGTTGTACGATATTAAAGGCACATTACTCGACTTTAAGGACTCGAATAGTAATAAATAGCGCTAATTGCCGAGTCCGGCTGCGACTCGCAAAACTCGCAATGTCTTTTGATATCTGAATTTCATAATGGTCGTTGCGCCTCAGTTGTCTATAGTGGTGCTTTTTTTTGGCTGACACTTTTCTAGAAGAAAAAGACTTTCCATGTGACTCTATACGACTTACTAAGTCAATATTCATTGTTATATGTATAGTGGTGAACTATCAATGTAATTCAAATGTTTTCGAAATATAATAATTTCTCAGGTTTCATCACGATACTTTCCTTCACTGTCGGCACGTGGTAAATTAACATTTCAAATAGCGATTGATAATATGATTGGTGCCGGTGAGGGTGGAACTTAGCTTAACTGATTTTATTTTCATCAGTTAAGTTAATAGTTATTTTAATACTTTCGCACAGTTATTAGATTAGTATTTATCTTTATATATTCATAATTCATCTGTACGTGTGTATGTGACTGAACTGCTAAAATGCTGGACCAATTTTAATGAAATTTTGTGTTTGTGATTAAGTTGATTCGAGAATGGTTCACGTTCACAATTGGACCCGGTGGTGGCGCTGCTGTCGAGATCCAGAAATGACCCACGCCAAGCCGAGGCGGATCATTAGTATTAGTGTATTTAGATACAGTTTTCAAGAACACTTAAAAGATAAATATTCAGGTTAATAAGCTCTTGTTCAATTTTTTCGACGTTCGGTAACACGGTTCCATGGTGTAACGGTTAGCACTCTGGACTCTGAATCCAGCGATCCGAATTCAAATCTCGGTGGAACCTGTTATTATGCCAAATATTTTGTGAAATTTACAAATTATTGCATTTAACATTTTTTCCAATTTTAACTTAAAATATACTTATATACTAAATTAGTTATGCGAACTTGTTGAACTGTAGAACATTTTACAAAAATGTACACGCCCTAGTTGGAATATCGCCAATAGCTTGTATTAAGGTAATTTTTTTTAAATATGGGAAAATGCCTACGCATACGTCGTGGGGGCAAGGGTGGGTTGCGTCGGACTCGCACCGACTCAAATCCCATGGTGTTCCCAACTTCGTCGCGTATTAGCAGGGCCACGGGAACGCTTTCGCACACATCCGCGGCACTACCAGCGCTGGCCGCCCCATGGCGGCCCCTCCTCTAGAGCGGACTATTCCTCTCCCATCTGCTTCTCGGTTAAGGCGCACCAGAACACATAGCGCGCCCTCCTCCACGGCCTTCAACTTCACATGCGCAGCAGACGCCCCCGTGTCCGATGGGCGAAGGCCATGGAGCCAGGAAAAACGAAACACTAGTCTTACTGACCCCAGCGGCGGATCTGGTCTATGGCTCCGCCACCAACCGAGATTCGGCTGCGAAGGGTAGGGAGGCGGCGTCTCACAATACCGACACTCCTCTCCCACCGCAGCCTCACCACCACCGCATTAATTACAAGTGCGGCCCCGTCAGAGTTGCGAAGGATAGGGCGAGTGGGGCATTGTCATACCAACACTCCCCTTCTTCCGCGACTCTACCTCGACTGCAGCGGTAGGGGGAGAGGACACTTCTCTCGCCGCAGCCCACCAACACACATTCGAAGTGGGCTTGCCAAGCCCATTCGGAGGGGCCTCCTCGGGCGGCCCTACACCTCGGACCAACCATGTGGGTTCCTCTTTGTTCACCGCGGGTGACCAAGCCACGGCTACTAAGCCCCCACGCCACGACAAGGCGGGAACCCGTTCGGAGGGTGTATTTACTTTGAACTTTAGACATCAGCTAAGAAATAGAAATTACACATATTTTATTTTAATTATTTTTTTATTACAATATGATTTCGGAAATATTGACAACAAAATAGTTATAACGCTCGAAAGAAGTATATGTATCTTACTCCAGGGAAATTTGCATGTACTCGTATATCGGAGCTATCTCCGATCCTGTCACTCTGCGAGATGAAACCTTCTCATCCAATACATCTGCGATAGAAAATCTTAATCTAATACGTTGCGACAGCGAATGATTTATACGTGAAACCGATCCGCTGATCAGTAGCCCTAAAATGTTGCTTCGACTACAGCAAAATAAATATTGCTCTTTTGACGTTAAATTACCAAATAAAATTGTTCAGACTGATTCTTATTATCTTTGTTAGAATATAATATATTGTACTGTTTTTTAATTTATTTATTATTTACCTATTGAAATCAATATTTATTTTTAAAGTGCTAGTAGATTTCTATTATTGTTGAATGTTTCGAAAAATTCACACCACAGGAATTATTATGGCAGTTAGCAAGACGCCTTATTAGCTTCGTGTTCGGAAGTTTAAGGGAATTTTAAAATAGTAATATAATTTTATAATAGTAGTCTTGAACGATTGAATTGATCTCACAACAATTGCGAGTAAAATATTGAAAGAACAAAGAACCTGTTCAAAATTAACGAAATCAACTTTTTTTATTTATTCTTGTAAAGAGTGTACATTTTAAATTAACTTTTAATTAAATTTACATTTTAAATTTTGCCGAACTGTAAGCCAGTTTGTCGGCAACGCAACAGTTTATTGTATCACACTCCTTAATAACAATATCTGGTACTAAATACTTAAATTAACACATAAATAATTAAAGAAACATTTACTACTATACACACAATGACAGATAATGTTTCCTCAAGACGGATTTGAGCTGCTACTTAGCTACACTTTCGTCATATATATCCGCCACCTCATTACACAAGGTTGGAGTTATCCATTGCCTTGTGCGCCGTTCAAAGTAATTTTCAACCCTAGGTATGGTATATTTCCTCCTTTGTGTAATATAGCGCTTCGACATTATATACGTCTTAGGTTTCTTAATTGTTACCACACCATGCTGATCTAATATGATGATGGATTATACTTTCATGTCTATAGGAATAATTTTGCAAATTTTAAATAACATATCATAATTTTTGTCTAGAACATGACGTAATTATTACGAGTACGTTGTTTAACTCGTTGCTCAGAAAGAAGACGCAGGCGCTGCAACACTAGCGACCCGAAACTAATATAAATTAACATTTCTTTTATTAATCTTTAGTGTTTTTTAAATATAATTTTTCCGGATGAAACTGCCTAGATCCTTCCTCGCATTGCTCTCTATCCATTTGTAAAGTTTCACCACAAACAGTTCAACCATTCAAAGGATTGACCTGTGCAGGCAGAGACAAAAATTTAAAAAATGGTTGTTTATGTTTTGATAGTATGCAGATATCCTCCGAAGCATAATAGAGGGCAGTCATTTAAATGTTACAGACTGACAATTCGATTCTATTTGTCTATATTTCAATATCATTGCAATCAAATTCATTGCTGAATATATATAAGGTAGGCGAGGGTAATATGGTCACATTAAGCTTTGCCTCCATATAAAACAAAAACAAAAAGGAGGACACATACAAAAACACAAATTAGTTATACTATAACTAATACATTAAGAAAACAATATCGAAAAATCTTTGGCAATACATAGAAACACTTCGAAAGATCGACCTAAAAAAAACTATACAACACAATACAAAAAACCACTAAAATATTTACTATAACATAAATATTTTAGTCGATTTCTTTCGCCATTTTGACAGTTGACATCAACTGTCAAAATGGCGTTGATGAAGCAGCGCCCTTTTGACCCTCTAATATATGATTTGCAAATATTTTTGATTTATAAGAAAGTGATCACATAAACCGGATGACCATATATATATATATATATATATATATATATATATATATATATATATATATATATATTGTCTTTCTTTTTCTTTTTTATAGACAAAAGAGCACACAGTCTATCTGATGGTAAATGGATGCTGTGGCCCAGAGACATCCACATTTATCCTCAATTAAGAATCAGAATGCAAATGCGTTGTCACCCTTGAGGACTAAGATGGAATGTCTCAATTCCAGTAAAAAGGGTCTCCGGTTCTCTACACTCACTGTATGAAACACAGCAGCATAACACTGCTATTTTATGCTGGTATTCTGTGAGAGCGTGATCCTGCCCCGGCCGAGCCGACCCATTCCTGCTACAACTATATGTTGCTGCAGCGTGGTTATACCACGTACCACGTATAATTTACTTGTTAAAATATTCGTTGTTTGATCTTAGAAGGTAAAAAAAATTACATAAGAAGAATGTATTAACACAATAATAACTTCTTGTGTTAAATTAAAACATTAATGCTCAAATACCCAATTTTAAGACGCGGTTACTTCTCGTGCTGTCTCTATTACTTAAGTTTAAGTGACAGTGACACTACCAGACTTAAAGGCGTCTTAAAATTCAGTAGCTTTTGAGTATTTGAGCATGAGAGTAGTTAAAATATTCGTTTCAGTGCTTTATTTTAGGTGCCCGGCCTCGCTTGCAATACACTCTACTCGCTCACACCTGAGCGCAATCATATTATGTGATGCTGTACGCGGGTTCCGAAAGGATTTTTTATCACATACATTCGATAGCTTCAGAGCTTTTCTGTTGGCTTTCTGTAAATTTTATGTTATACAATATCAATGTACACTACTTATCAAAGCATACCATTTTGATATACTCACGCTGATGTATTCATCATCCAAATTAAAAATGTGAAATATAAAGTGAAGGATCTAAGGAGTCTCATATCAACACAGAGGTCAGAGGTTATATCGACCCATCTGCCGGCTTCAGAGTGTCACTTTAGAGTTGTAACAAAAAGATGCATTAATTAATAAATCGTAGGTCCACGAGTGGCAGCCTCGAACTGGTAGCCTGGTGTTGGACTTCCCCCAACTAGATAGAGTGACAACCTGATGGAAAAAACAGTTTGGTAACCGCAGCTTTATTATAATTTTTTAAAAGAGAGGCGCTGCTGCTGCTGCCCATCTCCTGGTTTGTTCCCTCTGTCGCCTCTTACGAAGCCCCGGGACGATATGGGGTAGTGGATATTCTACACCGCCACTGTATGGTATATCTTCCAATCCATAATTCCTTCGCACTTATTGAATACCAATTATGTTAATAGGTTGATAAAAATATACTAAATTGTGTATAATTTTAGAAAAATCTTAATTTATTTCTCAATATTAATGTATTTATTTCTCAAAATTAACTGTTCCCCATCAAAGTTATAATAGGACATAAAAAAGTAAATAGAACATAAATTTTAATTTTTAGCTAAGAAGTGTCACAGATAAAATGGCGTGACTCCTATAAATTATAAATAATAAAAATATAAAAAAGTGCCCTCATTGAGATCCATACCTTTAGATTGCATCATCAGAAAGGTGAGATCATAACTGTCACCTAGGCCTTTATCAGCCCTTTCTAATGAGGTCAAACACGATCATCCTATCTAGTGCCGTCACTGAGATCCTATACACCATCCTATATACCTTCAGATTGCACCATCAGAAAGGTAAAATCATAACTGTCACTTAGGTTTTTATGAGCTATATATTGTTTGATACAATAAACTTCTACCAGGGTCTTACTAATGTTCAAAACATTTCTGGAACGCAATTTTTTATATGGCCTTCAGTTCCTTCATCGATTCGGTCTTTATCTCCACTATGGTCTCGAAACATCATGATTTAATTTATTAATTCTCTTCATTTTTGGGAACAAAGAAATGTAGAACGTGGCCAAGTTCAGTAAATAGGGTGGCTGAGGCTCACAAAACGGTAATACTCCTGGCGTAGCTGAGGCCTGAGGCAACAATAGGAGACGTGAGCTGGCGCGTTTCACAGTGCAACCGGTACGAGTTATTCTTCCAAAACTGGTCTTTTTCATAGAGCACATACATAACAGCACACAGTCCACCTGATGGTAAGTGGATGCTGTGGCCCATAGTCATCTACATTTATCCTTAATTAAGACTCAAAATGCAGATGCGTTGTCACCCTTTAGCACCAAAATGCCTCGTTTCTTTTAAAAAGAGTCTCCAGTTCTCTACACACATCTTACGAACCATATCGGCGTTAAGTTGCTATTTTGAGCTGGTATTCTGCGAGAGCGTGGTTCTACCCCGGTTATATCGACCCATTCGTGCTACATACAACCATAATATTGTGGTCGTATGTAGCAAGGGAAGCTATATAGCTTCAGCGTGCACTACCACGTACAAGGTTGCTCATGAACGATCTTAGCGATAATGTATAAATGAGGGGTATGTTCATCACTGAACTTGTTACTGTAGTAATAGTCATAGTGGTGACTATTAAGACGTTTTCCCAAGCGAACGACCTTGAGTGTTCAGTCCTATATAATGCACGCGCTCTCGCTTCAATATATCGCGTAAAAATACGCCCGAATTGAAAAAAAGCGAACTTAAGAAATTAAATAAAACGCTAAAAATATAGTTTTTTAAATTATCTATCCATTAGTGTAATCCTCAAATGATTAGAGCGTTTCTTTTAGGAACAGATGCATGTAATCAATAATATTAGTCATTTTTAAAAGTTCATTTTAAATGTATTTATAACACATAAAGACAAATTAGAACGTGGAATGTGATGATAGGATAGCGAACATTAATAATGTGCTTTTAGATTTACCTTATTTCTGATAAATAATGAGATAATAGTCTCTGAAAAACGCACTTTTGCGAGGTTTTGGTCGGGGTACCGCCTTATATTGGAACGTTAATGATGATGAATGAATGAAATGACCATGTCCATTTAATTTAAATCTTCGTATGCCTTCTGTTTAATCAAGTGACAATAGTAAATGGCGTATATTTTATGGAGTGCTCTATATTTGAGTTATGGGCGGCGGCAGCGAGAAGTTCAATTAACGGAGTTCCGTTATTAATGGCGTTCTGCCGGTTCCCGCGCGGCCGATTAAATTCAATCTCCGGTAATCCGCGGCACGAGTTTGGTATTGCCAGGTGATTTTTATTAAAAATTACTTTAATTAGGGAAAGCAAAAAAATATAACAACTGCAAATAAAGCTAATTGAAGAAGTATCAGTGGAGTTATTAATAGCATTGGAAGTGCTAAACTAGAGCTGAATATTTCTTTTACATTGTAGAGCCACGCTGCGGCTATATTATGGTTGTAGCATGAATAGGTCAGCTCGACCGGGGTAATAGCAGCGTAATAGCAGCTTTACACTGTATTCTAGCTGGGTTTCGTGTAGTGAGTGTAGAGAACCCGAGACTATTTTTACTGGCAACGCATCTGCATTTTCGTTCTTAAATGAAGACGAATGTAGATGATAATGGGCCAAAACATTTATTTATCACAAGGTGGACTGTGTGCATGTTTTCCACACTTATAGTATAAAAAAACTAATGATGAAATGTAACGTGAGGAACTCGGATCTTCAAAAAATATTACTCTCAGTCGGAGATAGTGTTAAAACAATACGAATATGTATAACAAAATAAAAAAAGTGTGATAAGAGAAACGTGTGATTTGCAAGATGATGTTGTCAGAAAGAATGAACGAGGAAAGAATGACAAGAAAAATTTATATTGCAGATGTGAATGGTAGAGTCGAGAAGGGACGCCCTAGACGAAGGTTTAAAATCAAATTGAAAAAAATTCAAATTGGCGATATATTGAAAATGGGCCAGATTAAGAGTACCTTTACCCGACGAGCATGTGTGCGTAGATATATGGATGTAAAGGAGGCACGAGAGGTGTGTATCGTGCCAAATGGAAGTCCGTAGTCTCTGCCTACCCCTCTGGCATAAGTGTTTATATTTGGTGGATTGTTATGAATTCATCGTCAAATCTGGACCAAATTTATATGAGACCATCCCTGAGCTTTCTTACTCACAAAAAATAATAAATTGAAATAGCACATCGTGGTAAAGAATAATCGCAGAATATCTTTTAAAAAAATATTTCAACAAATGAATAAGATTTTTAAAGAAAAAAGGGGATTTATTTGATTACCTTCAATATGATCGTTCAAAATAATATTTAAAAAAAATTATTTATCTGATATAAATGTAGGATAGAGGAAAATTATCGGGATTGTTAACGTCGACATTTGCTATAAAGACCAACCAAATGAATATAGGTGTAATACCTTCAAGCTTACTCATTTCTAAGAGGCCGGTAACGCACCTGCAACTCCTCTGGTGTTGCGGTTGTTCATGGGCGGTGGTAGTCACTTAGGTACCATCAAGTGAGCCGCGTGCACGTTTGCCCACTCTTCTATAAAAAAAAAAATACAAAGACGGACTGACGGCTGAAAAAACTTATCATGCAAGCGACAGTAGCCTAAAGGCAGGGTGCGGACCCCGAACTCAAAAAGGTCGTGGGTTCGAATCTGCCCTTCGACTACCGTCGTGAACCACTCGTAACACAAGCAATTTAAGCTTACCACGAGTGGTTAAGGGGAATATTAGTAATGTTTATAGCATTGTTAATATTCTTTAAAAAAACGATATTAACCCTTCATTACCTACCTAGATGGACTCTTAGGTAGGAAAAGGGTACCACTTAGTAAAATAAAATAAATGATGACACTCATCTAGGAGATGAAGAGAGGACAAAATAAAACGTGTTTTTTTTTGTCTCACGCCTCAGACAACCGGGGGATGATTTGGAATAGGGGATTCTTTTAAGCTGACACATTAAACTATTAAATTATTAGTTGCATTATTAGTAAAGACAAGAAACGTGTGTTTGATTAGGTTAGAATGAGCTGTCACATAAGACTGTCGGGTGAAATAATAGTTGAAGTGTATACCATTTGAGAAGGTAACATAACATCTGGCAACATTCGAACCCTCGATAAGTACTGACTAGAGAGCAAGGCACGCACTAATTACCGGCGAGAATTCGATGCAATAAATCACGGGCATAATATAACCCGGAACGCCGGCGTCCGTCGCGTCGCTCAGGAATGCACGCCCCAAATCCAGTAGGGTCGGCCTTTATAATTTGAATTTCGGACTAGTGATGAACTATTGGACGACTGTTGGATATCAAAACAATGCGGAATTAGTAAAAAAATAATAATATGGAAATATAAAAAAAATAATTAATTTATAAATTGTATTAAAGAAATCTTCCAGTGTTTCAATCCACAGGCAGAAGCATGTGGAGGGACGATACGTCTGTTACTGCTGGACATCCAGCGGTAGATTTTTTGAGGTGGTAAAGAAGAAGAAAAAATTTTCCAACACTAGAAATATCTACTAAGTTTAAAGACCTAAAACCCACATGGTAATCTACAATACATTGAACGTGGTAGAGCTACAGTCACCATACGCAACACAGCACCACTAAGCCGCTATTTTACGTTGGTAGGTATTTTGTGAGAGTGAGTTCCTTTTCCCGGTCGAGCTGACCCATTTGTACTACAATAATTATAATATAGTTGCATCGTGGCTCTACCATGTAAAAGAGGTTTTTGATTTTAGTTGATTTTTACATGCTGATGATTTATTTGATTTAAATTATAGTGTCACCCATTGGGAGATATGCAGATAGCATATTTTATATGATAACTCTCCTAATTTGAACTATTATATAGTTTGATTAACTATTACATATATAGTTTGAGACCAACTCGAATTTAATAGCCGTTGGTATCAATGAAATTGTTAGTGCTGTGATACTGTATGTTCGTCGGTGAAGAAAAACGTCGCCAGAAAACTTGTATATTAGAAGAAAAAAAAAATTACAAGCGACTAAGCGGCCACATGAGAGAGGAGCTTATACAATGGCACTGCTTATGTCATAATGAATTTTCTGCCTATAGGCCATATAGCTCGATGAACCGACAACCGACGGTGAAAAAAGGTTCTCGAGTAGCAGCCTCGTACCGGTAGGCGAAGTGTAGGGTGACCCCCCAGTTGATGTAGTGACGACCTGGTAAGACATGCAGGAAGTCGATGGTGCTTTGTGGCATTCCTTAGCGGAGGCCTATGTTCAGCATAGAACATGTGAAGGGCTGTAATGATGATGATGATGAGGCCTGTTATAATGGAATATGAAAAAAAATGATGCTTTTAAATTTTATATCGCTACAAATGATAAAATATCGTTTGATATTAAATTTCGCAAGAGTTGATATCTCCTAACATATAGAAAGTCAAGAAAATGGTTTCTATTTATGGACGGGTTATTACCTAAGCGGTACTTCATCATAGTTTTATAATCTTAAATGTGCCTACTAGCCTTTGTATGGTTTATAGTAGACATCCCCATAGAAGTCTACATTTATTCTCGATTAAGCATCAAAACGCAGATGTGTTGACGCTGAGGACTAAGATAGAATGCCTCATTTCCAGTAAAAAGGGTCTTCAAATCTCTTCATTTACCATATGAAACACAACAGTATTAAGCTGCTATTTTACGCTGGTATTCTGTGAGAGCGTAGTCCTACTCCGGTCGAGCCGACCCATTCGTGCTACAAGCATAATATAGCTGCGGCATGGCGCTACCACGTACAACTGCTTGGCTATTTGTCATTTTAATGTTATGAGCTATGATTCTCATTTCGAAGAAATATGACGACACATTGGGGCAGCATTTTCTTGCCCTAAAACCCTTTCAAAAGAAGTGTCCCGTGCCCAATCAATATCGTCGGTCGGTAGTATATAGGCTGTCACTTTATTTTTACTTTATGTTTCTTATCGTCTCTCTGGTATTTAACCTACAGACATTTAGTGTATAATCTTGAGTTCATAGAAGAATTTTAGATTAGTAATTATCCTTATTGTGTAGAATCCAATGTAGGCTTAATGCAATATAATCTAGGTAACGTGCATTGGAATAGTCACCATGACATCAAAAGTTGAAAATAATTTTCTCTCCGGCTGAGATCAAGGAATTTATCTTTGGTTATATCAAGTTTATAATCAAAGGAATTTATATACTAACGTAGTACGTTTGTAGTATTTAAATACCTTGGCTGAGATTCAAGTCTTTATATAGCAATTGGAAATGGAAATTTAAAACTATTTTAAAACAATTTGTTCACAAAATTTCCACATTATCTTGACATTGGGAAGCGTTGAGAGATTTGGCGACAGCTTAGCTTGGCACGCATTCAATGATGACAGTACCTCAAAGCACCCTAAAACAACACTTTGAAACAGACTAATGGTAAAATTAATTCTTTAGTACTACCAATGTAAATTGAGGTATGGAGGAACAACTTTTGACGAGAACGACGAACGAACCATGGTTTGGTGAGGGACTAATGGTGATATCTTCTTCTTCATCATCAGTTCTCAATAGTCGACTGTTGTACATGGGTATCTTGGAAAAATTTACCTTTATCAATACGCTTGCAGGCAAATTGGCGATCTTAGTATCAGACGTCTTGCACCTTCGACGATGAATCCCGTTGTCGGTCTAGATATTTTATGTCTGGGGTAAACGAGATATTGTCATCCATTAGAAGCCGTAAGATCTTTCAGGGGTTTCTCATCATCATCTCTTATGACACACACATGACAGCCCTGCCCATAATTTCTTATCATAAATGTAAGGTTGATAAACGAGCATGCAGTTCACCGGATGGTAAGAGGATTCGTAGCCCAATGAACCTATATCTGTCCTAATATCTCATCTAATACCTAATATGTCATAAAAATGCAGATGCGTTTCCGCATTCAGAATGTTAAAGCCTCGATGCAGCTATATTATGGTTGTAGCCCGAAGGAGTAGGCTCGACCGGGGAAGGAACACGCTCTCACAGAATACTAGCGTAAAATAGCAGCTTGATACTGCTGTGTTTTGTATGGTGAGTGTAGAGATCCGGAGACCTTTTTTTAGTGGAAACGAGGCAATTGATCTTAGTCTTCAGGGGTGATAACGTATCTGCTTTTTGATTCTTAATCGAGGATAAATGTAGATGTCTATGGGTTACAGCATCCACTTACCGTCAAGTAGACTGTGTGCTCAATTCTCACACTTATTCTATAAAAAAGTAGATATCTAAAACACCGTCACGATACTGGAGAAACTCTTATCGTGGGGAAGGATTTACTTAAAAGGAAAAAGCAACAAAAACTGGTTAGAAGCACATTACGGGTCATTCCTTAGAACTTAGGATACATGCTTCGTTACCACTAAAAAGATCTCCATGTCTCATCACTCAGCATGCAAAAAAATGCAGCGTTATGCTGCTATTTCTCCCTTCTATTCTGCACGAGCGTGATCCTTACCTGGTCGGACTGATCTATTCGTGCTGTAGCTATCATCATCATCATCATCACAGCCCTTCACAAGTCCACTGCTGAACATAGGCCTCCCCCAAGTAATGCCACAAAGCACGGTCCTGAGCCACCTGCATCCATCGACTTCCTGCATATCTTACCAGGTCGTCACTCCATCTAGTGGGGGTCACCCTACACTACGCCTACCGGTACGAGGCTGCCACTCGAGAACCTTTCTTCCCCATCGGTTATCGGTTCTTCGAGCTATATGGCCGGCCCATTGCCACTTCAGCTTACTAATCCGTTGGGCTATGTCGGTTACTCTGGTTTTACTGCGGATATCCTCATTTCTGAGTCTATCACGCAGAGAAACTCCGAGCATAGCCCTGCTGTAGCTGTAGCTATAAGGGACTGTAATGTTATTACAACATATTAGGAATGATCAGTATCGATTAAGTCTGTCAACTAAGGTCCATTTTCCGCATTATTGAAAAAATCTTTATTCGGTAATAGGTACGTAATAAAGGAGATCATATATATGAAACATGAATACTGTTCCAATTTCTCGCGCAGGTTAATATGATTAAAATAAACATAGCATTCTAAATTCAAATTACTAGCCAGCTGAACACTCTCTCGGTACATATTCGTGGCGTTCCTCCCCACGGGTTATTTATGAACAGTCACTGAGCTATGTAATAATCTGAGGCGGGATTTAATTTGTCGGACTGATTTCACACTAGGGTGCGAAAGGGAACTACTTATACGATCGTATACTTGACAGAAGAGCGCGGAGAGCAGGCCGTTGGAATCGTTAGCGGTTTCAGCAGACAGTCCGTAATCGGAGTCACCACGTGAATGTGCTTTCAATGGACAGTCCTATAGTTGTGTTAAAAGTATTAAGTTAAGTACTGCTTAAGGTTCTCAAGAGGCATGCTCGTAATTGCAAGCGCAGTTTTTGCAACCCCCCGCAATATGCACTGATCACCTGATGAATGGATCCGGGTGGCTAGGGCCGTATTTTGTGACAATCTATGGGGAAGACCTACGTTTAGCAGTGGACTTATGATGTGCTACAGTAATAGTAGCAGTAGAAGTGAGTATTGTTTTGTCCTCTCCTGCTTCCGAAGCTGTCCTAAAACTAACTAAAGGAAAAGCCACATAGATTTTACCGTAGAAGGAGAAATAACAGGCTTTAATGTAAGAGACAATCAAATCTAAAACACACCCAATTTAGCACCGGGTGTCAATAGTCAAAAACCGCCTGCTTCATGATTAAATTCATCATTAATTATCATTTATAATGATTAATTAATCATACGTGTTAATTGTTTATCATTACAGCTTACCAAAAGTACACTGCTGAACATAGATCTCCCCCTTAGATTGACTGATGGAGGAGATATATGCCATACTTGCCACACTTGGCAGGTGTGTTTGCAACCACATTTTTTGTAACTATTACACGAAATGGGTTAGTGCATATTCTCAGACCGTCTCTACACAAATAATGGTATTCAAGATTTACTTGTATAGCAACACTACTTATAATAGTTAAAAACAAAACCGTACCTCTGTTGTTTGCGTGCGTCGTGAGACGCTTCTGAAGCTTCGCCACTCCTTCGCTCTGTTTTAGTTTTCTTTTTCCAATGTCAAAGTCCGGATAAGGACTATTTTTGTGGATTTTTTTAAACATTTTGACACTTATTGTTTATGTATATGCTAGCTGATAGATATGATTATATTGAAGTATAATAATAAGACTGTTTACGAATTCATTTTTTTCTAATTTATACAATGTTTGTAAAACCATTAATAAATTACAAATTATCGCTGCATAAAACATTCCTACCTTAAAATGGAGGTTATTTTAATGATTTGTATTGTGACATTGACAATAGGAGATAGATTATTATTAAAACTGTAATTTTTATAGATTATTTATTGCTACATTATGACATTTTCATATTTTGTATTATTCCATTCATAAGTTCTATTTGTGAAATAAACTACCGATACGCAATAATTAATTATAGTAGGTATCAATTTTAGAATCGGAACTTTATTTAATTCCGAATGCCATTTAAAATCTTTGACAGTTTTTTTTAATTATTATTATCCAAGATATTTTCACGGAGATATAGTAACCCTAACAAACCATAATGAAAATCGGCGATGCGAATTTATTCTTTGGGTTTTTCTTTGGTGAAATAAACCGAGTTGGATTTGTTTGTTTGTGAACAGATCTTAAGTTTATTCTTTAAGTAATATTACATATCTACTTTTTTTTCAATTTTCAAGTCACATGTGTCGCGCCAATATTATATAGTAGACAGTCGCGTTGACAAACAAAAATACTTCAGCCTAGCTTAATGATGGATTTAGGCTTCGCTCGTATAACAAAACTATAACCGCGACAGTCTACGCACGGTAGTAAAGTACCATCTATTAAGGGAGGGGAAATGTACTGTAGATAAAGCTCAAAAGGATATCATGAAAATGATGTTGGATATAGATAAATTGGAATAGATAAATATTAGGATACCTTTGCGCCAATAAGAAAGAATGGAGTCGGTGGTAGTTCGGGGAGCCTGGGTTGTATTTAGACCAGTTAGTCAGAATATCTATAGCTAGTTTAGGCTCAGACTAACAAAGAAAGATAGATGTAGCGTACATATACTCGTATATCAAGCTATGCCGATGCCGCTTTTTTATTTATTAACTCGTGAAAGTCCATTGCTGGAAGCACACATATGCAACTAAAAGCATGTTAATTGGTTTCAAACGACTTTAGATACATAATATGTGTACGTCAGTGCAAATTCTTAATCAATCAATTAATCAATACATTAGAACGAGACAAAATATAGAAAGTACAACAAGCGGTCTTATCGCTCTGGAAGCGTTTTCTTCCGGACAACCCCTTTCAGCATAGAACTGTTATTTACAGCGAATTGCAAATAGGGAAGGTGTATGTACACATGTGTAATTTGACAATAAGTAAAAAATATATATAAATACACACAAGATAATGACAGTTACATTAAGTTACATTTTACGTTAAATTGAGCATGGTTTTGGTTTGATTTTTACATCGCTTGAAATATTCGTAGCGCTCTGTATTTCTTTCTTTGTTCTTTTGTCGAGAACTTCACCACTGGCGGATTGCTGCTTCAGTATTATTATTGTTTAAATAATGGTTTGAAGTGGATTTTGATACGTAATAGTGCAGCAACTTGGTGTATTACAATAATATGTCTACGCAAACGAATTTTTGATGAAAACGATAAAAAAGTGCTACGATGGTGATGTTTTTGTCTACCGTCATTATGATCGTATAAGCTGACGACATTATCTCTTAAAAATCCGCAATATGACTAAGTAATTATGATAAATCATTATTTATTTGTTAGTGGCAAAAGTACATCCTTTCGAGTCCATTCTAAATAAGGAAAGGAGTCAATTTACTTTGAGTATACAATACTTAAGAGCCGTGGTAGCTCAGATGGTTAACGCTCGCTATGAATACAACAAAACGCGAGTAACTCGGGTTCGATTCCCACTGGCACCAATGAAATTGTTAATTGCAATTTTAAGTGCCGATTTACCACGTGCTCGGCGGTAAAGGAAAACATCGTGAGGAAGCCTGTATGTCTGAGTAATAAGAAAAAAAATATTTCTAAGACATGTGAAGTTCGCCAGCATGCATTGGGGCTGCGCGGCGGACACTTCCTTGCCCTAAAACCATCTCAGAAATGAGGGCAGGCCTGTGCCCAGCAGTGGGACGTATATAGGCTATAACTTTTATACAATATTTCACAGTATGTACCTATATCGTTTTATGTCTTAAAATCTACTTTACAAAAAGTAATTTTGGTTTCATTTTGTGTAATAGCAATGCAATGTAATTTTGACGGTTCGGTAGCTGAGCAACATTGGACTGCGGCGATGTAAGTCGCGTATTTGACTTCCGCATGGAAAAGTATTGGTATGGCCCATAAATAATATTGCGTGAATGCGTGTTTGTTCCCGTGTAATTTATGTATGTAAAAAAGAAAGAGAAAGAGAAATTCCAATTGTGGGGATAATATGTATTTAAAAAGAAAAAAGTCCTTGATTTTATAAATATAGGAAAATCCTTATCATGTTAGAGTTGTTACTTTTTTCATGTCAGGTTCAGGTTTTTACGTTTGGTCATATGTATTTTTTAAATTTATTCAAAATAGTTTAAATTTACGAAGAAAAAACAGGCTAAGGTATCTTTTGGCTTTTGTATGACTTTGTAACGGAAATCCTTCAATTATTACTGTCATATTAACGATTGCGGTGGAAAATGACGTCACAACATTTTCGCCCACATTTCACACCTAAATTATGTACGCAGCTATTTATCCATCTAACAAACGTATTCGTTTAAACCTGACACAATACCGTTTAATCCCACTGTCGTCGGGGTGCGTCGAGGGCGATTCAGCTTGATTAATTAGTATAGAACAATGTCTATTGAACCAAACCGCTTGGCCCTCTGAAAGTGCCTCTATTTCGAGGGGTTCACTACAATTGTGATGGGTCTTGATATACTGGCCTTTGAAGAGACAGCGGATCCAAAGGAGGGACAATTAAGGTTGTTAATGAAACCATGAGCACTTCCAGGCGTTTGTGAATGATTAAGAATTGTTGTTTTCGTTTGAATTGATTAAGGGCTCGTTATGAATTGCAGTTTATGTGAATAATGTTATGGCCCTAAATAATGAATAGCTATAGTTCCAGATTATTTAAATAAATAATTGAATGAAATATTTATAGTGCGGTATGAAAGTTACTAATAACGTCATAATGCTGAGCAAACCCCTGTTTTCGTTATCAAGAGGGTACAAGAGCTAAAAAAGCCTCCGCACATTTACAGATTAAGGGTAACAAACAAGCACACAGTCCGTCTGATGGTAAGTAAATACTGTGCCCATAGACATCTACATTTATCCTCGATTAAGAATTCAAATGCAGATGCGTTGTCGGCCCTGAAGAATAATATGAAATGCCTCGTTGCCAATAAAAAGAGTCTCCGGTTCTCTACGCTCACCATACGAAATACAGCAGCATTAAGCTTCTCTTTCACGTTAGTATTCTGTGAGAGCGTGGTCCTTCCCCAGTCGAGCCGACCCATTCCTGCTGCAACCATAATATAGCTGCAGCGTGGCACTACCACGTATAAATATATATTATTGCCCACGATTTTCTTTTTCATAAATGAAATTCATTTATGTGAAATAAATTACTTACTATACTTACATTTAAAGATGAGTAAGTGTTGTCAGCATTTAAAATAACAATATATGATAAAAAAAACTCAAAAAAAGCTCCTCACAAATATTTAATCGAATAAAATCTCCTTCCATATTGCTATAATAATAATAGGTCTTTACTTATGAAATTGTCGTTCTGTATTGCTGGCAATTTCAAAGCCAAATAATTATTTTTATTTGGCTAAGAATTCTAATTTTAAATTATTTTTAATTATAAAAATCTAATTATTTTTTTATAATTAGTCATATGTATATTGATTAGCGTTGTTTTCATCGCATTTAAATCTTTTTCGTGTCATCATAGATATCAATGACGTTTATGGAGCGAATACTACAAACGAACGGCCCCACCTGTAATTGGTTTGCCCACTTCCGTTCTGGAAATTTCGGCTTAAAAATGAACCCCATGGTTGTCCGAAAACTTTGGTCGACAATAACGAATTAAAGGCGATTGTGGAAGCTGATGACACTCAATCTACGGCTGAATTAGCAGCAGCTTTCAGCGTTAGTATCACAACAACATTGGCCCATTTGCGTCAAATTTGCAAGTTAAAAAAGCTTGACAAATGGGTGCTCCACGAACTTAATCATCGCCAGCGCGAATTACGTGTCAAGACGTGCCTTGCACTGCTAAACAGGCATACAAACGAAGGAATTTTGAACTGCATTGTTACTTGTGACGAAAAATGGATTCCGTTTGACAATTGCAAGCGCTCATAAAGGTGGTTGCATCCTAGTTCAGCACCTAAACAATGCCCTAAACGAAACCTTACCCCGAGAAAAGTGATGGTCACTATTTGGTCGTCTAGCGCTGGTGTGTGATTGATTGATGATGTGATTCATCACAGCTGTTTAACAAACGGGATAAGCATTACTGCAGATGTGTTCTGTGAAGAACTAAACACAATGATGGAAAAGTTCGCGGCTTTGGTCAATCGCTCGTCCCCGCACAATATAATAACTAAATAAGGACTATATTGTCGGCAAATCGAAGGTGAGTAACGTACACGCCATTGACGTCCATACCGTATCCTTTCCAGTCCAGTAGCTTAAAAACGTCTTTCAATGCAGCGGTAAAGTATTTCGGGGATGTTACGTTGCCCTGTCTTACATATCTCTACAGTTGGATTCGTTTTGTATTCTGCTTCTGTACTCGGATAGCCATCGTAACCCTTAAACCATTCAACTAAAAAATTATTAAGATTAAACTAACTACACTAAATAAAAATAAAAATATAATTTCTAAAATAATTTATTGTCAACCGTTCATTTAGTTCTAGTATTATAAAAAACAAATCAGCTGCTATAATAACGCCTATTCCAATCAACTACAGGTCTGTCTATCGACAGTAAAATATTTTCTACTATATAAAAATTTATGTTTGTTCGTATTTTCTACGATGCTATACCGTTCATCAGATTGCGGTGAACCTTAGTCAACTTATTGGTTGCACTTGTGCGAAGGTTATACGCATGGTATAATTAACTGACATTAGGTGGCGTGCGTATTATACTGACTACTTATTTGAAAGTTATAGAAAGTTATATATCATTCTATTTCAATAATTGTATTATCATTCCTAATTATACAATATAACTGTTCCACATTTTAACGATATTTCCACAATTACTTCTTCTGCGGCAGCAATGCGCCGTGCTACGAGCTAGCAAAATAATATAAAAAATATAAACTTTGAATTACATAGTTATCAGTTATTTACAACGTCATTTTCGAAATTAAAATAACTATATTAAAAAAATAACAGAAATTATTATACAGTCCTACTTTCCGTGGTATCGTCCCAAGAATGCTGGCTACGTGTCCTCTCTGAATGGCTATACTTAGCCTTCAAGCTAGGAAATAACAAACTAAACAACTTCTTATTACCAGCAGCGAAGATCAGTCGCAGATATAGTTTTTTAGGAACTACACCGCAAGTGCACCCTACGGACCAATAGTCTCTACAGCAAATTTCACAAATATGTACTCATCTTCTAGATATTCTGGGCTATTTACTTAGTTCAGTTGCCTCTAATGCCATATCCATGTACATTTATCCATATCTTTCAAGAAAAAATAACAATGATCCGATAGTTTTTTAGACGGTTCTTTATATAATTATTACCTTACTTTTAGAAACAGTGGTCAATTTTAATATTAACAAGATAGAGCTGAAATAAGTAGGTATATTTTTGACTTTGATCATAAATCAAGACGAAACAAAGTTGTTTTAATTGATTAACTCTTTGTTTACTTTAAAATAATAATTGTGATAAATTGTTAACCAACTGTAAACTTAATATACCTACAACCTACATACATCACATTACTGAGCATGGACTCTTCTAACTTCTGAGTGTTTTAATAAATTGTAATCGTCCATATATCTATATGGATGTATATTTATACATCATTTACAGACAGATTATATCATCTGATAAGAATAACTAAATTATAATGTTACCGTAGTGGTAAAATGGTACGTGTGAAAAACCAAAACTAGGAGAATGACAGAGACAAAACACAAAATCGTATACTATAATTAATATATTAAGAAAAAAATAGCAAACAAACTTTGGCAATAATTAGGAACACTTCAAAAATTCTACTTAATAAACTAACTACGTTACACCATACTAAAATCGACTAAAATGTTTACTATAATGTCAACTGTCAAATAGCGTCGATAAAGCATCGCACTTTTAACCCTTTAGTATTTTATTGACCGATGAAGAGCTATCGTATCACTAAGATATCTAGGCTGGCATCTAGCCAACAAGGCTGTAGTTTTTGAGCTACAAGAAAGTGACCATATTTACCGGATGACCATATTACCCTCACGTACTATAATGTACACTTTCCGACATGCATTTCCTTTAGTTAGAGCTTACGACGATGAGCAAGTGAAATGGTGAGTGATAGTCTATCCCGTAATGATGATGATTAATCGTTGGTGCGTCTGTTAGTTATCGTGTGACCTTTAAACGATGTAACTAATTAAGGTCATATTCACACATTTATATTTTTATTTTGTCGAGACGATCATTTACATATTTTTATAACTGTGCTATGGTGTGATAGCTGGCGCTGTAGTCAAGTCATTTGCAAATTCTCTTATTTTAGACCAAAATTACTCATATTCACAATAATATATCTATCAAAAGATGGTTTTAGGCCAAAAAGAAAATCACTAATACTTGACCTGATAGGTGGCGCTATCATCTTGTAGTTAGTAATAAGTTTTCGAGTATAGATATAGATGTCTACGGGCCTCAGTGTCCACTTAACATCATGCGCACTGTGTGTATCCTTATCCTACAAAAAAATTACGCTGTAAAAAGTCCGGGGTGATTCCAGAGTTCATCATCAAGTCATCGCGGCACCGACTGGAAAGGGCAGAACAACGCCTACCTACTGGTTGAGCTAGTACATATTGAAAGTCATTTAATATGCTGTTTCCACTGGTTTGGAAAAAGTGATCGGGAAAAGGTTCCTCGGAAAAATCAGCATGAAATCCAAATAGTAGAATACAATGTATAACGTACACTAAAGGCCGATTTTAAACTATAACAAGCGATAGTACGAGGGTGGATTGAAAATTACTCGGCCTAACACAGATCCATTCAATTCTAAAAATCAAATCTACCCACATTATTTAGTTCAGTTCAGACTAGTTCATTGTGCGAAGTTCGAAACGTGTGCGATAATTAGTTGTGATTTTATAAATTTATTAACAAAGTAATCGGACATAATTTCCGCGAATGGAGCAAATCGAGCAGCGTGCCGTCATTAAGTACCTCCATAAGAAGGGGCTATCATCAAAAGCCATCCATGATGACATGGTCAGTACATTAAGCGATTGTGCTCTGTCATATTCATCCGTCAAAAAATGGATAGCAGAATTTAAGCGTAGTAGAGAGAGTGTGAAAGATGAACCCCGCTCTGGAAGGCCTTCGACGTCAACTACTGACGAAAATATTAAAAAAGTACTTGATTTAATAATGGGAGACCGCAGATTAAAAATTAGAGAGATAGCCGAGATTATAGGCATCTCTTATGAACGAACTCAAAACATCATTGTCAACGAGTTGGGTTTCCACAAGGTGTCTGCGAGGTGGGTTCCGCGACTGCTTTCAGTTGAACAAAAAAGGACGCGATTGACTATTTCACGCGACTGTTTGGAGTTATTTGAAGCCAATGCAGATGATTTTTTGAATCGTTTTGTTACTATGGACGAAACATGGGTTCATTACTGTACACCGGAAACAAAAAAACAATCAAAACAGTGAAAAAGACCTGGTTCACCACCCCCCAAAAAAGCCTAAGTCGATTTTGTCGGCAAATAAGGTGATGGCTTCAGTATTCTGGGACTCGAAAGGTGTGATTATGATTGATTATCTTGAAAGGGGTCAGACTATAAACTCTGATTACTACTGCACCTTACTACGTCGTTTACGAGAGGAGAGAGGAAATAAAAGAAAAACGTCGAGGAATGCTCAGCAGAAAAGTCCTGTTTCATCAAGATAACGCCCGTGTTCACACGTCAGTACAGTCAATGGCTGAAATTCACAACTGTGGCTTTGAACTGTTACCGCATCCGCCGTATTCACCTGATCTGGCACCATCAGACTTCTTTCTGTTCCCTAACCTAAAAAAGCACTTGAGAGGTCAAAGATTTTCGACAAACGACGAGGTCAAAGCAGCTGTAGACGCATATTTTGACTCTAAGAAAGAATCATTTTTTTTCAACGGTCTAAATGCTTGGAAGGCGAGGTGGCAAAAGTGTATTGAACTTGATGGTGATTATGTAGAAAAATAAAAATATAACTGATTTAGCATGTGTTTATTTTCTTGGTTAGGCCGAGTACTTTTCAATCCACCCTCGTATGTACATTTATATAAAGTAAGAACCTGTTATTGGCATTATGGATTATCTGAGAAGATCTGTTAATATTCATAACGTTCTGTTGGTACTAAGATCAATGAATAAAAAAAAGAAAAAAGTTATTCATAGGGTAAAATACGACATAAACAAACGATAAATTACAGTTGTATCAGTAAAATAGTTCAATTGTTTCACTTTTATATTGTGTCCGGTTATAATATTTGATGAATAACTTTAATCTGACAGCCATTAATTAAAAAAGCCTATAGAAGGCAAAGTTTTCCTACAAATTATCTTACATTTAACTGAAGGACATATTCGTATACCTCTCCCGTAATATTGTGTAGTACATTATTGCCAACTTTACAGTTGCATTGGCATTTAAAATAATGAGATTATATGCGTGTTAATATATACGTTGTAGAACCACGCTGCAATTATATTATGGTTGTAGCACGAATGGGTCGGCTCGACTGGGGAAGGACCACGCTACCATATAACCAATTATAACCAGCTTAAAATATGCTGCTGTGTTTTGTATGGTGAGTGTAGAGATCCGGAGACCCTTTTTTACTGGAAACCAGGCAATCCATCTTAGTCCGCATGGGTGGCAAATGGCAACGCATCTGCGTTCAGATTCCTAATCGAGGATAAATGTACATGTCAGAGCACGTAGTCTATGGGCCACAGCATCCATTTACCATCAGGTGGACTGTGTGCTCGCTCGTTTGCCACCGTTATGCTACAAAAAAAAGATATTCAGCAATTTTCATTATTATTTACACGTATATATCAGAAACATGAAATCTTACTGCTGTTTCTCGTAGTTAACATATAAAATTTCCATTTATCTTCTTATTTCATGTACATAGGGGGTCATTGTAGAAGCGTGCTCGTCGCGACCCCTGCCAGCCCTTTTCAGGGCTGCAATTCTACACAGCTGCGCACCCATGCAAACGAGGGTTAGGGCGTCCCCCCAAGGCGACGCAGACCAGCTCGTCCCCGTTGGTGTGGAATGCAGCGCGCAAAGCGGCGATGGGGACCGCCACCCGTCGCGCACAGCCCGACACGGCGGAAGGTGGAGGACGGAGTGCAGAGTTGGCACGTGGAATGTTAGAGGGGGCATGAGAGATAAGACGAATGAGTTGATCGAAATAATGAAAGAAAGAGAATTAGATGTCGTGTGTATGTCGGAGACCAAACGGAAAGGCAGTGGTACTGAAGAGCTCCCTGGTGGGACGTTATAGTATGGTCCGGAGTCCCGGAAAGCGAGAACGCCTGCCAGGGAGTGGGAGTGCTGTTGTCGTCCCGGTTGGTCGATCTTATGACTGAATACAAGGTTGTGAACTCAAGACTTCTCTGGGTTCACTTCAAAATGGGACTGACGAAGTTATTCCTTTTGGCTGTTTATGCGCCGGTAGCTTCGTCGTCCAGGGCTGAGCTGGAGGAGTTTTGGGAGAATGTAAGAGAAGTTCTAGATTTGGTTAAGAGAAACGAAAGAACTGTTGTATGTGGTGATTTGAATGGATGGGTAGGTATCGCTCGACCAGGATGCGAGTCAGTGCTTGGAAAGTTTGGCGATAAAAGGGTTAATGATGCTGGCAAGCTTATACTGGCTGTATGCAAGGAAAAGGGTCTTCATGTGACAAACACTATGTTTAATCACAGGAAAATCCATATGTACACTAGAGAAAGAAATAATGAGAGAACTATGATTGATTTGATCCTGGTAGATGACCGACTACGAAAACAGGTGATGGATACACGAGTGTTCAGGGTGCTGACCTGGGAACGGATCATTATCTAGTAATTACTAGATTTAGGGGTTTGTTCGCAGGTTGGCGCTACCGGACGGCAGTAACAGAACCACAGTCGGTCTGTCGCATCCGAAGCTGGAACCTTCAGGAAGCGGATACTAGGGACAAATATCACACGAGGCTGGCCGAAAAGCTTGACACCATCGATGGCAGGAAAGAATGTGTGGAGAGAACATGGCAGAACCTTAGGGATGGAATGGTAAGTGCAGCGGAAGAAGTATGTGGTACGACAAAAAGAGGTCGTAGTAAAAGAAGAGATGCATGGTGGAATGATGAAGTGAGAGAAGCTGTAAAAAAGAAGAAAAAAGCATGGTTAGACTACTTGGCCTCTAGTAACGATGAGCATATGAGAGAGAAGATGAAAGAAAGATATGAGCTGCAGAAAGTTCATGCGAAAACATTGATTGAGGAAGTACGTGAAAGGTGTAGAATAGAAGCGGACGAGAGGTTGTCGTACAACTTTAGGGAAAACTCCAAACTCTTCTGGAAAGAGGTTGGAAGGTCCCGGAGTGGTGCGACAGCCTTAAGAATGAACAAAGTGCTTTCGAGAACCAATGACGTCCTCTCAGAAAAATCGGACGTCATGCAGCGATGGAGTGAATTTTATAGAGAAATGTATGCGTGTCATGATCTTAGTGAAGGATCCGGGGGTGAAGCCGTGACTAGCACGCCAGACACGGACCTCGATGACACTGAGGTCATCAGCATGAAAGAGATTGAACGTGCGATTCGAAGTTTGAAATGTGGTAAGGCTGCGGGACTGGACAGAGTTACTGCTGAAATGGTCAAGTACGGTGGGCCTCGCGTCTGGGACAGCTTCCATCTGCTGTGAAATTTGTGCTGGCGGACGGGAGATGTCCCGGATGATTGGCGATCCGCGGTCATTGTGCCTTTATATAAAGGTAAAGGTTCACATTTTGACTGCGGGTGCTATCGGGCGATCAGCTTGACCAGTTTAGCAAGTAAAGTTTACTCGAAGGTTTTGACACGTAGGATGCAAGAGAAATCGGAAAGATTCTTATGGGAGGCACAATGCGGATTTAGACCTGGAAGAGGATGCACGGATCAAATGTTTTCTCTCCGCATGATCACGGAGAAGCTTCTGAGTGTTAAACAGAGGATTTTCTGTGCTTTTGTGGATCTGGAGAAAGCATTTGATAAGGTTATAAGGAAGAAAATGTGGGAACTGTTGCCGGGATATGGTGTGGATGGTCGATTGTTAAGGGCTGTGCAGTCACTTTACTATGACTGTAAAGCCTGTGTGCGGGTAGGGCGTGAAGATAAGTAAGTAAGTAAGTAATTTCATGTACATTCGTCAGCCTCTGAACAGATGTAGAAATGCGAGAAACATAGCCATAATCGCACTATTCGGCCAGCATACTTTTTTATAGAAGAGGGGGGCAAAGGAGCATGCGACTCATCTGATAAGAAGTGTCAACCGCCGCCCATGAACAACTACAACACTAAAAAAATTGCGGGTGCGTTGTCGGCCTTTTAGAAAGGAGTAGGTGTGCTCGTTTCTTGAATGTCCCTAAGTCGTATCGGTCCGGAAAAATCGCCAGTAGTAAACGATTGGTAATGACATTGTTGATAATATTGAATAAAATCACTTATGTTTGCGGGGGGAGGGGGGACTGCTGGGTCTCCCCCCCCGTGACCATGGGTTCTGTAAAGCACCCGAAACGTTAGGAATTAAAAATAAGTTAAAATAAGTTAATTAAACACAATAAAATCCGTGTAAGTGGTTTTATTCAATGTGTAGAGTCCGCCTAAATTTAAGAAATCATTGTTGATAATACTTTTCATCAAGATATAAAAATTTGAGGTAGATATTCCATTAACTGTGGAAGATACCAAGTATCTTGTACAACACACACAAGATGTTGCTTTTCTAACGCCGTCGACATTTTGAAGTCTTATATTTGGCAATCCATTACAATTAATTGTCCAATAAATTTAAAAATATTTTAACTATTGTTTGCAAAGTAAATAAAATTTGAAATTTGAGCACCATTAGTGATGCGACACTGTTACGAACACTTGTTTTATCACTCGTTAGTCCGACTCCATTTGTTTGCCGCAACGCGACCTAATCCCGGGCTTGTCCCGGGATAATCCTGGCTCACGAATCATGACACTATTGTTGTAAGTGTGAAACCGACACAAATAGGCCTACGGCTTTATACAATCCTAGTCCGACCCTTGACATAGCTAGAAATAGAGGAATTTGAACGTTTTGATCATACTTTTATAGTTCATTATTAGGTAATGGCACTTTTAGATGTAGTAAAGCCAAATAAAAGTTCTTTTTAAAATCTCTCTTGCACATTATAGATTGAGTTTAACTCTAAATCTATTGATTTAAAGTACATTCTGTCTTGTAATATGTTAGATGTCATAAAACATTTTGCTGTGTAATGCCAGTGTTAAACAAGAACAAGGGATGTGCATAACACTTAGCGAATTTTTATTTGTAAATGTTCATTGTGCGTACTTAATAACGAGATTATTATTTTGCGCGAGATATTTGGGGCGGTTTGATCAAATATTGGCATTGTTTAATGAAACGCTGTATTCGCTTTCCGCAGGTTTGGCATATGTTATTGTTTATTCACATTAATTTACATACTATTATTCACATTACATATTATTCACATTAATTTACATACATTAACACAATTTATAGCTTTATAAAGTAAAATCAACGTATTTTATTACATCAGCACTTGCTTTTCGTAAACGTAATATAATATGGCTTTAAATAAATACTAATTAGTAATTACAACATATTCTTGCCAAGAAGTCTAGGTTGTTTACTGATCCGACTTGTATGTAGTGTTGCCAAGTCCAGTGGCTTAATTTTTGGAACAGAAGGTAAAAGCAATCAGGAATTAGGGTTTCAAATGAAGACATTTACAATAGCTACAAATAACATATATTTTGTAGCCATTTGGCCGCCGTTTGTTATACTTGTCTTTTTGACACAATGCGCAATGTGTTTTATAATTATTATTTAAGACGTCGCCATAGACGGTGTCTATGTGTCGCTCGCTATATGTAATTATATCGGTGTGTTTTGGTGATTTTCAGGACTATATATTGAATATTACGACTTGGCTATTTCAACGGACTCTGATTGTCTATGATTTTCGAAACTGTGTACCGCTCAAACGATACCTTGCCACTCATAAACGGACTTACGCATATGCAATTGAAAGTGTATTTTGTGTAAATTGTGGCTCTGCTGCTTCTATGTTGGTAGAAGATGGTACTAAAAATTCCTAAATATTTTAGGATATTGTTTTTCACTTTCTAGTGAACGAATAACTTTTCGTCCAAACATCGGAAAAACTGTACATAAATCTGTGTACATATTTCTTTTTCGGCAAATCAGAATTTGTTTAACGATTAGTTTTCGTTGCAGACTTCTGAATAACTTATTTCAGTCTGATTCTAAATAAAAAAAATGTAATAAATCTTATGAACTCGCAACACATGCACTTCAAAAAACTATCAAAAAACGACATGATACAATAAAAAAGCACACATTCATTCATAAACAAACGATTATTATACCACAAATGCTACATAAAATCCTTGCATCCGACTTATAATGATCACTTTATTTATAGAAAATTAAAGTACAACCGCTTGAAGAAATTAACCAGTTGAGGAACTTACCCACAAGACTTTTGCATTTAACTAAATGCATTTATCTAAACCGCAGGCTGTTAGTTAGGTACTGTACTAATTAATAGTAAAAGAATTAAATAATAAATGATCGTCGAATTGACGACGTCGATGCATAATGCGGCCAGCGGCATCAGGCTGTGTGAGCAAAAAAAAACGAGGCAACATGAATGCTATCTGTAAACCTGTACTGTACTGTACCTACCTGTGCTGCAAAGTTTAAAACTTTAATGGTAACTATTTAGTCCGAGTTTAGTGAGTATGTCAAAGCAAAAATATTTTAATGTAGTGACAACCACCGTAACAGCTTACACATATTTCACTTTTACCGTTAAAAAATGATGATGACTAAGGAGGTTAGTGAAAAATCGGGATATTTGGCGTCCCGATAAAAAGAGTATCGGGACGTGTCACCAAAGCTCTGAAAATCCCGACGTCCTGCGTAAATCGGGACACCTGGCAACACTATTTGTATCTGGCGAGGTCTTTTTTAAATATCATTTTATTTATAAACAAATTGATGGCTTTGATGATATTTTTTTTTGTAGAATAAGGGTAACAAACGTGCACACAGTCCATCTGCTGGTAAGGGGATGCTGCGGTCCATAGTCATCTACATCTATCCTCGATTAACAATTAAAATGCAGATGCTTTGTCACACCTGAGGACTGAGATTGAATATCTGATTACCAGTAAAAATAGTCCAATCGGTTCTCGTCCCTCACCATAAGAAACACAACAGTATTACGCTGCTATTTTACGCTGGTATACTGTGACAGCGTGGTATTACCCTGGTCGAGTCGACCCATTCATGATACAACTATAATATAGCTACAGCGTGGCTCTACCACGCAATACGTTGTTACACACCAAATTTGAACATTGTTTATTTGAGCTCGTAATCATGGTGAAAATCCAAAAGCAACATATGCTAACATAAATGAGGACTGAGATGGAGTGCCTTGTTACCGGTAAAAAGTGTCCGGGGTATCACTTGCCGACTCTACCACTCACTTCTGCAGCATACATTTGTTTTGTCATTTTTTCCGCATTCATACTTTTTAGGTGACCTTACCACAGAAAAATTTCTGTATTCTTGGAAACCACACTTTTCTCTCATCACCCAATTTCTCACCCTATCATTCAGTCAGACCTATCATACTTTATAATCACCGCATTTCTACAGTATTAATTTTATTCTTATAACCCTTCTACCACACTATTGCAGTGATCTTTGTGTAATTAAAATTTTTGTTTTCGTAGTTTATCCAGTACTTACATAATCTAACAATTTTATACTTACATCACATATAGTAACTTATCATCAGGTGAGCCGCATGCTCGTTTGCCTTTTCTTCTATTTAAAAAAAAATTGAGTCGCAAGTACCGGATACAAAACAGACTGAACCGGAACCTATGTTAGCAGTGCATACACATATACTTAAGACATTATTAACATTATACAGTATTAACAGTATTATATCATGCAAAGTGATGGGTAAGGTTAAAACGCCATTCTCGCATTTGTCATTTGTTTTATTTAAAGGCGATACATTAAAAACTGTCATGGCAGTAAATAAAAGGCAATATAATTGTAAGTTGTAGCGATGCAACTGTGAAGGTATTATGCAAACAACCACTAAATTCTATTGGTCGTAACGTTAACTGTTCGCGTTAGTGTTACGCGCCTCGGCCTACTCTTTTAAAACTGTTCTTTACACGTCACGATAATATTCCCAATATTTTCATAGAGCTTTGAACACGCAGGGCGCAGCAATCCACGACGCAATTTACAATGCGGCCTTGCTACATATGATTGGCGAATAAACACGAGTCAATATGTATACTGTTTTTTACTATTTTTAGGAGATCTTGTAGCTCGAAGATCCGACATCCGACGGGTATAAAACATTCTTGTGTGGCAACATTCGGAGTCGATGGTGCAGGTGGCTCAGGATCCAATTTTGTGACATCCCTTGGGGGAGGCCTACATTCAGCAGCGGCTGATGCTATGATGATGATAATAACGTATACTGTATAACTGCGGCAAAGAGAAAATTCGGTATATATTTATTATTATTTTTCCATGTTTGATATCAAACTGATGCTAGAAAATATTTGCGCCTATCTCTAAGCCGCAGTTATATAGTGTACGTTACGATATCAATTTCCGTGTGTGTCATAAGAAGTGATAGATGAAAATGAAACAGAAGATGGGCAGCTGCATCTTTCTAATAACAACTTAATAAAGAACTGCCTTACGCGTCTACTAAGCTTGGTAAGTTTAGTATTATCTCACCTATGAGGCAATCTATGCGAGAGGCCTATCTGTAACTTATCTAATCTTTGCCTATGTTCAGCAGCGGACTTTTGATATGCTGTATGTAATATAAGGGAGAATGAAAACAAAAACCACTGGGCACCTATTGGTAAATGAGTCAAAGAATATTATAAAGGCTAATGTAGATGCGTGATAAGAACTAATACGAATAATTATGACACCATGTACTGGTTCCCTTACAATCTATTTAGAACACAGCAGTGGATGCTTAGCTGCTTGGCTGCAGTGCGTCTACTTCTAGGCAGAAAAGAAACTAAAAATCTAGGAAGAGAGCATGCATTGTGAGGTGATGGTGTATAAGACTCCTCCAGCTCATTTCGTACCGTGGGTGTCGTGAGACGCGACTTCGGAAGATGTCAGAATGATCTTATTTGCTTTTAACACACAGCGGTGTGCTATATGTTGGGAGTTTTAAGATCTAGTTCCATCAACCGTTCACCATCTCGTTGAGAAGCACAGTCCAAGGTGTGAGCTTCCTGAAACTGCGATGGTCTGGTTTGAAAAAAGAATTTCCAAACAAACTGCCGCCAAACGTGGCGATTATGGCAGATTCTCCTTACAACAGGCCTTACAAATACGAAGACTGTACACTAAGATTATTAAATAACCTTTTTAAATCTTGTTTGAACTTGGCGGTTAAAGAAAAACAATCGTGAGGGCATTTTCATGTCTGAGAAATTGCAAACATTTTGAGAACTTGATGTGAAAATAGTTTTATTTATTATTTATTATTTTTTAAGACTTACCATTACTTTTCTATTCTATTTTACCGTGTTAGGAAAGTAATATAATTTTCTATTACAGTTAAATCCTATCGAAAACGTTTCGTCAGGTATCGGGGGAAGTTCAAGACGTACTCGATAACCGTTCCATAATTATCGCCAATACGAAGTTTGACGACACCCGTGGGCATCGTGTGCACGCGACACGCCCGACTGTTACAGGTACGAAATGGAGGCCGCTTTAATACCATGTAAATTTATATTTATTTGTTACAAAGCGATAAATGTAGCCAGCCATTACTTGAATTGCTTACGTTTTGGTTGTGTATTTATATTATAATACATAATAACTGTAGGCGCCTGTCATAATATAAACGCAAAGTTGCGTTATTAAATATATCGATAAATTTATGATTTTATTTTAGAATTTAAGGTGTATAAGAACCTATACAAATAGATAAAATTAAATTGTTTGTTTATAATCTCAAAATAACAGCTTTTTTACTAAATGCATAAGAAACTATATACGGTATTTGTAAAAAACACACGTTTTGAAATTTTTGTCTCGACCGATTTTGAACTTTCACTGGCAGATAGCTAATGTTATAAGGAGTAACTTAGGCGACTATTATTTTTATTTTAGAAAAAAGTTGAGGTTCCGCCAAAAAAAAATTAAAACCCATGAAATCATCAATCGTAATAAATGACACGCGAGCTAAGTCGCAGCGAACAGCTAGTTAATAATATATCAAAATACATAACAGAAAGCAACAAATAAAGTAACAAGGTGAATTGAGTTTTGATCAATTGTCAAAAAACGAAGTTTAGCGTAGAAAAATAATTTCTAAGTAGATCCTTTATGTCAGAATTTCTTACATATAAGGTACCTACTCATAATATATCTTGCCTTGGCTATTAAACTTTTTCCCATAGTATAGTAATGAGGGCTGATAATCTTCCATTCACTAGATGTCGCTAGTTGACACTGAAGCAAAGTACATTATGTACAAAAAAGTTGTTTGTACATAATGTCATTTAATTAAGAAACTAGATTTTAAAATACGAGTTTATCAGTTTCTTGAGATTTATATTAATAAACAAAATAATAATAATAATCATTTATTTCAATCCATCAGATCATAGCGGTACTAGCAGGTACCTACATTTGAAATGGAATTTAAATTTTGAATTACATACGAATTAAATAAAATAAAATTGAATTATATAAAATTAATATTATTAAAAACCAGATTAAAACCAAATTAACATCATTAATTATAAAAATTAATAATATGCCTGCCTCTGAGTCATTGGTTTGTTTGTCGTTACATTAATCATATAACAATGATTAATGCACTGACAATAAAACCCATTTGCAAGTACGCTCAAGATGGTGTTGGAAGTGGTCCAGAGCCTGCGCCCCAGAAATAAGCATCGTTTTCTAATCATCGTGCGTTGTACTGCTTCTGGGTGTATGACATCCACAGGCTGGCCGTGTACAGGGATGCACAAAATGCTTTGAAAAAAGTTATTTTGACGGCCCCCGAGCAATCTGCGGGCGATCATAGACAACGCCCTCCGCTCCCTATCGATGACCGCATCGTTCCTCAGGTCAGGGGTCACAATATACACCCGTGATATTTAAACTGTTCCGACTCTTTTTAACTCGACACCGTTCAGTTTATAGTTGGAGAAGTCTCCGGGCAGCTCCGCCACCTGGCCCGAAAAAACATGAATTCACTGTTCTTTGCATTATAGAGCAACCCTTGATCCACCGAGGCACTCAGCAGCACCATGTCGTCCGCATAACTAATATTATTGACACAAATACCGTCAATATGGCAGCCGACAATGCCTCAGTGGTTTGCTCTTCAATTTTTTGCACATTTATAACAATTTTTTTAATTTTTCTACTTTTTTGAATATTTGTGGTTTGGTTTATTTATTTTTAAAATATAATATATATTTTACAAATGGGGCCCTACACTCTATTGTGAAGAGTCAAAATATGTCAAAAAAGGATCGTATGGCAATTCACAATGCTGTGTTGGTCTCTACTTTAACGTATGGTAGTGAAAGTAGGCTGTGGCAGAATAAGCACTAGAGTAGAATAAAGAGAGAGGTGTTAAGGAGTATGTTAGGGCTGAATCTGAGTGACAGGGTGAGAAATTGTGTGATAAGAGAAGAGTGTGGTTTGCAAGATGATGTTGTGACCAGGATTAGAAAAGGAATGCTTCGGTGGTTTGGTCATGTGGAAAGAATGAATGACGAAAGAGTGGCAAAGAAAATGTATGTTGCAGAAGTGAATGGCAGAGTCGTAAAGGTACGTCCTAGGCGAAAATTTATCGACCAAATTAGCGATTTATTAAAAACGGGCCAAATTAGGCCCTTAACCAACGAGTATGTATGAGAGAGGTGTGTCAGGATCGTGCCAAATGGAAGTTTGTAGTCTCTGCCTACCCCTCTGGGTGACAGGCGTGAGTGTTTATGTATGTAATATAAAATATAATTAATATTACAAAAAAAAAACGTTAACCTTTACGTTTTACAAACAAATTAATTTCCCCGCTATAAAATCTGTCAATATTACACCTCATTTTTAAGTGGCGCCGCCCTGGTGGTAGAAAAAGTCGTGCAGTGTCGTGAAACGAGGCGTTCCATCTTAGTCCTCGCGGGTGACAACGCATCTGCATTTTGATTCATAATCGAGGATAGACGTAGATGTCTATGGGCCACAGCAACCACTTACCATCAGGTGGATTGTGTGCTCGTTTGTCACCCACCCTTACCTATAAAAAATTCAGTATAATATTTATTTTTAATTATTTAAGGCATTAGTAAATATACAATAAATCACCGTCTACAATGTACACACAAATTACTAATGTTTAATTTACAAATATGTTGCTCAATAATTACGTTACAAATTGTAGGAATGATTGTTGTTTTTTATTTAGTTTATTATTTAATTATTCTTTGTTGTTACAAGTTACAACTACGGTCATCTCTGCTAGTTAACTCGTAACGTGTTGAGCTATTGCGACAGGTGTAAAGTTGCTATGAAATCTCTATTACATGTTTCATACTTGGAAAATAAGGTTAATTTGCAAAAATCTACATTCAAAAAGAAAACGTTGCACATTTCATAGTTGTCCAGATCATAAGCAGTACCCACCGTAAATAAATAGCTAGGTTTCCTGCACATAAGCATTGAGACCCGAAAATGTACTTCACCAAATATGTATTAAAATACAATTTTTTTTAAGAACGGGTGAATTGCAATTACTTTATCAATTGTATCTAGTACAAAGATTCTTAATGACTTTGTTCCGTTCGTCTCTCCTGGTAGGTTGTTAAAAGTTCCAGCATTAATGACCGAATTAAATAAAAATTTACTAATGTCCAAATAACCTTCATGTCGCAGTAATATTCTATTGAAACAGAAACAGAAACTTTTTTATTCAATGTCTATAGATTATAAATAGTACTTATTGAAAGTAACTTAAAGGAAAAAAACCTCTGCCTGTACTACTAATAAAGCTTCAGCATGGTTTTACGACCTACAAAAGTTGCCTCTGTATTTGGTGGTAAAAATCACTTTTTTGTTAACAGTTATTGCGTTAGATTTTTTATCATATTTCAATATTTTTAGGTAGGCCTTTTTTGGATTCTGTTACAGAACACTTCAACTCTGCTAGCATGTCATCACCAATAAATCCGTAGCTCCAATAAAAGGATAGGTTTATAGGACAATAGTACTGAAAGTCGATACCACAGTCGATTATACCTTCCAAAGTCGATTACACCTGTGTGTACGACTGTGGAATCGACTTTCACTACTTTTAATTGTCGTATCTATGTAATGTTTTCCACTTCTTTTGCTACGTTTGTCTCTGAAATAGCTATATATATCAATAAAATAGCCGAGGTCCTAAATAACTCACGTTGTTTAAACCATAAAGTAAATCACACAGCTCGCATTGCATGTCAGTGCGCCGTATCGTCGTCTCCCACGGGACTCGCTTACCATCAATTATTCCTACTGGGTATTTAGCTTTCCACGCGAATTGTAAGTATGGTCGAATTGTCAGCATATGTCTTCATTTACATTCAATAGTGGCTGATGATCCATTAAAGTTTTAACTTGACGACTTCTAAATTGGTGCAAACAGTGATAATGAATAAAATAATGTTCTTGCAGTTATAAAACTTGATGTAAATATTATAGCAAAAACTTCAATTTATTCTAGCTTAATATAAATTATATACTTTAAATAGTTTTTAAATAATTAAAGCTTAAAAAGGTAAAACTGGTTTTATATATAAAAAAATATTTTCGTTTGCTTCTGAAGTGATAATACGGTGGGACCCCGAAACCAGAAGCTATTTTTTTATGTGGAAACTATTTCTAAGTTAGTTTTACTTTTTTAAGTTTAATTATTTTAACCTTTGTAGACAAAGTAATATAACAAGTTTAGAATAACACTGGAATGTAGTCTAAATATTTACATTAAAATAAATCATTCCATATTTTTCCATTCATAAAGGTACCTAAGCGTTTTCATTAAATCCATATGGAATTACCTCAGAAGTATAACATATCTAATAAAAAAGAAACATTAAAATCGGTTCGTACGTAATAAAGCTTCTCGTTTTAGTAACTCGATTTAAAAGATCATGCAAGTATACAAAAAATAAATTGGAATTCTTGTCGAACTTCGCATGAACACAACTTAAAGGAGAATCATTCTCGCGCCAAAAAAATATATACACATTAAACGAATTTTCAGACGGAAAGGATCTCAGTTCAAAAAGGTGGATATTCAATATCACATTTCTAATATTTACCATAACATATAAAAAAAACGTTCTTGCAAAAATACCGAACGGAATATAAAGTAGCCCGCGACGGGAATGATTGATTTCTTATTACGCAGAGGTGTCACATAAAATATTGATGTCATGTCATAAAACGGGCCCTCTAGTTCCTCGTTGACCATCAAAGCACTTTGCATGAATTTTCCGCTTCCACGCAACTTGATTCTCAAGGGTTGCTTCGCGCTAGCTATTCGGCCTTACAGTCTCGGGAAAGTTTTTTTTTAGTGCATTATTAATATTTGTGAAGAAACAAATATGTAAAAGAAACATAAACTTTAAATAGTACTAATAGTAGAATTTCAATAATTCTCTATTTAAATAAACAATGATTAATAGGCATGACTGCTAAAAACATAATATTAAAATTTGAATTATGAAATATATAATTATTATTATTAACATTTAAGATGTTATTACTATTTAATATTAAAGTTGTAAAGCTTATTTAGACGGGCATAAATTTCCAGATTCTCCTTATATAGAACATGGTTATATTAGCTGTTTTGTAATGACTCTACATTTTGTAATTGACTATTAATTTATATAATATATATTTATATATATATATATATATATATATATTTGATTAATAAATAAATATATAAACAGAGGTTTCTTTTGCGAACTAGTGGTAAATGAAAAAAGTGACTTTCAATAAGTATTGTTATAATCTACATTGAATAAAAAAGTTTCTGTTTCTGTTTCTGAATTTGTTATGTATCTGTTGCAAGTTTAAAGAGTCAATCATATTTATTTCAAAAGCGGGCGTGTGTACGATCATACTAATTGAGTTTGATTTAAAAAATCATTTGAAATGGATACTAAATGTGATATATTTCAGTTACGACAAACCTATAAACATACAAACTTACAAATTCATTTACACAAAGACATTCTCCATATTTAAATTTTTTTTAAATAGGGACCAATAATTGGGTACAGAAACTTAAATCATGAAGATATGTTGATATTTGGACTTTTAAATATCAGATAAAATTCTACTTCCAAATGGAATTTTGGTAAATAACTATAAGAAATTAAATATACAAATAAGAATCAACACATGTTTATAATTTAATATTTTAAATACATTATTTTGTCTGATATACAAAATTATACTATGTAATTTAAAATAGCATGAATCTTTTGAACATTTGCGAAATAGTTGAAAAACATTTAGTTTAATTACTTTATTCACCATTCACCTAATTCCAAATATTTTAAATATATTATTATTACTCTATTATGCCTATACTTTACTACTACTCCAATATTTCAAACATTTCAAAAATTTTTTATTACTTCATTCACCTGATTTTAATTTTTTGATAAAACTCCAATATTTCAAATATTTTATTGTTACTCTATCTTGCTTATACTTTACTACTACTCCTATTTCAAATATTTTATTATTACTTCATTCAGCTGATTGTAATTTTTTGATAAAACTCCAATATTCCAAATATTTTAAATATTTTATCATTACTATATTATACTTATATTTTATTATTACTCCAATATTCCACTAGATGTGAAATACAAACCAAAAACCAATGAAAATACTCTAAACTACAAAACCGGTTGTGAAAAGTAATTTAATACTAAAGTATATTTAATACTAAAGACAATGTGTGCGTTTATAACGTAGGATGATTTTTATTAAATAATGGTATCATTACCTCAGTTTTTTTTACCTCATAACAAACAACAAACATTCTAAAACCAAAGAATTTCTTTAATATTATGATAGTCACTTTTTATCTATAATATATTATTTATTTTTTCTCGTGTCATTTGATTCATACATTTTCATATTGAAACGTATTTATTATTACCTTTGACGCGGGAGAGTGGGAATAAACTTTATCGTCCTATCACTTAGTATTGAATGGCTAGTAATAAATATACCAAGGTTTGTCGTATTTATGACAAAGTATAAAATTTCTACGCGATCGTGCCTTTTTACTGCAGTAATCACTTTTCATTGGCATAATATTAGAATAATATCCTGGTTTTGAGATAAAATATAAAGATGTGTTTTTTTTTTAATACGCAAGTACGGGTGATAAACGAGCACGCAATCTACCTTTGTAAGGGGACGCGCCCGTAGATACCTAAATCTATCCTAATTAAGGACTAAGATTCGTTGGCATTCCTGAGGGCAGATGATACCTATCTATGGTACGAAAAAAAAGGGCTTCCAGATCTTGTCATTCACCATAAGAAGTACACGCTTTGCTACTATTTTACTCTGGTATTCTTCGAGAGCGTGGTCCTGCAATGTATCAACCCAAAAAATTAGAGGTGACTTTGAATGATATGAATTGATGAATGATAAACATTGCGAGATAGAAATTGTGTGGTAAGAGAAAAGTGTGGTAATCAAGAAGATGTAGTGACCAGGATTAAGAAAGGAATGCTTTGGTGGTTTGGACATGTAGAAATAACAAATGTTGGCGTTATATTAAAGATGGGCCAGATTAAGAATATATTTAACTGACGAGCATGTATGTGTACATATATGGATGTGAATCAAACGACAATAGAATGTGAGCATCGTTTCGAACGGAAGTTCGTAATCTCTGCCTACCCTTCTTGGTGAGAGGTGTGAGAGTTTTTTTTTAATAGGAGAGGGGGCAAACGAGCATACGGTTCACCTGATATTAAGTGACGGCAGCCCATGAGTAACTGCAACACCAGGGGAATTGCAGGTGCGTTGCCGGCCTTTAAGCTATTTTCTTGAAGATCCCTAGGTCGTATCGGTTCGGAAAAATCGCCGGTGGTAAACTATTCCACAGAGAGGTCGTACGCGGAAGAAAACTCCTAGTGAAACGGGAGGTTTTCCGCATAGTGCGTTCATGATTTTGGCGGCTGGGATTAATCCGAACGATTCCTCAGAGCACTCCCCGTGGTAGATGCGAAAGAAAATACAAAGAGATGTAAGGTCTCTTCGCAGCGCCAGTGAATCCGGCCGATTGGAAAGTACTCGGTCGTCGACGATTCGAGCCGCTCTGTGCTGGATGCAGTCAAGTTTAAGCCAAGAAGGAGCTGGCACTGGGGAGCCCCAGCCTAGTGATGGGAACAGTATTCCATGTAAGGTCGAACCTGCGCCTTGTAATGTTGCAGGCGATGTGCCGGCGTGAAGTACTGTCTCGCTCTGCTGAGCGCGCTAAGCTTTTTAGAGGCCAATTTCACCTTCCCTTCCAAGTGACTACGAAACTGCACGTCACTCGATATGTCGATGCCGAGGATTCCGATACAGGTTGAGGCAGCAAGGGGAGTGCCTTGAAACTGAGTAGATACGATAAAGGGGTTCTTTTTAGTGGTTAACGTGCAAACTTGTTTCTTCTGAGGATTAAAATGGACTAGATTTAGTCGCCCCCAATCCAAGACTTTGTTCAACAAGGACTCGACTTCAGACACAAGTTAAAAACATTTATTAAAGAATAGAGATATTAGTTGAAAAAAACTATTATTTACGGATTTTTTCGCGTTTAATTACTTTAATTTATTTTTATTATTATCGCGACGTTTCGGGTGCTTTACAGCGCCCATGGTCACCGGGGGGACTGAGATGTTTGACGTCCCAATGTCATAGTTAGTCCGGCTACCTTCAGTTTTTTAATATTAATTTTTGGTCCGATTTACGCAAAACGAGCTTATAGTATCATGAAGTCTTGCAGTGGTATGCTTGGGTTTGGGTTTAATTTTGTTAATTATAGGATCCCAAGCAGATGGTAGCACCCAACCATCTTCTCTATTGAAATTTGGATGTTTTTTAATTTCAATAGCCTCGCGTATCATCCTTGGTAGGAATCGGTGTTCTTTTGCGAGAATTTGTGGTTTATCAAATCTAATGTAATGGTGGGGACGATCTTGAACATGTTCGCAGACTGCAGACTTCCCGGAGCGTCGGTGCTTCACATCAGCTATATGTTCCTTCACGCGGGTTTTTGTAGATCTCTTTGTTTGACCTATGTAAGAGAGACCACATTCACAATCTAGCTTGTACACACCTGCATCTTGTAGAGGAATATTACATTTGATGGATGGTAAAAATTGACTAATCTTCTTCAGCGGCTTGTAGTATGTCTTAATGGACGCTCGCTTCAAGATGTAGCCAATCTTGTCCGTGACTCCTCTAACATATGGTAGTAGAGCAGGCGCGCGCTCGACTGTGGCCGGCTTCACTCGTTCACTGTGACGTAGGCGCGGGACCCGAAGCTTGTTGTCTTGCAATACTTGCTTGACGTGCTGAAGCTCCGCGGCCAGATGTTTTCTGTCACAGATCCCTCGTGCTCTCTGAAACAAAGATTTACCCACGGTAGCTAACTGTGAAGGATGATGGTGAGATTCACCATTTAAATATCGGTTGGTATGGGTCTTTTTCCTATACACAGTGTGACCAATAGTGTTATCAGGATTTCGGATGACTAAAACATCTAGGAAAGCTAAAGAATTATTTGCCTCTAACTCCATTGTGAATTGTATTTTAGAGTTTATGGAGTTAAGGTGGTCTAAAAATGCAGTTACTTTGTCAGATGGTAAAATTGTGAAAGTGTCGTCTACGTACCGCTTGCAGAACCTTGGATTTACAGGAGCAGTAAGAAGGGCTTTCTCCTCAAAGTCTTCCATGAATATGTCGGCGACTATGGGAGACACAGGTGAGCCCATCGCCACACCATCTACTTGCTTGTAGAACTCCTCCTTCCACAGTAGATAGCCAGATGTGAGACAATGTTCAAGTAGTATTGCATATTCTTGAGGCATGTTATTTTCTTCTAGCTTCCTAGTTACAATTGAGATGCAGTCCACAATAGGTAGGCATGTAAATAGTGACTGAACATCAAAACTGACCATAGTTTCATTGTTAGCGAGATGTAGGTCTTTTATCTCACTCACAAAATGGTATGAATCCTTTGTGTGTGCTCTGGTATGTCCTCTTAGTGGTGATAGTATTTTTGCTAAGTATTGTGCCAGCTTATAAGTTGGTGAATCGATCTGGCTCACTATGGGACGTAGTGGAGCGTTTGGTTTGTGTATCTTCGGTAACCCATACAACCGCGGTGGTTTGGCACATGATGGTATTAGCGAATTCACGTCGAGATTTAATTTTTCGGAGTATTTCTTTTTTAAATCGCTAGTTGTTTTAAGCGTGTTAGTTATAGGGTCTGTTTTGACCTTTTTATATGTACTTTCGTCCGATAAAAGTTGTTGTATTTTAAAATTATATTCCGACGCGTCCATTACTACCGTAGCATTTCCTTTATCCGCGCGGAGAATCGTGAGTTCTGGTCTGTTCCGTAAGTTATTTAGCGCTGTAAATTCGTGTTTGGGAAGGTTTGGTTTCGGCACTGAACTACGACGTAACAAGGACGAAATGTCTTGACGTATGGCCTCCAAATCGTCCTTACCGATATTATTCTTAAACAGACAATCCTCAACACTGCAGATAATTTCTTCGTACGGGATTTTTCGCGGAGTTAATGCGAAGTTCATTCCCTTCGCTAATACTTTCATTGTCGGTTCGTCCAGTGTATGTTTTGACAAATTATAGACAGTGCGTTGTTTATAGTTTGTGTCTATGGTCAACGGTTGTTTATTGTTCTGGCGTTGACTTGGATGTTTGGCATTTGATTTGATCGTTAATTTTTGGTATTTTTCTATTTGTTTATTTTTGCATTCATTGTATTTTGATGTTTCTCGTTTGTTTAAAGTATCGATGCAATTATTAAAATCAAATGACGTTAAAATTGTCTTTAGTTCACTGGACAAATTGTCTATGGTGTTGTTTATGAAATGTAAATCGAACCGTTTCTGCTGAATCACCGTCCGTAACAACTTTTTACTTGCCTGATTTAAGATCTTAACGCTTCCTCGAATGTCCTTCTTTGTTGATATTTTGACACACGTAGGAATGAGATTATGGTCTCTGCATCTCTTCAAGAAATTTAAAGATGTTATATATCTTGCGCGCTTGGTTTTAAGATCTTCTAATCGGCGAATTTTATTTGCTGTTACCAGTCCGTACTGGTTCACATAATGATTTCTTAAATTTACGCGAACACTACACGTTGAATAAAACTATTATTTACGGATTTTTTCGCGTTTAATTACTTTAATTTATTTTTATTATTATCCCGACGTTTCGGGTGCTTTACAGCGCCCATGGTCACGGGGGGGACTGAGATGTTTGACGTCCCAATGTCGAACGATTCTCCGCGCGGATAAAGGAAATGCTACGGTAGTAATGGACGCGTCGGAATATAATTTTAAAATACAACAACTTTTATCGGACGAAAGTACATATAAAAAGGTCAAAACAGACCCTATAACTAACACGCTTAAAACAACTAGCGATTTAAAAAAGAAATACTCCGAAAAATTAAATCTCGACGTGAATTCGCTAATACCATCATGTGCCAAACCACCGCGGTTGTATGGGTTACCGAAGATACACAAACCAAACGCTCCACTACGTCCCATAGTGAGCCAGATCGATTCACCAACTTATAAGCTGGCACAATACTTAGCAAAAATACTATCACCACTAAGAGGACATACCAGAGCACACACAAAGGATTCATACCATTTTGTGAGTGAGATAAAAGACCTACATCTCGCTAACAATGAAACTATGGTCAGTTTTGATGTTCAGTCACTATTTACATGCCTACCTATTGTGGACTGCATCTCAATTGTAACTAGGAAGCTAGAAGAAAATAACATGCCTCAAGAATATGCAATACTACTTGAACATTGCCTCACATCTGGCTATCTACTGTGGAAGGAGGAGTTCTACAAGCAAGTAGATGGTGTGGCGATGGGCTCACCTGTGTCTCCCATAGTCGCCGACATATTCATCACATCACATCACACACATATTCTTTGAGGAGAAAGCCCTTCTTACTGCTCCTGTAAATCCAAGGTTCTACAAGTGGTACGTAGATGACACTTTCACAATTTTACCATCTGACAAAGTAACTGCATTTTTTAGACCACCTTAACTCCATAAACTCTAAAATACAATTCACAATGGAGTTAGAGGCAAATAATTCTTTAGCTTTCCTAGATGTTTTTGTCATCCGAAATCCTGATAACACTATTGGTCACACTGTGTATAGGAAAAAGACCCATACCAACCGATATTTAAATGGTGAATCTCACCATCATCCTTCACAGTTAGCTACCGTGGGTAAATCTTTGTTTCAGAGAGCACGAGGGATCTGTGACAGAAAACATCTGGCCGCGGAGCTTCAGCACGTCAAGCAAGTATTGCAAGACAACAAGCTTCGGGTCCCGCGCCTACGTCACAGTGAACGAGTGAAGCCGGCCACAGTCGAGCGCGCGCCTGCTCTACTACCATATGTTAGAGGAGTCACGGACAAGATTGGCTACATCTTGAAGCGAGCGTCCATTAAGACATACTACAAGCCGCTGAAGAAGATTAGTCAATTTTTACCATCCATCAAATGTAATATTCCTCTACAAGATGCAGGTGTGTACAAGCTAGATTGTGAATGTGGTCTCTCTTACATAGGTCAAACAAAGAGATCTACAAAAACCCGCGTGAAGGAACATATAGCTGATGTGAAGCACCGACGCTCCGGGAAGTCTGCAGTCTGCGAACATGTTCAAGATCGTCCCCACCATTACATTAGATTTGATAAACCACAAATTCTCGCAAAAGAACACCGATTCCTACCAAGGATGATACGCGAGGCTATTGAAATTAAAAAACATCCAAATTTCAATAGAGAAGATGGTTGGGTGCTACCATCTGCTTGGGATCCTATAATTAACAAAATTAAACCCAAACCCAAGCATACCACTGCAAGACTTCATGATACTATAAGCTCGTTTTGCGTAAATCGGACCAAAAATTAATATTAAAAAACTGAAGGTAGCCGGACTAACTATGACATTGGGACGTCAAACATCTCAGTCCCCCCGTGACCATGGGCGCTGTAAAGCACCCGAAACGTCGGGATAATAATAAAAATAAATTAAAGTAATTAAACGCGAAAAAATCCGTAAATAATAGTTTTATTCAATGTGTAGTGTTCGCGTAAATTTAAGAAATCATTAAGAGATATTAGTTCTTTGAATCATGTATTTTGTTTATTCGTCATCACATATTATGTACATATAATGGAAACCTGCAATTTCATTCCTTACCATATCCGCTTGTTAAATTATTCGTCACTATTTTAATCATTGCAGCCTTTTACAAGTCCACTGCTAAACATGTTAAACTATTGCAAAACAGTTATTAATGGTTTAAGGTACAGCCTATTGAGACGTTTTTCCAACTGTTTACCAAATGTGTACCTATATAACTTACTCGATTTATTATTTATTGTGTAATAAGTGCGTCTTATACCTTTAAAGTTTTCTAAAGACAAATACAAAAATATTAATAGTCTTATTACAATACGTGGTCTATTGATAGTCAGTAGTTTTCTCACATAAGGAGTCTCTTAGCCGTGTTGCTGCCACAGTCTTCTCGAAATTTGAAATTTGCTGTCAAATTCTATACTTTATATTTTAGTTCACATATTTTCACGGGCTTTACTTGAAACAGATAGTTTAAGCCTGACACCAATTTTAAAATACTTATTGTACTCGTAATAAGACGAAATTTCATTTAGTCTTTAAAACATAAGAATAACAAATAAAAGTTAAATCTTAATAGAAATTTTGTATTGTACAGTTTATCTTCTATACAGTGTCGTGCCAGGAACGCAAGCAAGATAATTCTCCGAGGCAAAGTAACTCGCCAAGCGCAAAGAAACAAGTGCTCGATATTGGCTCAAATTCTATCACACGCACATTCTCCTATAACAATTCTATCAGCGCACGGCGGGCGTGGGGCGGTATTTGAATGCTCCCGGGCCTCCTGTAATTGATTCGTCGTACTGCCTTTTGAATTTCAATGGGAGCGATTAAACTGATATAACTCAGTCGTAGTGACTGGGGGTACGTCGTAAATCAAACCGCGGTGTGGTTGTACCTTTAAATTTAAATACCAAGCCGATAGAGATATTTGAATTTGTCTTAATCTAAAGGTATATTAACACGTATAAAGAAATCTTTGTACAATTTTTAAACATATTGTGCGCACGGAGGAGTGTGAGACTGGCATAGTTAAAGTATATGTGCAGAAGGAGTGCAAGTACTACTCATTTAAACGTGGTAGAGTCACGCTGCAGCTATATTGTGGTGGCATGAATGTGTCGGTTCGACCGGGGAAGGACCACGCTCTCACAGAATACCTGCGTAAAATAGCAGCTTAATGTTGCTGTGTTTCGTATGGTGAGAGAAGAGAACCGGAGACCCGTTTTACTGGAATCAAGGCATTTCATCTTAGTCCTCAAGGGTTACAACACATCTTCAATTTGATTCTTAATCGAGATTAAATGTCGACGTCTATGGGCCACAGCATCCACTTACCATCAGGTGGACTGCGTGCTCGTTTGTAACCCTTACCCTATAAAAAAGCTAAAATTTATTTGAAATATGCGTTACAAAAACGTCAACATTCATTTATTACGTTCATACTTAGTACTCTTATTGTTACCTTAGTACTCTATTTGGGCGTTCAAACTGACAATGTCAACCATATAATTGTCTATGGTCAAACATTAGCACACAGTAAAAATTGTTGCCAAAGAATTTTAAAATGTTGCCAACAAAATTATTACTGATAGATTGACATTCAGCTGTGAATTTTGTGTGATTTCTAATGTTTCTTTTTATATAGTCTATTACAACTCGGTTTAGTTAAGTTTGCACTTGGTGCGGATGAAATACCAACGAAACTAATCCAACAACCAAACAAATAGGAAACGAAAATTAAGACATCAGTACCGGAAATAAAGTTGCAAACCGTATTGATGCGACTGTATGAACGGGGGCCTGAGTGCGGAGAAACGGAGGGTCTCGCGTTGCAGTGAAGTGCAAAGTTAGCTTAACCGGATTGTAAGAGTATGTCAAGGCATAATAGCAAAAATGATTATAAAAATTTCCCCTTCCGAGGCAATCTACGGGGAGATCTATGCCCATTAGTGGACTTTGATAGACCATAACGAGTGATGACTGAATACAATTTTATTTTATTACGACAAAATACAAGACCAGCTTAGGTAATCAAATCGAAATGTCTTGAACGGGAATTTTTTCTTATGACAATTTTTAGTTAAAAGTCACATACCTACTCGTATATCTTACTTTTGTGCAATTAGCCTAAAAAATAAGAAGTGAATAAAGGTTTATCCACTTTTAAAACCATTGTGGCAACTTGCAAACAGTTCCGCCATACTGCAGTGTTATTATGTAAATAATCGTGCCAAGATTACGACGTCTCGACTGGCAATAGGATATTATAATGGCTTCGGAGGCAGCTTGATGCGATTGGACCGGCGTAAGGACGCGTAACTTAATACGCAACTTGGACGACCCCAGTGGCAACTAGAGACGCTCTGACTTCGACGTATCGATACGTTTCATTGAAAAATTTATACGTGGTAGAGCCACATTGCAGCTATATTACTGGTGTAGTTGTAGCAAGAATGGGTCGGCTCGAACGTGGAAGTACCACACTCTCACAGATACCAGCGTGAAATAACAGCTTTAAGCTGTTGTGTTTCGTATAGTGAGTGTAGAGAACCGGTGACCCTTTTTACTGAAAACGGGTTATTCCATCTTAGTCCTGATGGGTGACAACGCATCTGAATTTTGATTCGTAATCGAGGATAGATGTAGATGTCTATGGACCACAGCAAGCATAATGGTGATTGGTTGCTGTGGCTTGTTTCATATATACAAACTTCCTCTTCAACAATCCACCACTAGATAAAAACTTTTCCAAGTTGTGATCTTATTATAAAGCAATTACATTACTAAGTACATTTGACAGGTAAACTTACTGTTAAGTTTCGCTTGAAAGAAAATAGGGGTTTAAAGTCTGCTGTAAGTAATAATTGAATGCAGTTTAAAATTTTTATGTATTAGTTTAGTAATACTTGCAGCATAATTTTTTTAATTTTTTTCCATACGTTGACAATCTAGTAGAAAATCTATTTTATTTACTTTGCTACTTTCTATTTAAGCTTTCTACTTTATATATGTTTATTTTTTTCTACAATAAAAGGAGATTGCCTGGTGAATTACTTATTTAATTAGCATTTTAATAGCATCAATTTGAGAGTTAGTAATTTTCTAACGGCCTTCAAAGTTTTACTATTACAATATTTCTACTATAGTTACTGTGAATTATTATCCAACAATCGATATCTTAAATTCGCAAGCTAACGCCGCAAGACGTCTTAAAAACTCTGGAAAACTCTAAACGGATTCGACGTCTCAACTAAGCGACAGTTTTAAAGTAACCCCGCCTTCCCCTAACTCGATTCTGATGCGTCTCAAACTCACCGTTAGCTATCTTTATGTAAATTCCTGCGACAAAATCGATTTGCAGCTGTTTCAGTAAAGGTTACTTTTCGAGAGTATCGAAAAACGTTTTCATCGACTGCAAATACTATTTGGCATCAGTGGAGGAGTAAAGAATTTCATCTCATTGGTGTCGTGACGGGCTTTTTAATGTTCGGGAGAGATCCGTGCGTATAAGTTGATTTGTCGGTAGTCGTAGGAGCATCCTACTTTCAATATGCTCGTATGTGTTTACGTAATTACATACGGGTTTTTAAGTGATCGCTCGGTTCATCTTTTTATCGTATACCGTATATTTTACTTTTGATATTATAATGTTCCTTTTCGTACGAGCGATGTATTGAAACTTTTTTTTTATATATTTGAAGATAAAAACGATTTGACCTTTCACATTCACCTGATGGTATGTGCCTACTGCGTAGTTCCTTTCGATCAGTACCTTACCTCATTTTCAAACGGCAATAGTTTAAAAGTGTGTAGGAAAAATTAAATATTAATTTATTACAGTAAAATTTAAAAAAAAAACAACTCCGTGGATCGTAGCCAATTAATTTTTAACGTCTTTAATATAATGGTTTTCACACACTTGCTTATGTATACTCTGAGAGATTTTCGCAAAGCAAGTAAAGTAGAGCCATGCTGAAGTTATATTAGCATTACTATGGTATAGTTGTAGCGTGAATGGGTCGCCTCAACCGGGGAAGGACCACGCTCTCACAGAATAACAGCCTGAAATAATAGCTTAATTCTGTTGTGTTTCGTATGGTGAACCGGAGACCCTTTTTACTGGAAACGAAGCATTCCATCTTATTCTTCACGGGTGACAACGCATCCGCATTTTTATTCATAATAGAGGATAGATGTAGATGTCTATGGGCCACAGCAACCACTTATCATCAGGTGGTCTGTGTTCTCGTTTGTCAGTCTATCCCATAAAAAATATATAAAAAATGTGATTAAAGTAATGGTGATTGTGAAACTGTTTAAGAAACTTATTTATATAATATATACGATAGGTAATCGTAAAGAAAACTTAATATTTATAAACGAAAAATATATTAAACAAAAATTAAAACTGCATACTCTGCAGAAATTTCAAGTTTTAAGCTCTTTGCAAGTGCATTCTGTTCCCTAACAAAAGATCACGTCGCTTAGCTTTTAGCGCGTTGATACAAAAGACTTTGCAGACGTTTCTACGTTGGCATCTCCATTTGCTTTTCTTAAACCTAACTATATTATCTACTGTTCTAGGAATTTCATCCCTTATTTCTCAGAATAAAGTCTAAATTCGTTTGCTGTATCCATCTAAGGAAAAGTGAACCTCTGCTAAGAGGAAACGGATGTTATTTTGAGTGGAATAAGAATTTCTATCCATAATCATATATTGCGATGTTCAGAATTATGTAGCATATTAGCAAAGCAATGAAAACTTTCGTCGCTTCGTATAAAATTCATTTTCGCGCGATTGAAATATAAAGCAGGTGCGACAGAGGTGGTGGCGACACGGAACAATTTGAATAAATTTGATGGCGCCGGCGGTGCCCATTGTGGAAGGGTGAGATGATATCGGAAAGTGATATTCGCCGTGATGAAATTGGGTATGACTTGCGGATTATCAAGCCTTCTACTCGAATTGACTTTATTTTATTGTCCCGTCTATAGAGTTTCCATATTATGTAAAACATTAAAAAAATATTCTGAAACAATAACAAATGAATAAAACCGCGATAAAATATGAGGATTTTATCGCGTTTAATTAACTTATATTTAATTCCCGACATTTCGAGAGCTTTACAGCACCCTTGGTCACGAATCTGCAGTCTGTGAACATGTTCAAAGATCGTCCCACCATTACATCAGATTTGATAAACCACAAATCCTCGAACACCAATTCCTACCAAGGATGATACGAGAAGTTATTTAAATTAAAAAACATCCTAATTTCAATAGAGAAGATGGATTAGTGCTGCCATCTGCACAAAATTAAATCCAAACCCAAGCATACCACTGCAAGACTGTAAGCTCGTTCTGCGTAGATTGGAACAAAAATAATATTCATAAACTGAAGATAGCCGGGATAACTATGACATTGGGACGTCGAACAGCTCAGTCCCCCCCCCCGTGACCGTGGGTGCTGTAAAACACCCGAAGCGTCGCGAATTGAAAATAAGTTATTTAAACGCGATAAAATCCGTATAAATGGTTTTAGTCAATGTGAAGTGTTCGCGTAAATATAAGAAATAAACAACAAACGACTTTGTATATTAAAATATTATGATTGTGATCGATTGATAACTTCTATCGTTGCAGTCCATAGATTGCCTTGTATGGAGGTTATTGCCATATTTGCCACACTTGGAAGGCGGGTTGGAAACAGCAGTTTTTTATTTGTATAGTTGCTACTAGCTGCTCCCCGCGACTTCGCCCGCGTGTAAATTAACTCTCATTTTTCTTACATACAAGAAGCCTAAGTCACTCCTTGTAACACCAGCTATCTGCCAGTGAAAGTTCCGTCAAAATCGGTCCAGCTATTTTGAAGATTAGCTGGAACAAACAGACAGACAGACATTTTAAAAATTGTTTTTTGTTCTATGTATCTACCATATATATTTTCACGTGCATTTAAACAAACAAACAGAAACTTCAACTTTATTTATTTGTATATTTTTTATAGGACAGGTGACAAACGAGCACACAGTCCATTGGATGGTAAGTGGTTGCTGCGGCCCATAGACATCTACATCTATCCTTGATTACAAATCAATATGCAAATGCTTTGTCACCTATGAGGACTAAGATGGAATGCCTCGTTTCCAGTAAAAAGGGTCTCCGTATCTCTACACTCACCATACGAAATACAGCAGCATTAAGCTACTATTTTACGCTGGTATTCTATGAGAGAACTGGTCCTTCCCCGGTCGAGCCGACCCATTCGTGCTACAACTATACTACTAATATAACTGCAGCATGGCTCTACCACGTATAGATTAGGGAGACGCTGCTGCCCATCTCCTGGTGTTTGTTTCCCACTGTCACCTCTTACGACACCCACGGGATGATGAGGATGATGAAAATAACTAAGAGTACCCCATGTACTGTTAGTTATTTTAAATTAGCACTTAATTAATTCTAAATCCAGATATTCAAGTGTTATAATTTTAAGCATGATAGAAAAAATTACTAAGGGAAATGTATGTGAAGCACATGAATCTATACAAACATATAAATAAAGTTGAAGTGTCTGTCTATAATATTGAAAAACTAGCTTCTATTGAGCTCAGGGGGTTAACTGTGTGCTATTGAGACACAAATACCCATTTATAAAAAATACTTTCTGGCTGTCTGTCCGGGCCAATCTTAAGGTGGGTCTACGCTAGAGCAGCCGAGCAAAGCTGAGCGAAGCTGAGCCGCTCTGCTTGCGGTGTCAAGTGTGGACTTACAACGAGCCTACAACATGTAATCGATGCATGCGATGCAAATCCCTTTGTGTTCGTCAAAAAACCAACAATAGGCGGAGCACAGTCGAGCACGAACCTAACGCTCGAAGCGCGCTTGTTCGAGGCCTGTAAATTGGTCCACACTACACGAATTTGTGCTCGGCTCACGCTCCGCTCGTTCGCGGCTCCTCTATCGTAGACCCACCTTTAGGAATGGCTAATCCGATTGTCATTAAACGTTACTAACAGATAGAAAGCAATCCTAGGAAGTATCTACGATATTTTATACGAAAATCTTAAAGATATTTTTTTAAACGGAAAAATGATAAAATAAATTGTCTTTGCTTATTAACTTAAATCTAAATACCGCCACATTTATAGATCCTAACCAGGTGAACATAGCCCAACGGATTAGTAAGCTGAAGCGGCAATGGGCCGGCCATATAGCTCGAAGAACCGATAATCGATGGGGAAGAAAGGTTCTCGAGTGGCAGCCTCGTACCCGTAGGCATAGTGTAGGGCGACCCCTCACTAGATGGAGTGACGACCTGGTAAGACATGCAGGTAGTCGATGGATTCAGGTTGCTCAGGACCGTGCTTTGTGGCATTACTTGGGGGAGGCCTATGTTCAGCAGTGGACTTGTGAAGGGCTGTAATGATGATGATGATGATGAACCAGGTGCAGCCAGGGCGGGTCGCTAGTCTAATATATAATTGTAAAGTTAATACATATATATTCCCTCTAATCTGGCACTATTAAAAACCAGAGGATACCGGGTTATTGGAATGTTCGGATTACTGGATTACAGCGAAAAAATCATAATGAATAAAATAAAGTATTTTATAGAGAGAATACATAATGTTCATAGTTTTAAAATAATCCTTAATTGACGTCTGCTATTGTGCAACTTGTAATCCTTGCTTAAAAACGTTTTCTCGCTTGTTTCGAAGAATTATATCTTTGGCAGAAATGCCGTTTTCTTTTGCCCATGTTATGCAGGTGTTGAAACAAATAAATGCTTCATCTGGTTTAACTCTTACAGTTGTAGTAGTTGGTAGCCCCAATATTTCTACGAAGCTTATTCTTCTTGTACTGCGTCACATATTTTTTCATCTGTCATAATTTGCTGTTTCTTCGATCCCTTCAAAGCAAGAATTTAAATTTTCTTCACTTGTCTCCAATCCTTATTCTAATAGATTTTGTAACCAATAGACGATAGGTAGATTATCTTCCGGATTCATGCGTGGGCGGAGGGTGCCGGATTATTGGACGTGTCAGTCTTTTGCAGTGCGGGATTAGTGAGATTAGTAAACTATTATTTCTGCCAAATAGTAGCTTTTACTGCTGCGTTACTGTCTGAAGGGTATAGAAAGTCAGTATAATAACAGGCCGTGAGGCATTCCATATTAGGCCTCAGAGGTGACATCGCATGTGTAACCTCTTTTGTTTAAAGTTGGTTCCACCTGTCCATAGTCCGCAGTAGTCGCTTACTTGCAGATGGATGCAGATTGCATTTTATAAAAAATAGTCCGCATTATAAGTAACATAAAATCAGCTGGATAGAATTCGGTCTCAAACTATCATTTTACTAGTGATTTCTTCTATTTACGCGAACACACTACACATTTAAATAATACAAGTTTTTACGGATTTTATTGCGTATATAAACTTTTTTTATTTTTATTAGTTTCGAGTACTTTACAGCAGCCTTTATAAAAAGTGGTAAAATCTGTAATAACTTGTATTATTTAAATATCATTTTAATATTTGAAGATACTTGCATGTTCGTCGTGCCTTTTAAGAGATCAAATAATATTGTAGAAAAAAAAAGAAAGTAATGAGGTAATGTGGTAATGTACGTGGTCGAGCCAATCTGCAGTATTTGCACGCATGATCGTGTCGGTTCGAACGGGAAAGAACCCCGCTCGCATAGTATATCAGCTTGAAATATCAGCTTCATGCAGCTGTTTAAGCTGGTGTTAACAATCTATATGTGTTATTACATGTAGCTGGAGCGTGACTCTACCACATACAATATTTGCGGTGAAACCACAACGCTGAATTCCAACTATGATCAAAACCTTTGAAAATACAGTCCCGAGGTCAAATTATTTACAAAAAAAAAATTAAAGCTTTCTTTATCACAATTCGTTACTATATTGACCAAGCCATCACCATCACACAAGTATTTAGTGACTGTTGCGTCAATGAGACAAGATTTTGTCTCCCTGAATTCTATTTTATATACAATGAGTTAATATTACATAAAATACATTGTTAGTGATATTATCAATTTATTTATTCAAATCTCGTTGAAATACACCCGATAAACTTTGTATGAATATTGATAACCTTTTGAATAATATTACAGATAACAAATTCTTTATAATTATTTTATTCTGCGCAACCATTTTCGTGAGCTACTATTATGTTAAAATGGGTACGGTATCTAGAAGTTACACACTACAAACTTCTTAGTAGCATGTAACAAAACATGGGGAACCTTGAATAAGGTATAGGGAAGTAGGTGTACTATTCAAAAAAATAGTCTGGCCATATTCAGAACCCGTATGTACAAACTATCGTTTGTTAAAACTTTAATCACTTTGCCATATTTACAATTAATACTATAGGTTTTCGTAGAAAAAAATGTTGGAACCATTTTAATAAAACTAATTAACATAACACGGATTTATTAAGTCCGTTTATATTAACATAATTGTGCATCGAATGAAACAAGTTCGGCGTCGAAATCATTATTTTCTCTCGATATAGGTCTGCTATAACTACAATTACCTTTTTTCCATTTCTGTTTTATACTTTGATTTTCGTGAGTTTTATTAGGTAAAGTCAAGTCTTGCAACTTTACCAATGAAAGTTAACTTTGCCTCAGCGATGTACAGGTTAAAAATTACAATTAATACGGACAACGTAACGTTTTTCGAGATATGCCATTTTTTTGATGAAAATTTAATAACTAATTGACAGCGTTGTTTTCGATATGGCTACATGAAAGTTAATTTTGGCATTTTATTTTAACGTGGAATTGTGCCGGCGATTTAACCTCTTTGTTCAGTGCTACAGAACTTTTGTTGATTTTGTTTGAAATACTGAATGTAGGCAGGACATGTAATATTTCGTTTTTAACATGGTAGTCTTAACATTTTGTCTATGAAACTGACTTGGCAAAGTTACTATACTAGAGATGCCCCATCATCATCATCATCATCATTACAGCCCTTCACAAGTCCACTGCTGAACATAGGCCTCCCCCAAGTAATGCCACAAAGCACGGTCCAGAGCCACCTGCATCCATCGACTTCCTGCATGTCTTACCAGGTCGTCACTCCATCTAGTGGGGGGTCGCCCTACACTACGCCTACCGGTACGAGGCTGCCACTCGAGAACCTTTCTTCCCCATCGGTTATCGGTTCTTCGAGCTATATGGCCGGCCCATTGCCACTTCAGCTTACTAATCCGTTGGGCTATGTCGGTCACTCTGGTTTCAGAGATGCCCCAATGTGACGATAAATTTGCCATGTTTTGTTACAACCGAGGGTTGTCACTTTGTACCTATATTTTGACCGATTACGACGATTTAAGGAAAAGATTCTGTACTTGACATTCTAGGAATGTATGTTTGTATAGATGATTCACCGTAACAGCCATTTGGACCAATTTTACTTTAAACCTATATTTTGACCGATCACGACGATTTAGGGAAAAGAATCTGTACTTGACATTCTAGGTATGTATGTTTGTATAGATGATTCACCGTAACAGCCATTTAGACCAATTTTACTAAATGAGTTGTCAATCGATTTGTCTTTATCAAATATTAAGAAAAAGAAAAGAGAAATATATACTTATTATTTTTACTGCGGTGTTGGGTATTAATAATAATTATTACTACTCAGTATTTTTTATATTTTCAACTAAGTGTATTGATATTAATTTGCACCCAAAGAACAGTGTCATATTCAATGATTATTTATGAATGTTTTGCTATTTTGGAAAAACAATCTTTTGGTCGGTTATAATTATTTTTTACCTAATCGTAATATAATGATGATAACAACTAATAAAGCTTTATTTTTGATCTATATTACAATTGATTAAGGCTTATTATTGCACTAATTTGTAAATTTAAAATTTTAGAGGAGAGTATTTTTGTTTGATATATTTTAGATTTTTGTCTAAGAAATTATTATCAAAAGATTGAAATAAAAGAATTAGATAAAGTACGTAATAAAAATATTTGACAACCCTGACATACATTTTCAAGTTTGTGTGAAAAATTGAAAAATGGGAGGGCAGCATTGCCACAAGCGTAAATTTTGCTATTTACAGCACAATTAAAGTAAAAAATCATAACTCTGAGTGCTGTGTATTATATTATGAGGTAAACTTACCTTCAACCTTGAAGTCAAATCCTATTATTTTCATTATAAACCCTGATGGTAAAGTTTGCACAAAGTGGGGTTAACTTTGTCATTTTCTACTTTTGAGTATTTTGTCTATTTATTGTTATTATTTGTTTAAATCACCAATAAATACTAAATCTATGAAGAATATAGCGTCACTTTTAACATTGACGCCCACTCCGAGAGTGTGCCTTTTATTTTAAAAAAAATTGGTTCTTTTTTTTAGAAACTTTTAAGTCCTTCCAAAAATGGCAAAGTTGACAGGTTTCACGGTACTTTTAAAAGTCTTTTATATATATTTTCGGTTTTTATTTATATTTGTTATATCATTTATAATATAGCAATTATGTAAGTACTTACTTACTTAATTGCTATATTATAAATGATATAACTTACTTATGATAATTCTATGTAAAGGTCAGACAAATAAATTATCAAAAGCAATAAAATCTATGATAATGTTAACCTAGTGACAGACACTAATCAATTTAGTAGTATATCGTATAAACACATTTCCTGCAATGCACAAAAAGTGAAGGTTCCACCGAGATTTGAACTCGGATCGCTGGATTCAAAGTCCAGAGTGCTAACCATTACACCATGGAACCGCACGTCTTTTTAATCGAAATGACCGAAGCACTTGTCCAGCCTTTCATTTACCAAGACTTTCAATACAAGGTCACAACGAGCAATATTATGTGAACCGGTTTACGACTTTCTTAGCATTCACAATATTAGAGAAATATAATATCACGTTTGTTATTGATAAATGTAATATAATAAAGATGACGATGTAATCGATTTGTAATGGGACACAATTCGTGAATACGTACTGTGGTAACTTAATAACTACGTAGCTACATATTTCATTGTGAGAATTGATAGCTCTATTTAAGAGATATTCACTCATATTATTTGCAATACTTTTGTTAAAGGAAAAAACCGGAATGCTTGTCTGAAAGCTAATATATATTATGCTTTACAAAAACTTTGGCTAGAACTAGGGCTGAATCCGGAGCGGGTGACCTCCGAGGTCACGCACACGCATCAGAATAAAATTCTTTTTAAGCTTTCGGGTTCGTCCACCTCATCAGGTGAGGTGTAAGTGGCTACTACGGTCTAGGGAAGCCTGCGGCCAACCTCAAACAAAGAATACCGTACAGACCAGAAGAAAACAGTGCAACCATTGGCGCCAGAATTAGGTAAGAGATGGTAAACACCCTATTGAAAAAGATTACTTGGGTAATTCACACTGTGGTTTGAACCGCTCACGGTGTGAATTGCTTAATATCCTGCTAAGTGATGAAGAGGGATATTAATATGCCACCAAAAAAATAACTTGTAAAAAAACCAAGTCTCGTAACTCAGTTCTACCGTAAAAAGTTGTCAAATCCATGTAATACGAAGTCGGTTAATTTATTCAGTCCCTACTTTAAGGGGATAGAGTAAGTCAGCTCAAATTCTAACTTCGTCCCCACTTGCCCGCGCGTCGTATGCTATGTACCGACACGTTTGTAATCACTAATACTGTAAGTAGATAGGTCGTTAGACACTTATTTAATTAGGTTTATCATATTTATGCCTGTTTCTTAACGCCAAGCCAGTCGCTTCTTATTTTTATTACGGTTTTTTCCCATTTTAATTTTACGTCGTCCTGTTGCTTAATGTATATTCTGATCGTAAGCGACACAACCTCCCCGTTTAAAGGCCGAAGCGAAGTGACCAAAGATTACTGTAGAAGTGACGGCAGTAAGCTGCAGGAATCACGCTTCAAAAGGCCGATAGTTTAGGTAATTTCTTTTTACAGTGAAAATAATGGTATTTAAAAAAAAGTTAATAAGATAAGCACTGCTTTATAGTTAGTTCAGTTTGTGTGCAAAGTTTCATGATCTTATTTAAAGTATTTTATGAATAACAGCGGTTTATTGTTTATTTTGGAGGTAACTTTGGATTTTTTTTCTATCGAGAAAATTTTACGAAATCGTGTTTTTGTCTAACATAATCCTTAACATTAATCCTCAAGTTTACCATATATTTATTTCAAAATTAATGCTGCAATATTTTCGGCATAACGGAGGATCTTGCTAAGCCATTTGAGATTATATTTCCCCTTAAGGGTCCTTCTGTTTTAAGTTATTACGTAATTAGTTAACCTAACAACATCCTATTGTGACCATATATCTTTTATGTTTTAAATATATAGATTGACTTGGCCATCACATGAAAACACAATGTATCTGACAATTAATACATATTATGTTAAATTTGATTGCTTAGTGCGATTGTAAGTCCTACTTTTTTCCTTTCCGGTACCTTTTACTTCTTGAATACCAACAAGGTACCTACCTACACCTATTATACATATACAAGTACACTTGATTCATTCACTGCAAATGTACCTTTGTAATTCTTTATATTTACATGGGATTACAAAGTTATTTCTGCAGTTAGTGTATATAGAAAACTGGACCGAAATGAAAAAAATATTTTAGTTTTTCCTTGATTATTATACTAAACCCTAATTGTATTCTAAATTTGAAGCTTCTGTGTCAGCTAGAAGTCCCTTAGAGTTTTGATGATCGGTCAGTCAGTGAGTGACAAAATTAAGAAACTTTGACTGGTTATAACTCTTATACTACTGGTTCAAATTGAATGACATTTGAAATATACCATGTTTATACATGCCTACTAGGTTACTGGAAATTTAGGCTTCTAGTGTTATCCACTACGAAGTTATAGTATGGTAAAAGTATGGTACGGCCGTGCCGCTTTTTTGCTTGACTTGGCGGGGGCACTTCCGTGCCCCCAGATTATAAATAACAAGTCTTCCCGTCAACAGAAGAGGCCAGTGTCAAGCAGTGGACGTTTATAGGTCGATTAAAAAAATTAAAAATAAATCTTATAAATGTATAGAGAGCAGATTTGTAGTTATTTTGTTCATTTTAGTTGTTTGTAGATGACTTTTACTTTCTTTTAAAATTTTATTTTTTAATAGCTTTAGAGAGTTTAATGATTTTATTAATTAAAATTTAGTTTTAAGCGTTTAAGTTCTTTTACGCATGTTATTCTTTTAGGAATTTGTGTTGTTCAAACATCATCAGTCCGAACCGCTCTATATAAAACAAGATGCGTGTGAAACTAACCTTCCAGATTACGAGACGAATGAAGAATTTCAGGAGTAGGATAATTGTATTAGGAGGTTTATTTATTTAAAAAAATGTGTGTGTTGTTAAAAATCATACTAAACATTATATTTTATTATAGATAATGGTAAACACTGTATACTGTATTCTATCTCATTCTCTCGTAAGCTGAATCCCGTAGTTTTATATGATTGTCTCTTTTTAGTGTCTATTTTTCAGTTCATCGAGTCAAAAATCGCGTTCTAAAGAAATTTTCACTTCAAAAACCATTCGTCGTTGGTGTTATGGTCGCCACACACGGTCAGTTCAACTGATCATTCCAACTGATCAGTTCAAAGCAAAACTGTTGATATTTTTAGAATATAGGATTTTCGATATATCGATAAATAAACTTATATGTAAAACTCCGATATTAATATATTTATAATGATCGATATATCGAAACTCCACTATTAAAAAAAATATCAACAGTTTTAGTTTGAACTGATCGGTTGATCTGATCGTGTGTGGCGACCACTAAGGTTTTTTTGTAGCGAGTATTTACAAGCAAGCTATGCTTGTTTGTACTCTAATTGTTCACGACTTAGAAATTTTCCGCAACTTGTATGCATGAAATAAAATGTATTAACTTAATGGACCAGAACCATCTATAATCTAAATACGTGAGGGTATACGTTCATCCAGTTAATATGGTCATTTTCTTATTACTCAAAACCTAGCCTTGTTTGCACAAATTGTTCTGTGATACCATAGCTCTTCATCAGTCAATCAAATAATTAAGGGTCAAAAGGGCGTTGCTTTGTCGACGGCATTTTGACTGTTGATATTATAGTAAATATTTTTTCGATTCGAGTATTGTGTAGTGAAGTGAGTTTTTTAAGTTGATTTTTCGAAGTGTTACTAATTATTTCCAAAGCTTGTTTGCTTTTGTTTTCATAATGTATTGGTTATAGTATAGTATGGCTTTGTATTTTTAGTCTCCGTCCTCCAC